>PVLD010000349.1:0-170000 GCA_004027595.1 Dinomys branickii | reverse complement strand
AGTAAAAATAAAAACAAAAACCCTATGTCTTCTCAGATCATAGAATAGAAGTCACTAATGATACCACTGGAAGCTTGTTTTCGACACCTGGATTTTACCAGTCATCCACCAAACACAAAGGAGTTTTTAAACAAAATGAATCCTTCCCCTTAAAAAGGAAAACTGTGCTATCTTTATTAAACAATGTTATCAACTGACTTGTCTTCCAATTGCCAAAGAATTCAATGAATATTCAATATCTGCAAAAGTAGGTGCTGAGCAAACTTAATCAAAAAGTAAATTCAAAGCTGAATATTTAGTTAAAAGTGAAACAAGGAAATGAATTGTAATATAATATGATAAATGCCAAAATTGAAGATAATATTACATATTATAGAAGTTAGAGTTTCAAATTTTTACATGCTAAAATACGATATACCTGAAAAATACTTAAAGATGTCACTTTTTTCTAATCTAACCATTTTTACTTTTTACAGCTATCAAGTAGAATTTTCTTTCATAAAGTGATTCCTTCCTCTATTGATCATTGAGTTTATCATAAGCCTGTACTTATATGTCCAGCAGTCAAGGTGAAAAAAAGGTGGAAATAACACCAAATGTGTACTGTCTCTTTACAATACAAATTTGAGGTTCTCAAATTTCCCCTATGAATGTGTCAAATAAAAGGCAATAGTATTAATACCCAATATTTTGATATGATGAAAAACAAATTTATGGACATGTATATGCTTATATATGCTGTATCTCGCACTAAACAAAATTAATAGCTGTAAAATATTATATATAATTCCATTTCTATGAGTAAATAAAATGCTAAGTCTTATGTGTATGTGAGTGTTTGCAAATGTGTAAGAGGTCACGTGCTAAACACTAAGGTGATGGCAGGTAAAAGATATATTAATTTTTTCTTTATATTTGTTTTATCCATCCCAAATAAGCAGGTATCACTTTATAATATTTGAAAGTATGTAAGTAGATAAAGGAGAATGTTTTCTCATGGCTCTCTGTAAGTACAGTGAATTTGGGATACTGTTTTTAGCTATCTGAAGCTACTTACGTAACTGAAACAGTTAAATATTTTTTCTTTCCCTGCAGTAATAATGATGCACTTGTGCAAAGTCTTCCGCTTCTATCACTGTTTACACACTATTTTAATGACCCTAAATATAAGGGAAAATTAACCAAGTGAACCAGTAGCTGTGCCTGGCTGGGTCACACAGTGGAAGCACATTCCGCTCACTCCTGGTTGTTTGCTCTTCCTAAAATAAAACAGGCTGTGTATTTTACAGTTAAATATTTCTGCTCTGTTTCTGTTAAAAATGACAGTGAGTGTGACTAAAGATTTCACCAGGTGAGGGGGTCTGCTGCCCTGGCCCCTAGCGCTTTGGCTGCAGAGACGGAAAGCAACGCTGCCGTTTCTACTATTGCGTCTCTTTCTACAGTTACAGAAGCTGGATCCTAAGAAAGTCCTGGGGTAACAACAAGGCACCTCTTGAGAATCCTTGCGATCAAGCAAAATCTACAGTGTCCTGAATTGTAACACAGAAAAGTACACGAGTATCACAAAGGTCTGACTTACACACTTTTGACAATGGGAAGGTGGGTGCATTTAGAATATTGAGTTTTACTTTTAAAAGTTTTAGTAAGCACAAGGACATAAAAGTCACAAAATGTTTTTATAATAAACATCAATCTCTGGCTATCAGTAATGTCACAGAAATTACAGGACATTTGTCTTTCTCCTCTTTGTTTTAAATACTAGCTTGTTATTCTTTCCTCACACGACTAGTGTTTCTTAAAAATGGAACGGACATCTTTCGTTGGAAGATGAGAAGGATTGGAGTGGGGCAGAGAAAGGACCTAATTTTGTTCTATTTGGACAACTTGATAATAATTATTACTCATTTAATGTAGAAGCAGCTTTTAACAGACTAGCAACTGATCAAAATGTGCGAGAGAAACGGATGGCTAACGATGGCACTATTTCTGACTGGAATCTGTGCTGGTCTCCAGACTGAAGACCTGCCAATTACCTAAGAATCATGGCAGCAACCTGACATTGACACTTAAGCCACATTAAAGTTATTTTAATTTGAATCCATTCACAGCACACATTTGACTGATAAAGAGAATGACTATGGAATTGGTCTTTGGGAAAAAAGAAAAACTTCACACTGTTTCATGGCATGGTCCATTTGATTCCACTTCAACATGAACTCTTATCCTAAACCTCCAATATGCATTGAGTTAGGCAGGAAAAATAAAACGCGGGGAAAGAAGAAATTGATTGTGTGAAAGACCTTAAATAGTGGTGTAAGATAATAAATATTTTAAATCAGTGACAATAAGCTTATATAGTATATGGGTAACGAATACATTTTGAGATAGTTATTTTCTCAAACTCATTTGGACAACTGTCAAAAACATTTTTTCAGAAGCAGTGATGAAATATAAAACTAAAACTGGGGTATTACAAATGCAACAAGATGAAGGAGTGTAGAGTGGGGTCCTCTCTTTTGTGGGGTTTTGTTGCATTTTCTAGTTCATGTTGTATGTTACCTGAATCCTCAAGTGAATGATGTATCAACTGTGATTATATGTGCATTTAAATAAAATTAATACTTTACAATAAAGAACTGAAACACAGCAATCTCATTTGTAAGTGCTATCAAACACAGAGGGAAAGGGTTTGCTAGAACCTGGTATTACTCTGATGAGCATGTAAGAGCAATGGGCCTCCCCACATTTCTGGCAAGCAGCAACAATGTTCTTACAAACCACTGATGATCTAAACAAGCTATTAATGACAGTTGCTTTTCGACACTTAAAATGGTCAGACTGTGTTGCTTGACCACAAGGACAAATGGGTCATCATTCTGAAATGTTATACAATATAAGAAACACAAATGACATCTCTGTGGGAAGATAAAACCCACAGGTATGGCTCCAGAGTTCTTTTGCTATTCAACTATTAATAGAAAGCAAATCCCAATAAAACTGTGGACACTTATAACCCATTTTATGAAAAGATTTATTATTATTTAGTTAACTATATACCTACAGTTGAACAAAGTATTATTAGTTCTAATATGCAGTTCTAGTCCTCAAAAATACAATTTAATATCTGGATTCAAAATACAGGGAAAAAATCCCTCTTCATATCCCTGTTGATATGAAGTTTTCTCCTTCTATAAATTTGGGGAATGCCCATCTCTCTTAGGTGTATGAACTTCTGACTAATCAATCAGAGACTGCAAAGTCACACTGAGGGTAATGTCTGGATGCTCCACCAGAGTCAGAAGACTTCTTCATTGGATACAGGTCTTTAAAGGCGATGTCTCTTAATCTGTTTTCTTTCTGGCAGTCCCTGAACCAGTACTACTAGCTTCACATAATCCATAATTTCACGACTCTCTCCATACCCAGAGAAGCAGAGTCTGCGCGGCAACAGAATGTCAGCTGTCTTATGTGCACATACAAGATGGTGACGCGCTGACCTAGGCGACCATGTTTGCACACTCCAACCCACTGCTATTTATCTGACTCTTCCTAAGAGAGCAAGAGGAACTTTAGAAGCATTGCACTGATTTGGGGTAACTCACTGCCATCCCTACCAAAGGGGTATAAAGCAGCAGGTCTTCTCTCAAGTCACAATTCATGACATTATCTGTCCCAAAAAGGTGAGAATTTTCCTTATAGTTTAGGCCAGTATTTTCTGTTCTCAATCATTTTATCAATAAAAAAGAACAGCATTCTTTTGTATAGTTTACTTATAAAATAGTAATAGCTATATTGTAACCAAATGGTAAAACTCGATCTTCTAGGGCTGGGGATATAGCTTGGTGGAATAAGCACCTGCCTAGCAAGCACAGGGTCCTGAGTTCGATCCCCAGTACCGCCAAAAAAAAACCAAAAAAAAACAAAAACAACTCGATCTTCTAAACTTTCACATAACAGTAGAAACAAAGATGTGTGCTAATGTCAGTAATCACATTGGAGTGCTTTAAAAACTAGAAATAAATATTTTAATTCACATTCAGTACTCAATAAAGCCTACTATTTATTACATTATGTAGAAAATAAAAGTAAAATGTTAGAAAAAAACAAAGAACAAAAACCTCTGCTACAACAAGAACTAACAGTCAAGTATCTCTTCTGTGTTGAAAGACAAAACTTTAGGGTCACTGTTAAAAGGTCTTTCATCTTTATATGATTCTTTATCAAATGAAATTATTTCCTTAAATTCATCATAAAATCTATTAAGCAATCAAACTAATTTCACTCTTTTTTTTTTAAGGATAATATGGGCAGGTCACTCTTTGAGATATTTTATGTTTAGTTCTGCTGATGCTGATTCTACTGCTACTAATACCACAGGACACCTGTAGTATGATTCCTTAGGATCCAGTGTCTACTTACAAGCATTTTCCTGGGGCTGGGAGTGTAGCTCAATGACAGCAGGGGTGCTTACCATGCAGTTTGCATGCACAAGTCTTTGCATTTATGAAAGATGGATAACCACTGAAGTTCCCCTGGACTGGTAAGCAGTTTTGTCACTTGAACAGGATAACAAAGACATCTTTCTCTTAGGCCAAGTTTGGGCAGATTCTATAGCAGTCTCTTAAAGAACTATTCTTGGAGTTCCTTAGCTATCACATAAACCCACTTAGTATGAAAAATAACTCAATGGGATGTGAGGTTTAAGAGAAAGCTATAAAAACATAAACATAGGCTACTGTTGAACTGTTAGTAATATAATCTCTGACCTAAGAATAGCATGCTTTCTGCTACAATCTATGAAAAGGTGACAGTCATGCAAAGAAAATCTCAGAAACTTACTAAAGAAAGCAAAATCAAATAAGAAAAAGATACAATAAAGATAATGATACACATAATGATTGTAAAGTGATTTCTAGGATGTATTGCTAAGTAAAAACACACACACACACACACACACAACAGCAACAACCTAAGTACAAAAAAGGATTTGGAAAATATGATATTTCTCCTGAAAGAGAGGAAACAGAATTACACATATGCATGTACATTCATGTACATACAATATTTTTTAAAGCCCAGGAATACTAACAAAGTCAGAAAAATTGACTACCTATGGGAATAGGTGAGAACAGCCTAGAAAGGTAGAGAATGACACACCTCTCTGAGAATAGCACTGTGTATAATTCTGACACAAGGAAACATGTTAACCTCTTATATATTCTAAGATACATTAAATCAGCAAGAACGGCAACAAAGTCACTTAAACCAAATGTAAAGAAAAACAAATGTAACCATATTTCAAAGGAGTAATGTAACTATACTCAGTTGTGTGGGGGGAGGTAGACTGCACGTAAATCTTGAACACCTTTTAGTAAGGACTGCTCTGTATATGTACGCTTATAACAATTCTGAAACTACTTCATAAAATAAAATCCTATGGTCTTTGATCATAATAAAATGATTCATAATATAAGAACAGTTGGCTCTTCTTTACAGTGGAACGCTAGCTGCTAATACGAAGTAGCAGTAAAATTAGGAACTCTCCATTTTTGTAACCACCAGACAAGAATTATCAATGTATAATAAAGCAATAATCTTCAAAGGCTCTGTCTAGAACTTTAAACAGACTTGGGTTTTATGGGCTTTAAACATAAGCTTTTGTAAAAAGAGAAAATAAACTGGTGTTGGGAAGAATGACATGCTAGACAGCGCGGAGAAAAGTCGGCAACACAGAAAGGAAGCAGAGAACAAGAGCTGGATAAGGACCTGGAAGACTGTAAGGACTGAAGTGAAGAACATCGGCCTGTGAAGAGGTTGCTGGGGAGCAGCCGCCCACTCCACACCTTACTCCGCACGCCTGTGCTCTCTTTCCCAGGTTCCCATAGATGCACAGCCCCACGGGCCCATAAACATACAACAGAAAGAACAGCTACATGTTTCCTGGTGGCAAGTGTAACTCAGCTGTATGTCACATGTTAAAAATTTCTATTGGCTTTTGCTCTCTTTTAGCATTCACACAATACTAATTCTCTATGATAACCCAAATAGATCATTTGGAAAGGATAAGGGCTACAGAAGTCTAGATAAAGAAGAGACTAATTCCAAATGGGTTGGATGCTCTCACTTTAATTTTACATCATATATCTTTAAAATCAATCAAGTACAATCACTACTTCTAGTTGTATCTGGTTACATGGCCAATGTAAGCAAGAGCTTCACATGCTAGAATGCAAGAATGCGAAATGTCTGCTCAGTGGGAAAGAGACAGGAGTCCAAAGATGTCAGATGGAAGAAATTTTATTAATGCCTAACTCATAAATTGTGAGTTATCCTCCTTGCAAGCATAAACCTTCTTACACAAGCAATGAAGAATACCACTGACTACAGTATTGTTAGTGCATGTAGGTAGACAGACAGCTATATTAACAGTTCACGGTGGGTCAATTAAAATATAAAGCTGCAGTCTTTTGAACAACTTAAATAAAATACATTAAAATCATTTGCTTCCTAATATCTAATTGCATGGTAATTCTAGCTCTCTCATCCCCAAAATTCTTAGCGTTGAAATATATTTGATGGGCATCACCCAGATACAAAGGAGACATAATTTAGGATTAAGAATAGGGAAATAATTAATACACTACTATCACTGACGTTAGTAAGTGGCTGTGCTTTATCAAAGGTTTTAAAATACTTCTAGCTAGAGAATCCTATTTAAAAGTTCAAAAGTTTACAAGATAACTAAAAGTAGAATGACTTTGGTTAAATTAGGTAGTGGGGTCTTGGAAAATCACCTCTTTGGCAGTGCTCTCATGGCAGTTAGAAAATCACTGCTACATAAGATTGTGTGTGAAATACTTACTAAAAATAAGAATCTACTGTAAGTATAGAAATATGACACTGACATAAAAAAAATCAAACTCATTACTATTTCCAGAGGAACTGAACAAAGTCTTTTAATAAATAATTTATAAGAGAAATACAAAAGTCCATTTTGCATTATGGTAGCTGTTTTTCCTTGATATAAGCTTCCAGTTGATACTGGCATGTGACGTTGCAGAATAACATTTTTATTTTAATGTGCTTATGTTCTAAATGTTAGGGTCATAACAAAGTGACAAATATGGCTTCAGGATAAACTTCATAATGATAACAATAATAATATTATTTACTTTCTAATCTAGGTATTTATATCCTGTGTTTAAATTTAAATTTTAAATTTCTAGCTAGGTATTTATATCCTGTATTTAAAAAGTCAACATACAAATTTTAGGAACAATTATAAAGGTCTAGGATTCCTTGGTTTCCTTTAGCTGCCAGAAGAAAAACCAAAAATCCCTTCCAACTCTAAAATTTCTGCAAATCAAAATGAAGCTGCCTCTTGCTACTGTTTTGTTTTTGAGTAGAACAAAAGCACATTAATAGTTAACAAAGCTACAGTATGATATATGAATGAAGTCTTGCATTAAAAAAGTACTTAGACTGTATTTACAAAAGAATCTCTCCCATTAATTATTCAACAGTTGGATTTGACTAGAAACCAGAGCATGACTTTATAATGCTCTGTTTAAATGAACTACTTAATGTTGTAGTGAACACTCAATACAGTGAATTCAGACCAGGAATCACACTACCACTTTTCAAATTTTTAGATCACTGGACAGGTTTTAATGGTAAATCAGTTTGTTTTATTTATTCTTTAAAATTGTTTACTTAAACCAAAAATTTTGCATCACAATTATTTTACATTCAAAAACTGAATGTAGTTTAAACCAATGCATTATTCATAAAGCAAAGACATCAAGAAAAACAAAGCTGTGCACTTCTTTCAATGCTGTTAAATCGCTAAAACATACCATATTTATGCATGCAATATTTGATTGTTTTTTAAACTCAAGCTTGTTTTTGTCAGAACAAGATATGCCAACAATTCCACACTGAACAATTTTTGCTCACAATTAAAGCAATCATCAATCCAAGAATTGCCACTCATTTTATTTCATCTCTACATCAGAAAAAAAGGTAATTTAAAAAAATTTTAAATTCCCTTGGAATGATAAGATAAATGAGAGCGTAAATGTCTTCACACACACAACAGTAAGCTGACCCTTTGGGGAATGGTTGACTTTCTCAATACAAGGCATTCAAAGCTCATTCCAAAGTGTTCATTTAGAATGCAGATATCAAAGATGATGCAAATCTTCAAGAGAAAATTAGAACTTACCAGATGTTCTAATCCAGCTTTGATGCTTCCAGTTTCCCTAAAATAGAAGAATAAAAGTTCTAAATAGTCACAAAACTCTTGTCTGTTTTAATTTATTTCAAAAAACATTTTTATAAACTCTTATAATTGTTTAATCTACCTTTACTAATGGTCATAATACTGTTTTAAAGAATAACATAATTTCCATCAGAAAGAAACAAATTATTTTTACCAAATAGTATGACCTTTAAAATTGCTTTCTACTAACAGAAAAAAGGGTTCTGATTTTTCAAAGTCAATGGAGAAAAAGAACATCAAGTATATTATACTAGTCAACAGTAATATTCTCATTTAACAGTTTCTTCCTTAAAGGTTATAATTATCTTCAACATTTATTATGAAAATATTCAAATTTCTAGATTTTATCAACCATCTAGATTATATAATTGGCATTTTGCTTTATTTGCTATAACAAATATATATCAATTATTGTTTTTTATGAAAGGAAAATGACATAAAGAATATGTTTGTTAGTAACACAACTAAAGCACTAAATGTAAACAAATTTCCCCACGCTAATTTTACTAATTTAGTGGTCACTACAAATCAGAAACCTGACTGCTCTAACATTAGGAAACAAAATATCACCAAAGAAAACACAAACATTAAAAATCGTGACATATTCTAAATATTTAATATCTTGCTTACTGCTATAAAGGAAACTGCTGATGGAACTAAAAACATAGTATCCATATGAGTACCAAAGATAATTTAAATATGCATTTGGTGAAATGTGGCAAATATTCAGACTTTTTTCTGATTTCAATTTGTAAATTTATTAGTGACAAATAACTTTGATTCTTCTCTGTGATCTAACAGTATTTTAGTTTCAACATTACTAAGCTTCATCCTTTTGTAATATATTACATCTACCAAACTGCAGAAAGTTAATGATGAAATCTCCAACAATGAGCGTTATTATATGTATAATGTTTAATATTTTCTTCAAGTCTCTGTTTCTTTGAGGAACCTTAACTTCCTTTTCTATTTCTACCACTTAGTTCTCTTTTGCTGAAAATGTATTTATCCCTATTTTCTTTTTTTTTTTGGCGGTACTGGGGATCGAACTCAGGACCCTGCGCTTGCTAGGCTAGGCAGGTGCTTATTCCACTGAGCTATATCCCCAGCCCTATCCCTATTTTCTTTGTTTGGCTATGCTATCTTTCCAGACATTCCTATCTTAGTCCCCTTAGGCTCTGCTATTTAAAAACTATACTCAAGGCTTCCAACCTTCGCTGTCACTGCTCAGCCTGGACTATTAGGATTAAATTTTCATTTCTACTGACTGGCACTCATGTTTAGCCATTCTCTCCCTAAACTCCTGCTTTGGACCATCCTAACACCTACACATTCAATGTTTAGAAATGTAAGGGTATGGGAAACTCTCTAA
This sequence comes from Dinomys branickii, assembly GCA_004027595.1. Lineage (NCBI taxonomy): Eukaryota > Metazoa > Chordata > Mammalia > Rodentia > Dinomyidae > Dinomys > Dinomys branickii. The sequence goes on along the minus strand of PVLD010000349.1, from coordinate 160,347 downwards.
TCTTAATGTTACCACAGTCTTAGTGACAAATGACAGGACTAAATTATCACAGAGTATGAAAAGGGGTTAGTATTTATGTAAATATTTTAAATTTTATTATCAAATTAACATTTTAATGGTGCTGAATTCAAATGAATTCAAGTTTTCACAGGACAATCTCAGTTATTTGTAACTCAAACTTTAAACAAAAAAAGAATAACACGTATGGTCAAACATTTAAACAGAATATATGTGTGCATGTGTGTACATGTACACATACGCACATAGTTTTCATCAGTGACTGAGTTAGTCACTGATATGCTTTGTTTATATGCGTGTGTATGTGTGTGTGTGTGTGTGTCTTCCTCAAACAAAAATATTCATATTTAAAGTATAAATCCTTAATTCATTATCTGAAACTCTTTGAACTAAATATTATTCATCAACATATTTTGGAGTTTAGCAAGATTATTATACATGTATTTTCATACAAAGCTGCCAGTAAGTCCTGAAGCATCATGCCTTCATCAGGCACATTCTTAATTCTGAAAGACACATAAATGCCCACATAAAGTGCTAAGAACTTAGTGCTAAAAACACAAAGTGCTAAGAATTATAAAAAATAGTTTCATTTTAGAGTAATCATTCCTGTCAATGAATTTGTCTTGAAAAAAAATCTCCTGGCTTTCTGAGCTACTTCATTTTAGAAACTGTTCTTTAAAACAAAAAGAAAATGTAGTTTATTGCTTTGTTATGTTTCCAAATGATTCTTTAAATGTGAACTATTTAGAAAATCTGTATCTTGAACGGCCAGGGAGCCAACAGGCGTCATTCTTGACACGGTTCCTTTCCTCACCACCAAATGTGATCAACCCAGTCTTAGCTATCTGGCACCTTTAATTACCATTTTGATGAAATGTCTGTACTTCTGTCTTCACAGCCAGAAAAGGGCATCATTCTTTCTCACCTAAATCATTGCAATAGCCTGTTAGTGGGCACCAATGGCTCCTGCCTTGGCCCACATTCGAGCATTTTCCATAAAAAATTTTGTAAAACTTAAGTTTGCTCAGGTCAATCACTTTCTTAAAATCTATTCTGTTATTTTACTCAAGTTACATCACATGGAAAGTGGTGGCAACAGCCACGACAAACTATCAGTCTGGTTTCATTCACCACAGGACAGGCACTCCCGCTACCTGATTGTTCCTTTTCCCCCAAGATTTCTCTAACCCTCCTCATCATGTAACAGACACCTCTTAGAACTCAACCTAAACTGTATCTCAATTGAGACACCTTCTCCCTCCCCACGAAAGAAGTAATAAATTCTTCCCATTTGTTTCCATAGTACTATGGGCATGTGCTATCACAGAATGTATCGCACTTCATTGCAAATGCCTACTACTTGCTCATGGACACCGCTAAAATAAAAACTCCTTGAGGGCCTGCATTGCATCTTTTTAATTTCTACATTCTAGTACTTCTTTACAATGTTGAATCAAGATGTATAGCCAACTAGTCATGTCTGACATCTGACCATAATGAGACAAGCTTGGGTGGAGAGAAATTTCCCAGAAATAAAAATATTCAAACCTCAGACTGAAAAGCTACATGGAGTGGAAAAATGGGATAACTAAAATTTCACAGCAAAATATACTATATGGAATTTAAAAGTATTGTATATTACAAGAAAAATCTTAAAAACCTTCTAGAAAGTACAAGGGGCTCTCCATCATAAAGGAAGAACAGCAGGCGGCAGGGCGCATATGCCTGTAATCCCAGTGCTCTGGGAGGTGGGCCATGAGGGTCACAAACTCAAGCCTATCCCAGACAATTTAGCAAGACCTGTCTCAAACTGAAAAAATAGGCTGGGAATGCAGCTACGTGCAAAGGGCCTGAATTTAATCCCAAGTACTTAAAAATTAAGTAAATAAAAATAAAAAGGGAAAATAGAATTTATATCAGACTCCCCAACACTAACGCTGGGTGTAAAAAGACAATGGAGTAGTACTAACTCCCGAGACCAGGCATTGAAGGGCTAGAAATATGAATCTAGAATTTACATATGCTCACAAAGACATTATTTTAAAAATGTCTTGCATAATGTAACACAGTGAGAAGAGAAACTCAAGAAGATAAAGTAAGTAAGGGCTTGCCTAGAATTTAGCAATTACTCTAATCTAAATGATCAGTACTAAAAAAGAGAACTGAGGAAATTTCACCTGTGAACATCAAGGATTAAAATGCTTAACGGAATTCTCAGATGCGGGGAGGGGTCCAGTAATGTATTCTTTACAAGAGACACATAAACTAAATGATGCAGGAAGGTTTACAAAAAGGAGATAGAGAAAAAAATAACTACCAAAAAACATGACAAGGCAAATATAAACCAGCAGAAGGCTCGAGTGGCGGCTTTAATGAGAAAACACATCTATGTCCTTAACCCCCTCCATATATGTACGTGGAGATGCATATTGACATAGAAGAAGGAGGGTATTCTGTTTTAGTAAAAGACACTAGGTTAAGTGGTTTCCAACACAAGATAGCACTATATAGTATACACTACGGGTTCTAAAAGCAAAGTACCTGCATTTGAATTTAAGCAGTGCTACCAAACAGTCAGTGCGCTTGGACAATCATGCAACTTTCCTGAAACTGTGCGTCTCTGGATGTGAGAATTACACAACATTCACCTTACCTAACACATACGGTGACTGGGGGAGCGTAAGCTACATAGCATACATAAAGGACTACTCTAAACTGCACATGCTATGGAAATATCATCATGGGTGACAGTTAAATATAACAGTTGTAAAAATGATTCCAAAAGTGTTGATTTTTTTAAGTAGAAAGAAGGTCTAGGACACTGACAGGAATCTTATGGCAAGCGGCACAGAACCTGCCCTCTTTAGCGCTCTGTCTCTTGGGTTGTCCCTGTCATGACTTCATCAATATTTGTGCAACTCCTTTTGCCCTGTGCTGAAAGCAGACTTAATTCAATTATAGGTCTCAAAACTGATAAAATGGTCCTGAAGTGGAGAATGGGAAGAGATTATTGGCAAATGAATAAAGATTTGTATCGAACCAACGCACAGGAGTACAGCAGGTCTTTTTTTAATCATTCCCTGTCTTAAATCTTCTGGGAACCATGAGTTCCCCTTCCCCTCACGCAGCACATCGATTTCTGAATTAGACTGCAATATTAAATAATTAATATACTTGCCATGATTGATGTTCTGCATTAGTTGAATATTAGGTTATCAATCAAAATCCACTTGGTTTAATGTAATAATATTGAAAAAGTGTCACGGGTTGTTCATCCAATTTGTAGTTGAGGCAGCACAGACAATGATGTTGGCATAACCAAGGCTCTCACGCAGTAAATGCAGGGGCTCCACAATGTACGAGGCAGGCATTTTGAAACTAACAGGGACAAGGCTGAGGTTGTCCTAAGGACACTACATGGCATTTGTCAGTCTCCATCTTAGAAGAGGCCATGTATAAATCACGTTATGGCAGGCAGGAAAAAAAATTTAAAATGACATTATTTTATCTTTGTCACAAACAAATTCTATTGTTTTACCAAAAAAAAAAAAAAATACTCAAAGTCCAGAAACTATTGCTGTAGTAAAGCTTACATCCTTTTAAGACATTTCTTACCAACAAGACTTTTGAGAATCTGGTCTTTATAGGAAGGGAATAATTCTTCTATTTTCTCTTTGTTTTTAAAGATAAGAAGAGTATCACAACAAAATGATCATTCAGGTTTTTTAATGGCTTAAGAAAAGAAAGTTAAGAGTTCACAATGAAGAATTATTTCTTTTTTTAAAAACTCTTGTTTTGATGATGGCAATCCCATTTATTCTCAATGTTCTGCATAAAAACCAGTCAAAACATAAGCTTACAAAAATTTCTTGTTGCTTCTCAGTAAAAGTAAGTAATTTTTCTAATCTTTCCCCAGTATATCAATCCACAATCTAACATGGCTTACTTATAAAAGTGGTATTTACAAACAAAGTTAATAAGTTAAAAAAATCCAAAAGAAAAGTGGCCTTTTGTGGTGGAGAGTAGTAATAATTTAAAAATCAAAACCATTTCAAAGAGAAACCCAAAATTCAATGAGTATTTTGTTATAAAACACTCATAACCCACAATGCATATAATTAAAATGGCACTACAGTATCATTTCACTGATCAAGTCTTTAAGAAGTAAAAGATAAATGTCTTTACAGTCAATAATGTATATCTGTATTATCCCATATAAAATGGACATACACATACACTAGTTATGAAAAAAGAGTAACTCTTAAATAATAAAACTTTTACGTTAAGTTTTTGTCATGACCTATGCATATTTACTACCCACTTTTAAAAGAGCAGTGTAGTCTTACACAGAGAGAAGAGTTAGAATCAGTTAATTTTGTATTATCTTTTTCTTAAGGTAAAGAAAAACCTACATGAGAATTTTTATATGATAGTATCAAAGTTTATAAAAGTCTTGGGTATGTGAATTACAAAAGTATCTGTATCTTCCATCTCAAACAAGAATTAATAAATTCTGCCTATTAATAAAGTTTACATAAAGGTTACAAATGAAAAGTCTGATAACATACAAATCTAAGAAAAACCTGGGTTCAAATTTCGGCTTTACTATTTACTTAATGTATGATCATTGTTCAATTAGTATAATCTCTAATTTTCTCCCCTTAAATTCATCAAGGAGTAAAAAGATAATCACCGTATGTGTAATGTAGAAGTTACCCAAATATACTAGAGTCATACTAGTGACAACGTGGCCAACTAATAATTAACCTGTGGACTGCATACCTCTTTCAAAATAAGAAATATTTCTGTAGAAGGTTTAGTTCTTTTCATCACTTTGAAATTTACTGCAATTATTGCAACTGTAATATCCACGAAGAAAAATCAGTCTCATTTTCAAACATCAGACATATACAGAAAGCTCATACCAATGGCGAAGATCCAAAAAGGAAACTCTGGAGACCCTGATACAAGAACACATATATTCTGATATCTTCAGAAGAAGGTAAAGTGTGGTGGTGGTGGTGGTGGGGTGAAACAAGCAGAACAAATGTAATCAATTAATTAATTTAAAACATTTTTAACTCAGTAAGAGAGAATATCAACATAAAGATCAAAAAATTTGCCACAATTCTTAGTTTCTATTAATTACATGTGCTTAGAATTCTCCTGATAGAAAAATATCTTGCAAAATTCTTCTAACTCTATATTTTTATATTACTATGCTTCAAAATGATGGTTTTCATCTGCATTTTACAAGCAGTATTTTACCAATTATTGTAAACTTCTGCTCTAAAATTTACAAATCATTTGCACAGACAAATGTACCATGGTTATTAAAATGTAAATGCACTGTGATCTTTCACTTAGTTTTATAGGCAATTATTACTGAGCACCCACTATGTCAGGATAAGTTTAAATAAACTTGATTAAATAACTGTGGACTCAGGACACAGAATGTGCTTATTCCAGAGGAAGCTGAACAGCGACGGTGCTATAGCTCAGAGGAGCCACTTACTTAGTGGAGGTCACAGAAAGAGTTCTTAGAGGAAAGAGAAGAGAGGTCAGTATTTCTGAAGTCATGCTCTAGACAACAGCTTCAAACAAAAAGGAAAACTAGGAGAATTTGTTACTAATAGATTTTATCCCAAAAATGGACAGAAGTTCTTCAAACACAAGATAATGCAACAGAAAGATGGAATTTTGAACAGGACGAAGTATAATAGAAATGTTGTTTATTGAGCATCCATATGCCCAGGCCTCTGATGAATTCTGAGAAATTGCAACAATAACAACAATAGTTGTATATCATCAACAAAAAAGACAGGAAATACTAAGAGCTAGTACCTATGCTAAAAGGGGTAGATGTGTACAGTGGTACTGTCAAACGAAGGTGGAAGAAACAGTGTCTAACACAAGGAGGGAACATGCATGTGACATGCAATACCTAATCTATGTCCCACATGTAAGACCAACATTCGTAACCAGTGATAACTTTTTTCTCACTGAGGCCAGATACAATGCAGTATCTTTCTCAAAATATTGCTCTAAGGAGTCAGGGCCAGTCATGTGGAATTAGCAAGTAAGGTACAACTCATTTACCAACCCCCACTTCAAACCTGCTCTTGACCTAGTTCAGAAAAGTTCATAAAAGGAGAAACTGCCACATGTGTTAGAGTGGTCAGGAAAGATTTCAAAGAGAAAGGTAATTCAAGCTGGATCCTGAAGGGCTGACTGTACTTGAGTAGACTGAGTAAATACAAAAGGAGAGGTAGGAGCTGCAGCTCAAAAGTCCAACATGACACAATATAGATCAAGTATGGAGAGTAGGCTGCCTGGAGAAGATGCAACTTTAACTCTTTAATTGAAAATAATTCTTACTGTGTAAGTTTTCAAGTCCACGACATGGTTGTACACATTGTCCACTATGAAAAAATAACAAAAGAAAGAAAAAACTGGAGGGAAGTGGGAGTTAAATGCTACATTCCCGGCCAACAAGTGCATCCTGGTGTGGCGCTATAAACAGGAAGGAACACCTTCTCCTAATAGGCTAAGGTGCCGTATGGGCTAGCAGTAACCTTGCAAATAATAAATACTTATTGTAGAAAAATTCAACATCACATCTGGTTCTGATGAAGAAAATAAAAGTCACCTGAAATCACACCAGTCAAAGGTAATAGCTTCAATATGTTCTAATTTTTCACTCCAGACATTCTACTGCATACCACAAATATAATTACTTTTAACTTACACAAATCAGATTATCATTGATTTGTTATGTGGCTTAAACTTTTTATTACTTAATTTTACATATAACTCCTCAAGAGTCAATAAATACACTCATATATAATACTTTTAATGTTTATGGCTATCTGGTCACAGATATAATAAGTTAGCCCTTTTGGTCAAACATATGGGCTACTTGAAACCCACACTGAGGTATAAGAAAAGAACCATTGATCATTAGATTTAAAAATCATTTATGAATTTTATATAATTTTATTTTACTTGGATGACTGGGATAAATTACTTTTTAAAAGATAAAATAAACCAATATAGCTCATCTTTACTATGTAGGTATTTAAATTATAACTATAAATAATTTAAATACAATTTCTACTTTAAAAAGACTATTATCACAGAATTATGTCCCAACAACCTCATAAAAGCAGTATCTGCCAATATGTAGAACAGCACCAACAATCCCAAATAGAAAGTTATATATAAAAACATTCTATGTTTTCACCTGCTAAAGTTGAGAGAAAATGCAGCAGACGTATTTCAAAACTTTTAATAACTCACAGATTGATTATTCTATTCTTTAAATATGAAAGTCTTTGAATGCTTTTCTCTTTTGCTGTTCTCCTATTTAACCACACGGGGTCTTTAGCAAGGGGCAGAAAACTAAGATAAACATGTAATAATAGCATGAAATAAAAACTAAAACTTCTTCCCTGCTTGGTGAATCAACTAACTCACTCAACCTAGAATTTAAAAGTCGTGCTTAAGTCAAATTATTTCCCATTTCCTAAAGGACCCTTTGCACTTCCCAATATATCAGCTTGGATCTATTTTTCTAAGTAAACTAACCTGCTCAGAGATTTCACCTCTGGGGAAGTGCCGAGCAGCAGGCGCCAAGCACTGTAACAAGTGCTGTACGTGCATCAGCTCGCTTAAGCCTTGTAAATTTACTATGAAGAGATACATCATCGTCTCTGCTTTATAGATGGGATAGGGCTTGGAGAGACTGAGAAGACCACAGAGTATACTCTTCAGCTGGTAAAAGGAAAATTTAAACCCAGACCCCTGAGTTCACTGCCAAAATTTTAATCAATGGTAAATATACTAATGTTAATCTTGAAAACTATCTCAGGAGAGAAACAAAATTTTGCAATATTCCTCTATACCTTAATTGGAACCTTCACTGGGAAAGAGGCTACAATAGTGTAAGGGTTTGAGTAAAACGGAACATTAACTTTCATTAATATGCTGGTATGTGCCAAGTGCTGGGTCTGGTAATTCACATTTAGAACCTCATTCCACTTGCTCCAGGTTCATGAAAGGAAAAAACCTGATGAAATGGCTGACACATGTTCAGGGAAATACTACAACGCACACAGAATTCTATAAAATAAAACTAAATACCATCTTGTACCTAGTAAACAAATATTAAAACAAATGTTCTCACTATGAAAAAGGTGCAAGGAATTTAGAGGTGGAGAATGTAAAATGAAGTAAAAATAATAGACATGGTTATGTCTACACTACATGAGGAAAACAGAGAGGGTGAACCTTTCTTTAATCTGTCTAGATCAGTCCAAGTTCTGCCATATTACCCTCCTTCTCTGCTTTATTAACATTAGAGCTGGCTCCTAAACTTGACACCAAAATTCTTCCAACAGTCTTTCCCCTAACATCCAAGTTCAGTAACTTGGTAATGTGTCACATCTAGCTAACAATTTTCTATTAGCCAAAATGGAAATCTTAAACCAGTTCATTATCACCTCCACAATTTTGGTCATGCATTTATCTACCTAAAAACAGCCTTCTCTTCCTCTCTACATCATTAAATGCTCATTTTTATTGTATAAAGATAAAATTCTCATTTCTGCTATGTTCATAATAATTTCTTACATCTCTAAACTTTCTCATTTTTTGATAATACATAAGTGCTAGGATCTTTGCAAATATCCTACATTGAGGATGCAAAAATGCTTGTGAAGTGCTTAGTATTTTGTGCATACAAGTATTGCTAATTACTGGCCAGTCATGGTGGTGCACACCTGTAATCCTGGCATTCAGGAGGCTGAGGCAGGAGGACTGCTGTAAGTTCAAGGCCAACCTGGGGTACACAATGAGCTCAGGACCAGTCTGAATTACAAACAAAAACAAAAACAAAAACAAAGAAAGTATTGCTAATTATTGTCAGCATCATCAATGCAATGCAGATCCTTCAGGAGGATTTGCTCAATACATTAAGGAGAAGAAAGTAAAGCCATTCTGAGACATAAAGCTGAGCAGAGAGCTGACCTCCGGCAGCAGTTAAGTGACCTAACTCCTGCACATCTTCCTCACAGACATATGCTTTAAGGCTGTGCTACACAGAGCTCACCAGAGGATGGATAGACTCCTCTGAATAGGCCAAATATTAAATCTAGACATCAAGCTCAATTGCACTGTCCTCATTGGAACCTCACCATAGTGCAGCACTTAATAACCAGTTAAAATTTTATGCAACTTCTGTGTATGTATCCATTCTCCTACTTTAATTTGTTAAGTAAACCTGCTTTAATACCACATGAAGCTTTTTGATAAGTATAGGTTTTAGTATCCCATGTTATTCAAACTTTAACATTCCCTAAGCTCTACCATAAAGAAAACAGTCTTTAGATTTTGCGATACAAAGATTAACTAAAACAATTTTATTTATAAAATTGCTAATACTCTATATAGATATAGATATTACTAATATTAGTGGTTTTTTTAAAGGTTTTTTTTTTTTTATCATTTACTTCTTTTTTGTACTGGGAATCAAACTCAGGACCTCACGCTTACCAGGCAGGCGCTGTGCCACTGAGCTAAACTCCCAGTGATGGGATTCAGGGAAGCTTTGTTCATCAGCAAACTGATACACTGAAGGTTTGTGGCTGGGTGGCTGTCATCCAAAGAGGCAGGTCCTGGTGGGACAAGCGGCACAGGCATAGTTTCCGCCCCAGCTCCCGTCCTCCTGGCGGTCACACTGTGAGCAGCTCTCCTTCTTCCCGTCCTCCTGCTCCCCTGAAGGTCACAGTGTGAGCAGCTCTCTCTCTCTCCTGTGGCCCTTCCACTACGCTTTTCTGCACTTGAGACCACGGGACATGACCCGAAACTTTTGAAACTCTGAGCCAGAATAAATTCTCCTCCCTTCTGTTGCAGGGTCCGGTATTTTGACCCAGAAATGAGAAAGCTAAGTCACCGAGCTTTCTTCACTCCCTTGTAATTATTTCATCTACCCCACAAAACACCAAGTCTAATAGCATAAACAGGGTTATGTCACTGTCCTGCTCTAAACCTCCTCGCTTTTCCACGAAAGTCGTGATCTATATTACGTATTCATTCAACAACTGCATTACTAAATGCAATCTCTGTTCTAGGTATAAGGAGAACAGTTAGTACAAAGCAGGCTGAATCACATGAGGCTTACAGACAGGCATAAACCCAGCATGCAAATATGGAGTTAGTACCCAACTGTTAGCTGCCAGTACTTTAATTACTTAATTAGTGAGTGATGTGAATAATATTTACTATATTAGTACCGGGACCTATGGGATAAAGCAGGAACACGTTCAGCTCAGAAGGTCAAGGAGTTTCTATCTTTATTGCATCCCATCTCACACTCTCCCCGCACCTTCTGTAGTGTATCCATCGCCCTTGGTCAGCTTTTCAGAATTTGAGTACCGTCACCAACTAGCTGCCCTGTGAACCTAGAGTTATACAAATATAAAACAGAAATTCTAGTAGGAATTTTGAATCAAGAGTAAATTAAAGACAGAACACAGAGATTACTGGATTACTGTAGTGAATACAGAGCTGGCAGGGGCAGCAGAGCTGTAAGTCTAGTAACAGCCCTGTCGCAGTGGTAGTGCCGGGCCTGTACAGTAACTATACTGGTACCATGATTTAAATGGCCAGTGATCCCAGTTAACTAATCTTCTTAAATTGTGTCAATTTTAATAATCTCTTTTTCCAGAGTTTCCACTGACAAGGTAAACTATTCCATGGTCCAAATGATCTATGTTTATTTGTTTATGTTCAGTCTTTTCTAATAAAACCTAAACTCAAAGAGGATAATTTATACACAGGAGGAAAGGACACGAGGGAACTCCTGAAAGCTTGACATAGTGCTGCTTACGGGAGAGATTTTTTTGTTCTTTCTAGCTCACTTAAAGGGTGTAAATGAAGATTGTGCTATAAGATACTCTTTTTAACCATAAATGTTTGTGTATTTGCATGCAAAAAATAAAAATAAAAACCTGTGACAGTTATAATATGTCAGCTTGACTGGATTAAAAAATGCTTAACAAATTACAAAGCACATTTCTAGCTGTTTCTGTGGGGTATTTCCACGGATGACTGGCAAACTAAAGGGGAAGACCAACCCCGACTGTGGGCGGCACAACAGGCCTGTGGCAAGGTGATACTAAAAGGGAAGAAAGAGGAAACCTGCTGTGTTTGCTGGAAGCTCCATTCTCCTTGAGTCGGACACCTTTCGCTGATGCTGTCACCTCAGGACATCAAACTCCAGTTTCCTTCCAGGCAAACTCATACCAGCCACTCTCGGGGATCTTCCAGGCCTTCTACGCAAAGTGGCACCGTATCCTTCATTCCAGTTTCCAGTTTCTTGGATGAAGCAGCTACCAGATGCTCTGCTCTCCAGTTTGTAGACAGCTATTGTAGACTCCCCCACCTTTGATCCTATAAGCTCACCCAATAAATCTTCTTCCATATATATATTTTAAACCAAATCAGAGGTCAGCAAACTATGGATTGTAGGTCAAATCTAGCTTCCTACCAGTTCTTATGTCGCCTATTAGAATGGCTTTTACATTTCAATGGTTAGTTAAAAAAAAAAAAATCAAAAGTAAACAATACTTGTGGTAAATAAAACCTACCAAAATTTAATTTTAGTGCCAATATATACATTTTGCTGAGACACAGTCATACTCATTCTTTTATGCACCTCCAGGACTGTTTTTAATGCTACAGTATTTCAAACTCACAACAAAGCAAGTTAGAAAATTAGAAAATATGAAATGGAATATCTAACTGCTACAGAATTTCTTCCCAAAAATAGAAAAGGAGCTTATGCATGTTGTATTAGCCAGTCAATGAAAACCATTTACAATAAGTTAATTAAATCATGATTTCAGCAACTGATGGACTATGTCCAGAAAAAAAAAAAAACTTGTTTAAAACTATTAGGCTTTAAACAAAAACAATTGCTTAAAATTTTGAGGATGTAGTATCATGAAGGGCCAGACTACAAGAGAAGGGAAAATGGTGCTGTGTGGCTCTGTGGGTCTTCAGGAATCTACAGATAATTCTGAGTTACTGCTTATTTCGGGAGTCAGGGATCAATATGAAGTCACTTAATTAGCTTCCATGACAGACCACATAGAACATGAGACTATTTTCAAGGAAAGTGAGGAAACACTAACTCAGTACAACGCGATGTGGAATCTGCTAAGAAATGTCATGTATCCTGCCAGTTAAAAATACAGAGAAAGCATAAAAAAAAAACCCTTACAAAGCCTGTGAAAATACAGAATGGTTTAGAAACAAAGTTCTCCCCAACGTCTCCTGCACCCAGAGATGGGCTCGTAGATGGGGACCGGCCCTCAGAGGCGCTGCGCACAGTGGTGGAGGAGTGAGCGGCAGCTGGCCACGCTGGTCAGAGGCGGGGCCTGGTGGGAAGAGGGGGTCGCTGGGGGGGGGCGCTGGCAGAACGTGCGCTTGTTCCCAGCTCTTCTGTGGGGTAAGCGGCCTCCACCCACCAGGTTCTTTTGTCATGTCACTTCTGCCTACGAGCCAGCCAACCGTGGGCTGCACCCTCTGAAAACCATGAGCCAAAATAAACTCCGCATTGGCGTCAGGTATTTTGTCCCAGGGACTGGAAAGTGACCAATACAATATATATAAGCCTCTGTTAAAATTTAAAGCCTATAATTATTCATTAAAATAGTCATTGCAAATAGTCTATCAAATAGGATGTATTATATGGTACTGAACCAACAGTGTCAATGGTGAACTTCATTTGCTCTTGTGGACCTGAACATTAACACTGCTGACTTTACACACTGTTAACACAAACAGAGGGTTATAAAGCCCTTTGAGGTCATTTTGATTGTGACACGTAGGGATAGGTGGCCAGAGGCAAATGGAGGTTTGCTGTTTTCTTCTACTTTTGATAAATTACATGACAATCACCAAGGTAAACAATGACAGCACCTGAACTCCAAACAACAGATACAAATTAAAAGAAAATGCAACAAAATGTAAAGAAGAACTAAATTTAAAACTTCTCCCATCAGCTTTTATTCTAGGGCCCAGGATATAGATCAGCGGCATAAATGCCTGCCTGGAAAGTGCTAGGTCCTGAGTTTGATTCCTGGTACAAAAAAAAATGCATTTAGTCTACTTCACATATCAAAAAGATTAGAGTTGTATTAGCTTTAGGTAATAAAAGTATCAGATGGAAACCTAAGGAAATGATGGTGAAAATAACAGTGATGATAATAAATGTTAAGCCCAACCCTAAAAGCTAGTGACCGCCTTCCACAGAACGTTTGAGAGAGAAAAAAAGATAAATGTTAACTACGTCAACCAAAGACTAACCTTATAATAATTACAAAGAAAGACCATAGTCCTGGAGAAAAATAGGATTTTCTTAAGTACAGACAATTTAGCAAACCACTGAGTGATCAATTTTACAGGCACTGAATTTTTACAAAACAAGTTTATAAGAAATCAAAAACATCTAGGAGCCCAAAGCAGAAAGACTCCAAGTTCAAGCTCAGCTGGGACAATTTAATAACTTATTGATAGTGTCTCAAAATATAAACAGGCTGGGGATATAGCTCAGTGTGAAGCCCCTGGGTTCAACCCCCACTACCACAAAAACAAAAAAGGGACTAAATCATAAACATATTCTTGAAATTCACAGTTCAAGTTATTAAAAGTGTTTAAATCTCATGCATTATAGGGGTATTATTCACCTATTACAATTTCAGTATATGTGCTGCCGAAGCGAGCACTATTCATCTATTACAGAATAAGAAATAAAATTCAGAAAAACAATATAAACTCGCATGGTGGTATACACCTATAACCCCAACACTTGAGAGGCTGAGGCAGGAGGATCCCTGTGAGTTCAAGGCCGACCTGGGCTACAAAGGGAGCTCAAGCCCAGCTGAACTACATAGGGAAACCCTGTCTGAAAAAGGCAATAAATAAATAAATAAATAAATAAATAAATAAATGGTTTCAGATATCAAGTTAAGCAACTCTGAGGAAATATTCTGAATGTTTTAAATTTTGTCATTTTATAGGGTAATTACTATGTGGATGCTAATATTTTAAATATTGAAGTCTATACAGTGTTATAAAAACAGCAACACATTTCTTCAGGTTCTATGGGAAAATGGGACATTTAACGTTTTATATGTCTTCTTTTGTGTAGGATAATTCCGGCTCAGTTCTGATATCCCAGCAGAATTATTAACAGCACCTGCTGTCAGAACAAATCAAAGTAGACAACATAGTAAATATTCACAGATTATACCAAGAAATACCACAATTAACAATATCAAAAAAGTATACTACAGTGAGCAAACATGACTCAACCGCACTACCACATGAAATAAAGAAATTAAATGAAAGAGGTTGAAGGGAGAGGGTATGAATAAATATGCTTAAGCCAAAGTAAAAAGATGGACTATTAATAAATAGCCCTCCTTTCTTCTCAACTAATTTCAAATATTTGCCATTCCAAAATTATCGTCTTCTAACTAAAGATAGTATACTCGGGGAAACCCTGATTTTGTTTGATGTTGCTTAACACTCCAATGAATCATATTTGTACATGAATGACATTTTTACAAAGCTTTTCAACAGATTGTGCCAGTGTAAAATATGTAGTAACAAGGGATTTTAAGATGGTAAAACACAAGTGCCCAGTCCTCTCCTCCTCCACAAAGAAGAACAAAAGCAGCACCTGGCTATCACTAGTGCATTTTGAGGTAGGAGACCGAAGGTGAACGCTGGAACCCAGCAAAGGACACTAGAGCCTTGCAAAGCTTGGAGATCTGGGGTGGCGACACGGGAAGGGGAGCAAAATCGCTGCGCAGCAGTGGCCCCGTCTCTAAGGCTGGAGTGGGGGGACTCCCTTGACAGGAGACAGGGTGAACTGAGGAGTTCTAAGCAAACTCCATTACTTTGGGCAGTAGTAATTCTAGCTAGGTTCTGCACACAGTTACACTTTGGAAACAACTCACTGTGTATTCCTGACAACTTAGTGTGCAGGCAGCTGTTGCGCGGGATCATCTTGAGAAGACAGCTTGGTATGGCTTGTATCTAGATGTCCTCCCAAAGTCTCATGGGGTCATAGGTAAGCTTCACAGAGGTGGCTGAACCTAGGGTATGTCATGCTGGGGTCAAGGATTTGATGCATGAATCAATTCCCCATGCAATGCTAGGATTAAAGCTGCACCCTGCCTTGGAGCCGGTCAACTATGAATTGAAACCACTGCAAACTGAGCCAAATAAAACTTTCCCCCTTTAACTATGGGTGTTAGAAGAGCTAAGGTGGCAAAACCTAACCTCGCTTACCAGTACAGCAGTAATCCTAGCAATGAAGCCTGTGAAGTGCCCTGAATTGTAGGACAGAAGCATTTCCGCACAGAGGGTAATGAGGGTGCCATTCTGGGTAACTCAAAGGTCAGGATGCTTCTGCCCTGAGACCTATACTAGCTACAAAAGTAAAATAAAATGCTCAGGAATAAATTTAACCACACAAGTGAAAGACCTCTACAATAATTAGAAAACTCTGAGGAAATCAAAGAAGACACACACACAAAGGAAAAAACTTTCAAGAATCATCAGAATATTGCTAAAATGTCCACACTACTGAAAGTGATTTACCTATGCAATGTAATTAATCCGCATCAAAATGCCGAGGACATTCACAGAACTGGAAAAAAAATTCCTAAGCTTTACAAGGAATTACAAAAGATCCTGAATATTTAGAGCAAGTGAACAAAAAGAAGACTCAGGTGATCACAATCCTGAATTTCAACATATACTACACAGCCTGAAAAATGAAATCAGCATGGTACTGATATAAAACAAATACAGAAACCAGAGGAATAGAGTAAGAGATCCCAGGAATGAACCTATGGTTCTACAGCACAGCTTGACTCTCAAGAATGTCACCAAAACACACACTCGAAAATAGCTGCTTTAATAAATGCTGCAAGGAAGCCAGGCAAGGTGGTGTGCACCTGTGATCCTCAGGTCCTGGACGGTGGGGTGAGGGTGAAGGGGGATGGGAGAGGGATGCTACAAAAAGAAGATGCATGGGAAATCCACACACACAAGAAAGTAGAGCATCATTTTTCACCGGTAAAAAAAAATAAACCTAACATAACATAGATTAATGAATTGAATGTAAAACCAGACCATAAAACTATTAAAAGAAAGAGGAGAAATGTTTTGGATCTTAAGAATCGACAGGCAGTTTTAGGTTACATGCCAAAAGCACAGGACAGGATCCAGACATCAAGATGGTGGAGCAGTAAGCAGCAGAGAAAGCGCCTCTCTCAGTGTTGCCATCCAGACCCTAGAATACAGCAGCATAAGGAAAACAAGAAGGAGGGAAGAGGCACCTCTGGACTCAGGAAGGATCTGAAGTGCAAAGTGAAGCCCTCAGAGAGAAAGAAGAGAGAAACTTCAACAAAGAAGTAGGAGGTAGCTGGTGGTGTCTTCTCCCTGAGACAGGATTCACCGCAAGAGAGGAGCAATTCACACCTGTGGACACACAGTGACTGCTGGCAACCTCAGATGCCTCCATGGAGATATGCAGCAGTGGAGGGGAGCAGAGGACGTGAAGATCACACTAGCTGGTGGTGAGTTCTGAAGGTTCAATTGTCCCACACGAAAGAACAAGTGGCCAGGAACCATCTTGGAGAGGGGCCAGCTGAGCTCAGAACTTAGAGTGACTTCTAGCTGGACTCAAGGCCACAGAAGGTAAACTGGTGGCTGCAGACTGAATGAGTCTGGTCTTGGCCAGAAGTTGCAGGCTTGTGGAGATTATCAAATATCATGATAAAAAGCTACTGCTGGCTCCCTCAGATAGACCAGCATGGATCAGGACTTTGTCTCCACACTTTGTCTAACAGTGGTAGCAACGACAAACCTGGAAGTGGACTTTTATTTTGTCTCTTGTTTGTTTCTTGTTGATGATGGGCTTTGTTCTAGGTTTTCTTTTTTGTTTTTTTCTCTCCTTCATTGTTTGATCTTGTTTTTACATGAGTGTGAACATGGTTTCTAGCCTCTTTGGGGTTGTGGTTCTGTTGTTTTCTTCTTTTTATCTCTTCCTTCTCTCTTTCTGTCCAGTCTTCAATACCAGTTTCCCAAAGTTAGCACGATCCCCCTTTGTCCTCCAGCCTTACTTCTCATCTCTTCCTCTTCTACCTTCTATGTTTTTCTTAATCCCTTTTAAACTTTAACCACTGCAGGTGAAATTCACTTATTAAGGAATATGTACTGCATATACTTTTCTGATCTGTTTTAGGTTTTGTTATACAACCAAAAATCTAGTTTGTATGGTTAAAGGTGGGAAATTAATAGCTCAATTTGTTATTGTCTAGGTTGTGATTGATGCTACTGTTATTACCAACAGTACCACTTTAGCCAAAAGTGACGTAATTGTTCTAAACAGCTGTTCTTCCTTGCATTCCAAGACAGAGACTGACTAAGGGTCATAGAAAATACTGTGGCACTGTGCTAAGGAAGCAGGGGTTGGACAAAGAGGCATCAACTTCTCATCCCCCCGCAAACTGAAGGTACACTATCTTGCCCCAGCCTCGAAATCCCAAAACCCAGTTACATCTGGAAGGTACCTTGGAGAAGTAGTCATTTCCTAAGGATTCTAAATACTATCAATAAAGCGATCTACCACAGGCAGTTTACAACCATTACCCCAGAAATTCATCTAAAACAAGAAAATGAGAAGGCACTTAAACAAATGCAATCTCAGACATCCAGTTCACCAAAGGTAAACACAAAGGGCAGCGAGGTCAGACACTCTGAAAGCCGCCCACGTGGTCTCCCTGAAGTGATAAAAACAAAGCAAGTGAATGAGGCTCTAGAAAAACATCAATTCAGAAATAATTTCTCAGATAAAAGCAGAGATGGTGGCCACCATGAAAATCATGCTGAGTGACTCTGAAGCAGATACAAACAAACTAAAGGAGCTTAAGTATACTATGAAAGTTATGAATGCTCAGCATAGGAAAGAAATGGGCTCCATAAGGCAGACTTCACAGATATCCAGGAGTCTAAAAATTCGATTGAAAATATCTGCAACAGATTGAGCCAATGTGAGGACAAGATCCCAGATATAGAAGACAGACTTGTGATTAGTGATGATGAAAAGAAAGATTTCTTTAAAATAGCAAGGGATAATGAGAAATGAATCCAGCAGGTGCTAGATGAGGCAAAGAAGAATAACTTAAGATTCACTGGAGTCAATTAAAAAGCAGGAGGTGGTACAAATGATATTTATAAAAAAAAAAACACTGTTCAGAGACAATCGGGCAGAAAACTTTCCTGGTAGAGAAAGAGCATTTGACATACAGGTAAGTGAGACATACAGAACTCCAATTAGCCATGATCAAAACACATCTACAGCCACATATATCATAGTCAAGAGTGCAGCAGAAATTCAACGCAAGAATAGAAACTTAAAAGCTGTTATAGAAGAGAAACAAATGACCTATAAAGGAGAGCCCACCAGAATCGCAGCTGACCTCTTATCACAAAGCCTCAAGTCATGAAGAGCATAGTGTGAAGTATTTCAAAGTTTAAAGGAAAACAACTTTCATTCCAGACTGACGTACATGTAAAACTCTCAAAACTGATGGAGAAACAAGATACTTCCATGACAAAGAACATGTGAAGATATTTATGACCACCAAGCCAGCACTCCAAATGTTTTGAAAGACATTCTAGAAAGCGATAATAAGGACTACAACTCCCTGAACCCCAAGGGGAAAAAAAAAGAATGGGAAGTAACAACAGGAAAATAACATGGCAAAGATTAAGTTAATACATATCAATTACAATCATGAATGTTAATGATCTCAATTAACCAATCAAAAGACACAGAATGGCAGAATGGATCAAGAAGCAAGATGCAACAATATGCTGGATATAAGAAACAATTTAATTCAAGGAAAAAATTCATAGTCTGAAAGTCAAAGGATGGAAAACAATACTCCACGTGACAGGAACCCAAAAAGGAGCAGGGGTAGCTGTTCTATTTTCACACAACACGAATTTCAAGCCAAGACTGACAAGGAGAGATAAAACAGGTCACCACATCCTTTTAAATGAAACAATTCAAGAGGAAAAGACAACAGTCATAAATATATAGGCAACAAATACCCCTGTACCCAACCACATAAAACATATTAATAGGTATGGAAAATCAAATAAGCACTAATACAATTACATTGGGGGAACCTCAATACCTGACTGTCACAAAAAGACAGATCAACTAGATAAAAAATCAACAATGAAATATTAGAACTGAAACAAACTTTTGAACAAATAGACTTAGTAAACATCTGTAAAGTGTTCTACCCCACAACATCAGAATACACATTCTTCTCAGCTGCACATGGGATATTCTTCAAAAGAGACTATATACCAGCTCATAGAACATTCTTAAGTAAAAGCAAAGGAACTGAAATTATCCCATACATATTATCAGACCACAGTGCAATGAAATTGCAAATCAATGGCAAAAGAAACCGCAGAACTTCATAAACACATGGAAATTCAATAGCACCCTCCTGAACAACTAATGGGTCACAGATGAAATTAAAGAAACAGATAGTTTCTGCAATTAAATAATAATGACAACACAACATAATGGAACTTATGGGATACAATGAGAACAGTCCTAAGAGGGAAATTTATAGCAGTAAATACTCATATCAGGAAAACAGACCAAGCACAAGTAAACAAATTAAAGGTGAACCTCAAAACTTCTAGAAAAAAAAGATCAGGCTATGCCAAAACTTTGTAGGAGGGAGGAAATTATAAAGATCAGAAAAGAATTAATGCATTGGAGACTAAGAAAATAAAACAAAGAATCAAATGAATCAAACAGTTGGTTCTTTAAAACATTTAATAAAATCATAAACCTTATCCAATTGTATCAAAAAAGGCAAAGAAAAAGCTCAAATCCACACAATTACGGATGAAAAGGTAAAGTCACAATGGACTTTTCAGAAATCCAGAATCATCTACACTTACTTTGAAAATTTATATTCTAATAAGATGCAAAATGCAGAAGGGGCAGATTCCTATGTACATACAAATTACCAAAGCTGAATTAAGATGATATAAAAATCCTAAATAAACCAATATCAATCAATTAAATCAAAGATGTAATTAAAACCTACCAATAAAAAAGGCCTAGGCCCTGATGAATTCACCACAAAATTCTGTAAGAAATTTAGAAAAGACCTAACACCCCTACTTCTCAAACATTTTAACTGAAAGGAAAGGAAAGCAATACTCCCAAATTCATTCCTGGAAGCAAGCATTACTTTGATACGAAACCCAGAGAACAACCCAACCAAGAAAGAAAACTACAGGCCAGTCTCCTTAAGAAACATAGATGCAAAAATACTCATTAAGATACTGGCAAACAATGCAGCAAATCACCAAGAAGATTACACACCATGACCATGGGCAATTCATGCCAGGGATGCAGGGATGGTTCAACACTCATAAACAAATAAATGTTCTACATCATATTAACAGAGCCAAGGAAAAAAATTGTATGATCATCTCAATAAATGCAGAAAAAGCTTTGGATAAAGTGCAGCACCCATTCGTGATAAAAACCCTACAAAAAATTGGAATAGATGGTCTTTATTTCAATCTGATAAAAGCCATCTATGGAAAAATAACATCCAACATCATACTAACTGGACAAAAACTGGAAGCTTTCTCTCCAAAATCAGGAACTAGACAAGGATGTCCACTGTCTCTACTGTTATTCAACACAGTCCTAGAAACTTTAGCCAGAGCAATTAGACAAGAGAAAGAAATAAAAAGAGTAATGATGGGAAAGGAAAAAGTCAAATTATCATTATTTGCAGATAACATGATACTCTACATAGAAGACTCAAAAAATTCCACTAAAACCCTGCTAATTTGAAAAGCGAATTCAGTAGTGCTGCTGGATACAAAGTCAACATTCAAAAGTCAGTAGCATTCCTGTATACAAACAACAAACTCACAGAGAGAAATTAGGGAAACATCTTTCACAATAGCATACAAAAAAATGAAATACCTAGGAAACAGTGTAATGAAGGATGTAAAAGATTTCTACATTAAAAACTACATTACTCTGGAAAAGGAGACTGAAGAGGGTATCAGAAAATGGAAAGCTATCCCTTATTCTTGGGTGAGAAGAACCAATGTAGTGAAAATGGTCATACTTTCCCAAACTGTTGTACAGATTTAATACAATTCCAGTCAAAACTCCAATAGCATATCTAACAGAATCAGGGAAAACAATCCTAAAAACTAGAAGAGATCTAGAACAACAAATGCAATTTTGGGCAACAAAGGCAAAGCTGGGGCAATCACAATGCCTGACTTGAAATTATATTATAAAGCTAATGTGATAAAAACAGCATGGTACTGAAAAAGACCCAAAGATCAACAGAACAGACCAGAAGATGCACAAACAGCTTCAGACATCCTCAGCCACCTTGTCTTTGACAAAGATGCCAAACACATTCACTTGAAGAAAGATAACCTCTTTAATACATGGTACTGGGGAAACTGCTTCATCACATGCTTAAGATTAAAGTTGGACCCATATATCTCACCATTCACTAAACTAAATTGGAAATGGATCAAAGATCTAAATATTAAAATAGAAACACTAAACCTGCTAGAAGGTAGAATGGGTAAAACTCTTAAAGTCACTGGTGCAGCCAGAGACTTTATGAGTAAAAATCCAAATCACACAGGAACTGTCACAAAGAATCAACAGCTGGGATCTCATCTTATGAAAAAGCTTCCACACAGCAAGAGAAACCACCAACAGAGAGAAAAGACAACTCACAGTGCATGAAAAACTGTTTGCCAGCTGTTTCTCAGACAAAAGATTACTATCAAGAACATACAAAAAACTCAAAACAATCAGACCTCCCAAATTCAAAGACTCAATCCAAAGATGGACATCTAAGATGAATACACACTTCTCAGATGAATAAATATAAATGGCAAAAAAATGCATGCTCAACATTACCAGTCAATTTGAGAAATTCAAATTAAAACAACACTATGATTTTATCTCACTCCAGAAAGAATGGCTAGTATGAAGAAATCAACAGATAACAAATGTTGGCAGGGCTATGGGGGGAAAGGTACTGTTGGTGGGAGTGTAGAGTGGTACAACCACTGTGGAAATCAGTGTGGAGATTCTTCAAAAAACTGGAATTAGAGGCCCCATTTGACCCAGGTATTCCCTTGCTGGGTATCCTGCAGAAAAATTAAAGGACTGTTTTACAGCAGTATATGTACACAATTAGTAATAGCTGTATCTTAGAAACAACCCACAGGTCCATCAACTGAGGAATGGATAAAAACGATGTGGTCTTTTTATACAATGGAGTACTACTCAGCCATAAAGAAGGGTAACTGCAGACTTCATGGGTAAATGGATGAAATTTGAGACCATTCTCCTAAGTGAAATAAACCAGATGCACTCGTGTAAACATTGTATTGTTTCCCTAGTGTAAGAAGTTGAAAGATTAAATAAGATCTAAATTGTATAATAGATATTGTAAAATGGGAAGAAATTTCAAAATGAAAGAAAAATTGGGATCAGGGAATGGAGAAAAGCAAAAATATATATATACATATATAAAATTGTTAAGATAGTTATAGTACTAATTTCCTTAGTTCATTGAAAAAAAAGGTTGTGGTAATATTGTTTGGACAATTAAATGCTGATATCTTATACTAAGATAACAATATGCAATGTGTAAACTACTGATACCTTCCTATTATCTTGTTTTGAAAAATTTTCCTTCTTTAAAATAAAAAAAAGTACAAGACAGATAAAAAGCAAAAATAGATAATGGGACATCAAACTAAAATCCTTCTACACAGCAAAGGAAGCAATCTTTGAAGCAAGAAATCAACAAGATTGTCAGAAAATACCTGCACACTACACAACAAAAAAAGGTTTCAATATATCAATAATATCTAACAAACATTAAAAACTCAGTAACAAAAATTCAAACTGATTTTAAAAATAGACATTTCTCAAAATGAAACATGGCCAACAGATATATTTGACAATTATCATTATTAATCATTAAGGAAACCTGAGAAAAGCATAATAAGGTATCAGCTTAACCTAGTTAAAACCTAGTACAAAAAGATTAAAGATAATAAATGCTGTTTAGGATGTGAATTACAAAGAAACCTGCATATATTGTTGGTGAAAATTTAAATTAGTACAACCATTATATAAAAAAATCACCGAGGTTCCTCGTAAATATCGTATCATCCAGCAGTCCCACTGGATATGTATCAAAAAGAATGAATTCAATATGTCAAAGAAACAGTGACATTATCAAGTTTATTGCAGTATCATTCACAAAAAAATCAAGAAACAGAAACAACTTAATCAAATGAATGGATTAAAAAAATTGGTCATCACATCCAACAGAATACTGTTTAGTTATGAAAGAAGCTGAAACTCTAACATTTATGACAACACAGATGGCACCGAAGATGATGATGATAAACGAAATAAGCAGGCACAGAAAGACAAGTACCACAGAATCTCACACAAATATGGACTCTTAGAAAGTTGCTCTCATAGAAGTTGAGACTAGATGGTGGTGACCACAGGCTGGGGAGAGAAAAAGCAAGAGGACAGGAGAAGGTTGATCGATGGGTATGAACTTATAGTTCAATAGAAGTAACAAGTTTTGCTGTGGTACTGAACAGCAGCATGGCCACGGATAAAAATTAGGTACTATCCATCTCAGAAAGCTGGAAGACAAAGCACTTTTACCATTAAGACATTTTAATGTTAGAGATGAACATGTTTTAACATTGGACATTAATCAATGTATATACACATCAAAATGTAACATGGTAATATATACAATTTTTGTGTTTTAATCAGTTAAAATAAATTTATGTGTCTATGGTTACGTACAATGTTATAAATATTATATATATAAATATGTGCTATACATGCTAGAGTTTCCATTACATAAACAAGCATCAGTCTTAGTGTTCATATTTGAAAGTCCCAGAGGTAGAATAGGGGAAATTTACCTTAATTTCCATATATTATTAAAATCAGTGGAACCGAAGAAAGTAAAACTACATAGCAAAATGAAAGCAGAGCCACTGAACCTTAATTTTTGAATGAGAAGCAATAATTAAAAGGTATTTAAGTTAAAATTTGACAAGGAAATAGTATGTTCCTACATATACACAAATACACACTTATACAGGCTGTCCTCCGTATCCACAGGTTCTGCATTCATAAGCTGTACTTCATGGATTCAACAGGCGGCTGGCTGGAAACACTTCAAAGAACACTGCACCTGTGCCGGACATATATGACATATCCCCTCGAATTATTTTCTCTACAATACAGTATAACAACTGTCCACACAAGCGTTTACAGCGCATTATATATTACAAGTAATATGGAGACGATTTAAAGTTTATGGAGAATATGCACAGGTTTTATGCAAATAATATAACATTAAAAATACACTAGTGCTGGTAACCTTTGCTCAGTATTGGGTTTCGATATGGGATTTTCATACACTCATTTAACACCTTCATCACATCCACCCTCCATAGTCCCCTCTTTTCCTCCCTTATCCTTTACTGTCTTTCCCTCCATCTTGTCCAATAATAGGAACCCTTCTACTTTCACGCCAGTTTTTTAAAAGATTCCACATGTGGAAGAAAACACGTATTTGTCTATGTAAGCCTGGTTTATTTCATTTAACATGATGATCTCTAGTTCCACCCATTCCCATAATTTCATTCTTCTTTATGGCTGAATAATATTCTGTTGTGTACACATATATACCGCATTCTCTATATCCATTCAGCTGCTGATGGTCACCTAGGTTGTCATCTTGGCTACTGTGAACTGTACCATCCAAAAAAGAAAGGAAGAAAAGGGGGAAGGGGAAAGGGGGAAGGGGAAAGGTAAGGAAAGAGAACAGTACACAAGCGTTCCGATACAAGCTGGCTTTAGTTCTTTTGGATACATACCAAGGAGTAGTACCGCTGTGTCTTATGCTCCGTTTTTACATTTTTTGAGGAACTTATACCAGTGGCCGTGAACCTATGGCACACAGGCCATGGTGGGCTACTTTTATCACTGAAAGTTCTGTTGTTTCTCTTTTAATGCATGAGTTATTTTTCTAATCTAAAACCTCAGCATTTAGGCTTAATTGCAGGGTTGGCACTTTGTGATAAAGAAGAGGGCTTTGGGTGCAGTTTGGACACTCAGTCTCAGGTTCGCCGTCCCTGCACTGACTTCTATAGTGACTTACTTACACTTTCACCACTGGTGTAGAAGCGTTCCTTTTTATCTGTATCCTTTCTAGCACTTACTGTCTCTTATATTCTTGATGATAGTCATTTTGATTAGAGTCACATGGACTCGCAATGTGCTTTAAGCAAATACTAAGCCATTTTATATTAGAGAACTGAGCAATGGCAGATTTGGTACCTACAGAGATTCCTGGAAGCAATCTCCAGCACAGACTGAATACATACACATCCACATATGAAAGAGGAACAGTTTTACATGGACAGTACCTAGATTGGAAATGCATTTACTACCTCAAATTATTACTTCCAACATTTAATATTAAATGAAACATTCACAGTTTAACTATATTACTTTTCCAATAATAAAGACTATCTGAGCTAGTAAAAAAGGCCTCCATATTTTAAATTCTGTATTAACAAAGTATTAAAATCACCACATGAGATAGAGATGATTGCAAACTATAAGCCAAAACATATGTCAGTGTGGATAAAACCTACTCGCTGTTGCGCTTGCTCTGGCAGCACATCTACTACAAACACCACACTGACGACGACGAGCCCTCGCTCCGCATGTACGGAGATCCGGGGTTTGAGCCTCAGCACCATAAAACAAAACAATACAAAGCACGCACATATTGCTTTCTTACTAATAAAAAATAATAAAAACACAAGGCATGTATTTCTGAAATCTCAAAAGGTTGAGAGCTCGTGGTTGTGTAAGACACTATCTTCACTCTTACAATACACACACTAAAGTACGCGTTAGAGAAGGGGAATAATGTTCCAGTGTATTCTCCTTTGCTTCAGAGAAACTGCATTTACAAACGCGAGGGTGATGAAACAGAGGCAGAAAGTGAACACCGGCTGGCTCTGAGTAAAGGCACTGAGGGGCTTCTCACCCCGTTCTTGAAACAGCTCTCAAGTGTGAACTTACATCAACAGTTACCAAGACAAAAAGGTAGTTCTATTAAATGTAGCCTAAAGTTTCAGTGTTTACTAACTGTAATGTTCTTTTCGGGACTAATTTTCTGTGTTTTGAAAGACAATATAATGTTCCTTTTCACTCAATTATTACTGTACTTAAATGAATCAAATTTAATTCTAACAGAAACAATAGTAGTCTTAAACAAATTTTTGGAAAATATAAGATTAAAAACTTCTACACAAAGAACAAACTCCACGAGAAAAGATGCAAATAAAATGACTATCATAATCTTTTGTTTTTTATTTGCAAGTATAAAACTGAAGAAAAACAAAAGCCTGGACCATAGCATCTGTCATATCAGAATATAAAAAGATGATCCTGGCACAAAATGAAAAAGCTCTAATTCATTTGCAAATCAAGCCTGCCGGTTCCATTTCAAGCTGGCGGTAACTGTCAAGAGTTAACAAGATAATCACTTTCAATCCTGCCTTCAATGGTGCATTACACTGTTAGTCCATTCAATAAGGCCATTCTTTGGGGCACTAGATGAATGGTTTTCATTTCTAACTCACACAAAAAGTTGTGAGGGGAAAAATCCACGGGGCTTAAGAAAGAAATCCCTTTATGGGCATTTATCTGCCGGTACTTGCTTTTCAGCAAAATGAGATATTTTGAAACATCAGTGTCCATTCACTTCCTCTATTCCTTTAGGCCCTTAATCCATTAAAAAAATTGGCATATGAGAAAAGTGCAAACCCAGTTTCATTTTTAAAATTATCAATGCACACTAAACAAAAACACTCTATTAAAGGGATTCTATGCAAATACAACCCTATTCTATCTAAAAGACTAGTATTAACAAAACTTACAGTAACTCACTTAACTTTCTTAGATAATTCATTTAAATTTTGGGTAAAAAACAGGTGCTTAAAGTTTCATATTTACCTCCTGTTATACTTACATGCCTTAAAAAAAGGATAGTTTTTTTAAAAAACCTTTCCAGATCATTCCTAGTATGATGAAAATAAATTTTAGGGAAGTGTTTCTTCATAATGTGCTTATCAAAAGCATCATGAAGTTTTTATTATTTCATAATTTAATGTAATTTTACAAACAAATGTAGCTAAAGTAGCTGCATAATTGTTTATGTAAAAATATTGAATTTGTATATAAAAAAGAAATATACTTTATACCAGTAAAGCTTTCAAATGGTAACAGACAGCCTAGTGCTGCACAAGTGCCATAGATTTGCCACCACTGCTTAAGGTAACTTTCAAAGTATAAAGATTTAAATCTATCTGCTACTAATATACAATTACATTGTCTTCAGTCTATGAGATTAAAACAAAATTAAAATCTTGTCCCTGACTGCTCATGGTGTCATATATCTATCAAATCCTTCCAATATCAAAGCATAATTCGTAAGAACCATCTATGTATGAACTGTAGCTTATTATTGAGGTCTATTTACCAATACTGATAATCTTTCCTCACCTACTCCTCCAATTCACAAAGTAATATTGACACATATTTTCTATGTAAATCATAATTTCTGGCCAACATTTTTAATCCCTTTTTACTCAGGTAAAAAAAATCATTAATTAGTTTATACTGTATTCAAAGACTTTAAGAAGTTAGAACACTGAATGCTCATGAATACAAAATTAATTTTAAATTTAACTTTAAAGTTCAGATGACTTCATGAATACATATAAGACACAAAGGCGATCTTTTCGTAAGAGAGAAATCTTCTAACTAGGCATCTTTCTGCAGCAGCTGAAGTTTATCCAATTCATCCTTGTTCTGGTTTGACTAGTCATTTAACCTCAAAAAAGTGAAAATAACCTCTTTCCTTAAAATTAAAAAAAACTAAGTGTTTTAAAATGTATGAGGTGATTCAAAAAGATTCATAGTATCAGATCCATTTAGTCATTAATATTTAAATTTTAAATTAATATCTATAATTGCTATACCTAAACTATAGGTATAACAAGGTAGAATAAAACTTATTTTATAAAGTCCTCATAAAATTTAAGTTGTATCTATTAGAAAGCTAATAAATTTAGAGCATAAGCTCCTTGTGTTTAGTCCACTAAGTTGAAAAAGGCTTACATGATATTATAAAATGACAATAATATTGGGTTAACATTATTGCAAATTTTAAATCCCTGGTACCATACAAGTTAAACACACCAAGTCAATCAGTAGTATTGTGGTATGCTAAATGAATTATAATTCAAACAATATGTAATTTAAAGCCAAATGGGCATAGCACTAGAAATTCCTAAAGGATCCTTGCAGACACAAAACTACCTCCAGAGCAAATTCTTAAGAGTTTATGGTGAGTCAGTCACCATACAAAGTGAGGCCAGGAGAGTGACCTTATCACTGGGACATCCCATCCTTTTGTTGGGGTTCAGGATCATGGTTAACTCAGGAAGTAGAAACATTTAATCTTTCAGCTACAAGCTGTCCTGCTGCAGCCTCCTTCCCTCTCCAATTATCTGGGGTTAGCTCTAAGCAAACACAGCACCAAAGACAGCACAAGTATGAAACATCTTCTATACAGGAACCACTGGAAAGCAATGAGGAATTATACCATAAGCCCTGACTGAAAATAATGCAGAAAATTTTATATTTCCAGTACAGAGCAAAACAACAAACAAAATCAGGACTGTATAAGAATCAGCATCTCCTTTCAATAAATTAAATGGTGAGAACAATGCTTTTTTTTAAAAAAAAGGCACGCAACAGCCAGGAAAATGGCAGGGGCTGGAGCAGGTCTTCAGAGCGGGCAGCCTCCACCCAACTCCTCCAGAGCACCCGCGTGCCCAGCTGGGAGCTGTCAGCTCCGCCCATTGTATCAGAAGAGGGCGGAGGAAGACCTGACCAAAAAAAAAAAAAAAAATTAGTGACATTAAACTGGAAACAAAGCTTTGTAAATAAGGAGAGGAAGAGGCGTTGAAAAGAGGGGAGACCCCTGGGGGTGGGAGGAGAATCAAGATTCATCACATACAGGTACAAACTCCCCACGATGACTATGATCATCATGCACATCTAACCTGTATCAACCCACTTAATTAAAAAACAAACAAATGCAGACACTGCCAAGGAGCTCTGCCTTTTGTCCCTGAAACTACACTGCTCCATGCTGGCAGAAGATGCCTTCAAGGCCACCTTGGCTGATTACAAGCTGAAGCAAGAACCCAAAACAGGAGATGCAAAAACGAAATGAGCTCTTGGTGAAGCTCTAGTAGGTCATGGAACTGTTTGCCCACCACTGTGTGAATGCTCTGAACATCCAGAAGCTCCTCACACAACAAAAGAAGCTGTGAAATACACATAATATTTGCCACCCACAATTGGGACGCAAGCCAAATATACCTTTTAATTGTTAAAAATATTAGCACATTATCATAATGTAACTACTTACCACAAAAGGGTAGATGTGAATACAGTGTATGTTAGTACAGGACTTCAACACTTTGCTCTCAAAATTAATGGGTCAACTATATAAAAGATTAATAAAAAAATCAGAATTAAACTACACGATAGAACAAAACTATGTAACAGGAATCTACAGTGTTTCTTCAAACAGGAGAATATACACTCTTTTCAGCTGTCAGTAGAACTTTCTCCAAAACAGACTATATTTTAGGCTATACATAATGTTTTAAAATTACAAATGAATTGAAATAATCTCTTGCATACTATCAAATCATAATGGAAAGTGGAAATTTTTTTTTTAAAAGCTACAGAAACTACACAAACACTTACTAGAGTGTGTAGGGCACAATAAAAATAGTTTTAAGAAGGAAGTTTATAGTTTCCGGTGCCTACACTTGAAAAACAGAGAAATCCTAAATAAATAATGGTATATCTCAAGGACCTAGAAAAAGAAGAACTATCCAAACCTAAAACAAGTGTAGAAGGAAAATAAATTATAAACATGAGCATGAAAATTAAGGAAATTGAAACTAAAATAATAATACAAAGAACTGACAAATGCTTCGCCAAATTTTGCAAAAGAACTGTATCAATAAAAGTGAAAATGTAAAAGGAGAAATTACAACAGACGTCTCTGAGATCCAGAAGGTTCGTAAAAACTCCTCTGAAACATTATTACAAAAATTAGGAATCTGGAAAAAATGGATAAATTCCTAGACACATATGATGTGCTAAATTTAAAGCAAAAAGGTATAAAACTCCCGAACAGGCCAACAACAAGCAATACAAATGATGGCAGTAATTAAAAACTCTACCCACCAAGAAAAGCCTAAGACCCAAAGGATTTACCCTTGAGTTTTACCAGAACTTTAGAGAAGAATGAAAAGAAATACTCCTCAAACTTTGCCATATAACTGAAAAGTAAAAAAATGCCTGAGAACTCTTCTATGAAGCTAGCACTACCCTGATACTGAAAGTAGGTAAGGACTCAATGAAGAGAGAAAGCTACAGGCCAATGTACTAGATGAATGTGGTCGTGAAAATTCCAATGCCTACAAACAGAATTCAACAACTAACTAAAAATGTCTGACACCATTACCGAGTTGGCTTCACCCTAGGAACTCAAGGATGTTTCAACATATTTAAATCAATGAATATGGTACACCACATAAATAGAAGGATAGAAATCACACATCTTAATAGACATAGAAAAAGCAACTGACAAAACCCACATCCCTTCATGCTAAAAATATTGATTTAAATAGAAAAAAAAGGCATGGAAGGACCTCACTTGAAACTGATAAAATCCTTATGTAACAATCCCACAAATACCTTCTTACTGAATGAGGGAAAAGCAAAAGCTTTTGCTTTAAAATTAGGAACCATAAAGATGAGAGTGTCCACTCTCTCACCACTCCCAATCAATGTACTTGAAACTTTAGTGATAGCAATCAGGCAAGACAAAAAATAAATAAATAAAAGATATTGATAGAAAAGAACTCAAATTATCCCTACGTACAGAAGATGAGACTTTCCTCTATAAAAGACGAAAAGACTAACAAATCATGCAAATCTGATAAATTCATGCAAGTTAGCAGAATACAAAATAAACACACAAAATTCAATAGCATTCCTACACCATAATAAACATACAGAGAAAGAAGTAAGAAAACGCCATCTACAATGGCTTCCAAGAAAATGAAATACCGAGGAATCATCCAAACCAAAGGAGTCAAAGACCTATTCTATAATGAAAACTGAGGAACTCCAAAGAAAGAAATTAAAGAGAAATTAGCAAATAAAAAGATACCCTTTGTTTTTGGAATGGCAGATTAATATTGTTAAAATAGGAAAATAACCAAAAGTGATGTTCACATTTAATTAATCCCTAATTGACTACCAACAACATTCTTTAAAGAACTAGAAAAAAAAATCCTAAAATTCACATGGAACCAGAAAAGATGCAGAATAGCCAATCTTGAGGAAACAGCAAAGCAGGAGGCATCATAATTCTGGATTTCACATTCTACTACAAAAACTATAGTAACAAAAATAGCATGATACTGACATAAAAATAGACATGGAGACCAAGGAAACGAAACAGAAGACACAGAAACAGCTTCATACACCTGACTTTTGGCATCTGACTTTTGGCAAAAGGGCCAAAGGCACAAGTTGGACTTTAAAACTGGTGCTGCAAAGAAGTGGTTATTCATATACAGAAGGTTGAAACTACATGTGTATCTCTCATTCGGTAGTAAAATGAATTCAAAATGGACCAAAGACCTCAATATAAAAAAAGAAAGCTTTAAAACTGCGGGAAGATAACAGATGGGAAAGACGTGAAGCTCCAGGCACAGGCAAAGACTTCCCGAAAAAATTCCGGCAGCACAGGAAATAACACTCAGAATCAACAAACAGAGTTAGATCGAATTGAAAAGTTTCTACAAAGGCAAAGAAAATCATCAACAAAGTGAAGGGGAAACCTACAGAACAAGAAAAAAATGTGTCCACTACCCTCTGATACAGGACTAATGCCTAGAATATTTAGGATATAGAAAGAACTCAAAAATTAACCCCCCCAAACACAAACACCAATCAAATGAACTGAACAGACAGCTCTCAAAAGAAGAATTACAGATGGCCAATAAACACACGAAAATATGTTCATCACCTTCAGCCGGTGGAAAAGGCAAAGCAAACCTGCGCTGAGCTGCCATCCTACCCTGGATGGAACGGCCGTCATGAAAAGCAAGGCGACAAACACGGCGGAGGACGGAGGGAAAACAGAACCCTTTCTATTGCTGTTAAAAATGTAACTAGTACAACCCTCGGGCAAGTAAGTCAGTACGGAGACTTCTCAAAGTGTGAAAGACAGAAACTTCATCTGACCCAGTTACACGGGTCCTGGCTACACTGCTGAAAGGCTGTAAGACATCACACTACAGCGAGTGATACCTGCATATCCACATACAGGAGTACAAGTCACAGCTAAGCTCTGGCTAGCTGTAGCAACTCCACAGAAGGAATGCAAACACATATTTTAAAATTATGGTATATATACAGACTAGAGTATTGTTCAGCCATAAAGAAGAATGAAATCACGTTATTTTCCGGAAAAAAAAAAAGATGCAACTAGCCGGGCGTGGTGGCACACGCCTGTAATGCCAGCACTTAGGAGGCTGAGGCAGGAGGATCGTTGTGAGTTTGAGATCGGCCTGGCCTACAAAGTGAGCTCAAGGCCAGCCTGAACCACATAGTGAGACCCTATCTCAAAAACAGACAAAAAATTTTTAAAAACGATGGAACTAGATACTAACATGCTAAGTCAAAAAGTAAAATACAGAAAGTTAACTATTACCTTATCTCTCTTATATGAGAATCCTAAAATATAAACAACCCAGTATGATAAAGGAAAGACAGTAAAAAAGTATAATATAGACTTTTTGGAGATAGGAAAGGAGATTGGGCAGAGGGGAGAAGTAGAGATGATAAAGGGGATAAAACGATTAAAAAATGATCAAGGTATGTTACGTGCATGTACCAATTCCTCATAATGAATATCACTATTATCCACTGCAAATATACAAAAATAAAAGAAAAACAGTTTTGATTTCTGAACATCCACCATTCATTTGTTCTTATATTTCTTGAACTGGCTAAACTTTTTTTTTAAGGTGGCTAAACTCTTAATAAATAAATATTCAAATAAAATAAAAGTTCAAAGAAAGAGAGGTGCTTTAAAAATAAGCTCTGACATAACCAGCACAAAATTCTGTTCAAAGTCATGAATGCTTATTTTTTGTTGTTTTAATGCTTGTTCTTTATGACTTTTTCATTTAAAAAAATTAAGAGAAAATGAAAAGTGAATAAAGACTAATACAAACAGCATTATAATGAAGAAGAGGGCTAGAACTGAACAACGACATTTAAATTTAAAGTCAGGAAGAAACTATTCAACACTTTAACAATAAATTTGCAAACCAAGATAAAATAGACACGTCTCTAGGACAAAATATTAAACAAATCAACATAAGATAAAACAGAAAATCCCAGTAGACCTATAAGCATTTTTAAAAGCCTGAGTAAGTATTGCTATGAGACTGAAGCCTCCTGTATTGGCGGTGAGGCTGGACCATGGCAGCGCCGCACACAGGAGTGGGTTAACCCACTGGTGAGTTCCTGGAGGACCGTGCTTTTAGGAAGTAGGACGTCCACAGCTGGATGTGCTGTGAGGAAACGCGGCTTAGCTGGAGGCTGTAGGTCACAGGGGCGCGACCCAAAAGGGCGTATTCCCAACCCCAACTCTTCCCTTCTCTCCCCCTGGTACCTGGGGAGTGTCTTCTTGTGCCAGTGTCTTCCACAGTGGCTTTTCAGCCCTGGAGCTAACTGACTATGGTTTGAACCCTCTAAAATAGTGCACCCAATGTAACTCCTTTTCCTTTAAATGGGTGCCAGGTATTCTGTCATAGTGACAGGTAAGCAGACGAATAAAGAAAGCTGTTACCAACTCTA
Source organism: Dinomys branickii (assembly GCA_004027595.1). Taxonomy (NCBI): domain Eukaryota; kingdom Metazoa; phylum Chordata; class Mammalia; order Rodentia; family Dinomyidae; genus Dinomys; species Dinomys branickii. The sequence continues at coordinate 126,047 of PVLD010000349.1, read as the reverse complement.
GATGCATTGCTGTATCTGTAACTGACCTTACAGTTAAAAAGCCTTTGGAACTGGCTTGTGGGAGGAATTTGGAAAGGTTTGGAGATGTGGGCTAGAAAAGCCCTAGAATGCTGTGAGCAGAGCTTGATGCGTGACACTGGTTGGAGCTCAAAGAACAGGATACTGGTAACAGGGACAGTTATGACAAGGTCCATGTGGCTTCGGGCTATAGCAAAGACTCTACAAGGAACTGGGTTAAGAGGCCATTCATGCCTCATTCTCACAACTTGTCTACGTTTGACCCATGTCATAAGACTTTGTGGGAGGCTGAGTTTAAAGAGAGGGGAGTCTGTTAGAGGAAATTTCAAGACGACGCAACATTTAAGCTTTTCTATGTGCACTATTGGCTGCATTAGTCAGAACTATAGTGAGACTCAAGGGCAAGAAGAGCTGAAGGGTTTTAAAAATTTGAAGACTGGCCAGAAAGGAAATATCTCTTAAGGTGAATCCAAGGAGGCTGTGTTTGCGGACAAGATTACGAAGCCAAGCACTTTGCACAAGGGTAACTGGAAAGACAGCTCGAGGGAATCTCAAGAACTGGTCAGGCCCAACTTACCACAGGCTCAGGGAAGAAAAAGGGTCAAGTATTTTGAAAGATTTTGCTTTGAGAAGAGAGCCCAGAGTTTCCTGCTTGCTCAGTGCCACCAAGGAAACTGCAGCCCTGTCTTCAGCCATCTGATGCCACCACCTCTGGCCCAAGGAAGCCCGACTGTGACATCAGTAGCAGCAGTCCTGGGTGCCACCCATGTGCTACTTACTGCTGGCTTTAAAAGCACGCAGAATGCCCAAATTACGGGGTGAGGGCAGTTTCAGAGGAATCAGGGGGAATACCTGGGACACCAGGCAGTGAGCAGAGGCAGCCTGAGAAAGGACCCATGTTGGTCACAACCTGTAAGGCCACAGCGGCAGGGCTGCTCACGTCATACGGAGCCCACAGCTGCACCCCAGTTGCTAGACATGGAGATACAGGACCTAATGTCTGTCCTGAGGTTTGTATTGCTATTCCTTGTAGTCCTATTCCTTGCAATTCCTCTCTTGTGGGATGGAAATTTTTACCCTGTGCTGTTGTATATTGGAGTATTTTTCCTTTTTTATTTTTACAGGAGCTCACAGCTGATAGTTTGCCATGAGTCTCAGAAAAGATTTTAAAGTTGGCATTTTGTATAATATTGAAAGAGTTAAGACTTTGACAACTCTTAAGATAGACTAAGTTAATTTTACGTAATGAGGAGGACATGAGGACTAAGGGTGGAATGTTATGATTCAGATGTAGAAGGCTCCCCAAGGTCTCATGTGTGAGAGGTAAAGATTTCAAAAAGTGATTGGTTGCCAGAGGCACCAAGACTAGATATGCTATGAGGAGAGGGCACTGCTTGAAAGAGGAAGGGCACTGGGGACGTGACCTGAAAAGGAACATCCTCACCCCTCCCTCCTTCCTCATCCCCCCCCCCCGCCCCCGGCCCTCTCCTGACTGCCACATATTAGGCATCGTTCCTCTGGCAGGCCCTTCTGCTGTGCCCTTTCTGCCTTGGGGTGAGCTGACTATGTCCTCAGCCCTCTGAAACCACACGTCCAATACATCTCTCCTCTCTTAAGTTGTAGGTGTTAGGTATTTTATTCCAGAGATGGCAGAGATGACAAAGATAACTACTTTAAAGGATTTTCACTATGATAACATTATACCCAAGTTATACGCCAGTTCTATCAAACATTCAAAGAACACGGTATATAATTTCAATCCTAGACCAAAAAAAAAAAACCTAAGACCTCCCAGTCTCTGTGTGTTGACTGGAGAGTTAACATGATCCTGTCACTGCATTACTGACTCCTTGGGTTTCTTCCTTCTGCTCATCTGTTCTCCCAGTCAGGTGTGTGTTCCCCTTTGGGCACCCTGGTGATGTTGGCCACACTGTTTCCGCAGATGCTGCGCTTTAGTGCATTCTGTAGTGCTGTGCTGGTCATGAAGTTCTTTAACACTCTCTGCATCCTGCAAAGTCCCTTATTTCCCTCTCAATTCCGTAGGATAATTGTGTAAGATACAATAATCTGAATTGGCAATTACTTTCTTCTAGGACTTGAAAAATTTCCCTCTAAGCACTTCTGGCGTTTAATTTTTATATTGAGAAATCTTCAGCTACTCTGATAGGCTTCATTTTATAACTTATTTGACATTTTTCTCTAGTAGCTTTTGGTATTCTCTATGTTGAATTTCTGGGCTTGTGACTATACTATATTACAAAGAGCCGCTTTTATGGTCATGCCTATGTGACTTCCTCCATGCCTCATTTGCTTAGATATTGAATTATGCCCTGAAAGCTGGAAAATCTTTCCGCTATGATTTTTTTGGATAAATCTTTTGTACCTTTGCCTTCTAATATTTACTTAACCCCTGAAAAACTTCAGTGTCCATTCATATTAAGAAAAAATTGATAAAACTTGGTGTAGAAGCATCTTACCTCAAACTGAGAAAAGCTTTTCAGATAAACCCACTTCCAACATCATACTAAATGAGGAAAATTTAAAAACATCCCCTCTATAATCAAGGACAAACAAAGGTGTCTACTCCTACCTGTACAGTACAGTACTTGAAACTTTAGATAGAGCAACCAGACAATAAACTAAAAGGAACAAGTCAAACTGTTCTTATTTGTGGATGACATGATCCTTTACACAGAAGAACCAAAAAACTACAAGATTCTTAAAACTAATAAACAAATTTGGGAAAGTGTCAGAATACAAAATCAAAATATAAAAATCAATAGGCTTCATGTAAACCAATAATGAAACCAACCAAAAAAAAATTAGGAAAGCATTTCACAGTAGCTAACAAAATTCCTAGGAATTAACCTCATTACAGAAATGAAAGAACTCATTAGAAAAAATATCATTCTGAAATTTGCTATCATAAAAGACTCGGGTCGGGGATTTAGCTCAGTGTCATAAGCACCTCGTCCCTGGCGAGCACAAGGTCCTGAAAAAAAAAATTCCCCAAAAAACAAACAAAAACAAAAATATCATCAAAAGAACCAAAGCAATAATGAGAAAGAAGAGTAAAGCAACAGGTATTAAAATCCCAGATTTCAAATAATACTACAAAGCTACAATAATAAAAATAGCATGGTACTAGTACAAAAATAGACATGATGATCAACGGAATAGAACTGAGAATGCAGAAACACTCCCATGAACCTTCAGTCTTCTGAATTTGGACAAAAGGGGCAAAAATGTATGCTGGACAAAAGACAGTGTCTTCAGTAAATGGTGCTGGGAGAACTAGTTCTCCGTCTGCAGAAGAGATCTAGACTCGTATCTCTCACAGTGTACTAAAATCAAATCAAAATATGTATCAAAATGGATCAAAGACAAAGATACAAAAAAATAAGCACTGAATCTTCTGGAATAAAAAAAAATAGGACTACTCAGCCATAAAGAATGACAATAAAATGGGTTTATCTCAGGAATGCAAATGTATTAATATTAGAAAATCTGTTAATATTACTGGTCAATTTCTAGGTTAAAAACTAGAAAATAATTTCAGTTGATTAATATAAAACTTTTTTTTTTCTGTCTCACCCAATGTCAGAGATGGAACCCAGGAATTTGTGGATGTAGCACTTTACCACTGAGCTATATCTGTACTAATGAACCATATTTTGATTTAAAAATACTATTCCAGTACAAAAAAATTCAAGATAATTTGGAGAAGTGGCTCATTCCAATCTATGGCACAAAAAATGTTCAATATGAGACTGGGATAGAATGGAAAGAATCACTTTAAACTAATGGGGTCATGAATAAAGGACACAGGAGCCGTTTAAGAGGTCCTCTATCAAACCTGCTACAGACTGAGCAATAAAAAGAACAAAACAATTGTAACTGATTGAAAGGTTTTGAATAAAAATAACTATATATCAAGGTGATCCTCAAAAGGGAGCGAGCAAGAAGCAGTAGAAATACCTACAACTATGCTGGTAGGAACTATCACAGTAACTCTTAACTAATTATTCCTCCATTAGAAGCTTCCTCTGAAAACACTCAACATCTTTTAATTTAAAAACTGAGAAATTCTTTTCACAAACAGAATTCAACATCATCGAATATATAAACAAAATATAGACCATCCATGCATAGCAACTTAGCTGTACTTATGGTAAATTAGGACATTTGAAGAAAAATGTCTTGAGGTTTGTAGAGTATGAAATCTTCAAACTTGTTTCTATTTACCACCCCACCTCAATGTCAAGAACATATTCAAGGATCAGCATGTTCCAGTGAGGAAAAAAGGAATAAGAAAAACGTATGGAGAGGGAAACAGGAAAAGAGGAGAGGCAAATGGCCTCTGACTACAACTCTATCCTTTGACAAAAAAATTAAGAAAAAATACTATACCCAGACCAGTATGTCCTATAACTTCTCATATACAAAAAAATCTCATTCATTAAACCATCATTAATATCAAGATCCATGTTTTTCAACATCTAACCATTCTGTGCTTTTCATCATCTAAAAACCAAATGGTTCTATTAATGTTTCCTAATTATATGATACTTTCAGTTAGAGACCTGAAAGAACTGCACTTACTGCACATTTACATGATCACTGTTATCACAGGTGGAAGCTAAACTTCTGTTTTTGAAGGTCAGTTTAACCTTTAAATCTCCTGATTAAACTCTACCTTCATCATTAAAACCTCCAATTAGCAAACAAGCCACAATATAATATACGCTATAGGATAGGTCTTCTGTGAATAGCTGGGATCTTCAACTGCTTCAGCTGCGATATAAGCCACTGAGATTTGGCCAATACAAGCCAATTTGAATAATCAATATGACAACCTTATTTTTCTAATGCAAACAGGATTGCTACAGTAAGGTGTCTCACTGCCACATCACAGTCATGGCCTCTTTTAACCCCTAATTAGATTGAGGCGATTATCCCTGCTCTTCCTTACAAGTGTACAGCTTGGATAAGGGATGACAAAAGCTATCTGCCACTTATTCAGCTTTTGCAGACAGCAGGTTATCCAGGGAGATAGAGAATAAGACCAACAAACAATTGTTATTCATACCATCATCTAAAGTGTTCAGATAGTCAGTTTCCCTACATGCAGAGTGAATATAGCCCAGAGCATGAGGTAACTGCAGACTGCTTAAGAACATCAGGGCTACACAGATGGAAATTCATGGTGATGTTGGGGAATTATGTCTAAATCAAACTCATTTACATAAGAAGAAATGATCAGGGATTTATCTTTTGTATATCATATACCAAGATTTCATTATGTTTTTCTTTGTGAATTTTTTGAAACTAAATTTTAATATTGATATTTTTCTAATTGCATACATAGCATTTATCATTTTCAAAAGGCCAAAATTAATGGTTGGAAGAAATTTAAGTGCTTTAATATTCAACTACAACATTCTAAAATACAAGATAGGAAACTACTATGACACTGTATCACGTCTTGTATGACATTTAGCCAATCAAGAGCTATTTATGCTCAGTAGATTCCAAATGTTTTCCTTAACTCTCACGATCATCAGTTCCACCTGTCTCAGTTGTTAACAAGATAACTGTGATGACTAGACAATATTCATACATAATTGCCAAGACACATAAATGACAGCCTCACACTAGCATGTGGACAGTATACAAAAATTGGCCCATTGATAATACATTGTTAAGAATTTCTGAGTGTATTCTAAAGATGTTGATAAGGTCACTAGGGAAGCAAAAATACACACATACATACATACATACACACATACATACATACTAAAAGGGGCTTCATGTCTTATCCTCTTTGCTTAAAATGGTCAGTTCATGTCTCTTTATAAGATCATAATCACTTTGCTGGAAGAGAGACTGGAAATCTCTACTGAATTCTGTGTCTGCTTTATATTATTCATTCACCCTACTCTATAATTTCCCAAAGTAATCAGATAAAAGTACACTCTTTCTAATACTGAAGGCAAAGCTCAAAACTTCATTCAATGGCTAAGAACAAACAAAACATTTAATGACATCTTCATTAGTAAGAAAATCTGCCATAAATCTGATTTTTGAAAAGAGCCATGAGTTACTGAGCCCAGGTGCTGATGTGGAACGTTGTGATTACTAAGCAATCAGCTGATTCTTTTGCCAAGCTGTATCATGAAGTCAGTGATTTCCATCCTCTCTGACCAGTATATGATGCTAAAATATTTGCCTTGTTCCCCACATATGCTGAAGCATGACTTCAGTCCTGAATACTAACTCAAGGTACTGGGTAGGCAATGTAGTATGAACCATAACTTGTGTCTTTTTTCGTGTGTCTTTGTTTTGAGTCAGGTCTTGACATGCAGTTTAGACTGGCCTTGAGCATCCTTTGTAGCCCAGGCTGGTCTCAAACTCACAACAATCCTCCTGCCTCAGCCTTCTGAGTGCTGGGGTTACAGGAGTGCACCACCAAGCCTGGCCATAACTTGTGTCTTATTGGTTCTCCAGAGTACTACCCTTGGACACAGAAGCCCAAAATTTCTATGTATCTGTTTATAGAAGGTTTTAGTCAACATGCATCTTAAAAATTACTTTTCTTATAATATCCCAGATAAATATTTTTGTGAAATGGAAATGATAAGAAAAAAGAATTATCAAAAGATACAGGAATCCTTTCTGTTAAATATTAAACAATTTATTCACAGCAATTTACTTAAGCTAAATATTAAAATTTGATCTAGTATGTTAAATATTAAATGGTCACAATATGACTATTTCATTTATGATATATATTGTATACGTATTCTTCTAAAAGTACATATAAATTGTATAAATCCAATGTAGTTTTTAGACTAACATTTTAAGAACATACCAAAACATATGCTAGTAAAATTGTATAAAATCAAAGAACAGTAAAGAAATACATATAGGCAACTGTTTTCAATTATTGTAGATTTCTATTTATACAGAGTTAAAACATCAAAAGAAGAAAGAAACAATAAATGACATTTTAGCCTATGGATAAAGAACAATCTCACTCACATTGCCTTGTTTTAATTAGTCTTTACTTTTCAGGGGTTTTCACTATTTCTCAGTTTTCTTATGATCTTTCACTAAGAACTTTATATTGTGTTTGAAGAGTTTTAAAGTACAATAAATTAACAAACTTTTGAATAATATGGGAAATGACAAAGAAAAAATTAAACTGCTATGTGAAGCCACTGGCATCTGAACTTTGGTGCAGTCACATACTCTATAAACCTTAAACTTAGCCCACCTCAATATTCCCACTTAAAAGAAACGATACATTACTGGGTTTTTTGCTTTGGATGAAAAGTAATGCAGCATACTATAATTTGGAAAACATAAAAGTTGAGGGCCAGAAGTTGAAGTGCCTGCACTCTGTCCCATTCTGGATTTTTAAGTAACAAACGGGTTTTGAGTAAACAGCATGATGACCACAGATGAGTTACACTTGTGAGTAGCGAACTAGAAAACTCTATCTTCAAATAAATAATGTCATTTATTCAGGGTGTAGGCTTTAGTAATTTTAAAGGCTTTGCGGCTTTTTTGGTCTTTGGTTTTTGGTTTTCTAAAGACAGAGTCTTCCTATGTATCTTCCTATGTATCTCAGGCTGGCCTTAAACTCCCCGCCCTCCCACTTCGGCTCCCCAGCCTAGGCCCTGTCTAGGACTACAGGCTTGTACCACCACGTCTACCCTGCAAGACATTTTCACACAGACTCGTAAGTGTTCATCATCTCCACCTAAAAGAAAAAAGCTTCAGATTTAGGTGAACTTCAAGAAAACATTTCTAGAATGCATTAAATACTAAAATAATTTCTAAAAGAAGTTAGAATTCCCTTATGTTAAGAACTTTAGAAATAGTTTCTCCAAAGGCAAAAGGAAAGGATTAGTAACAGTCCTCCCTTTGAAATAACATTCTCCTTGAAATTATGTATCTATGTAATATACATTTTTGTATTTATGTTTCACGATTTAAATTCCTCAGGGAAATATAAAATAGTGAAGTATCCCAGGTATGATTTAGCAAAAGTCAATAGGTGTATATATAAATAGGGCTGAGCCTTGAAAAGAAAAAGAATAAAGTACTAAAACCCTTTTTTAAAAGCTATTAAAAATATTTTGTCTTACAACAATTCTTTAAATTATAAAACATAGTATCATCTTATAAGACTGCACACAAATTTTGAAAAATATCAAGCATGCCAAGTAGGAAGAAAAAAAAACCCCAACATGGATGTAAGTAAACTGATAGAAATTCATAATTTATTCACTTAATTTCACTTAGTTTCTCCACCAATGTTAAATACGTTTGTTTTGTTCCCCCAAATGTGTGAATAATTAGTGCATTCATCTATCCCCACCAAGGCCTTGCTTTCTTTCATTTTATATGATGAGATTTTCAGTAACATTTCTTTGGCAAAGGGGATTTAGGGTTAAATTTTTAAGAAGGAGACAGGAGGAAAGAAAAGGAGAGATGAAGAAAGGAAAAAGAAACAGAGCAAAGAAGGGGAAACGGAAGCGAAGTGGTTTTCAGTTCGCCCCCTTGTGGCGTAGCTTGGCGCCGCAGGGTGATACTGGGCTGACAGAGTCTGGGAACCTGGTCAGGACACCAGCGTCATGCTGTGTGCTCATTCCAGCCACTGCCATCATCAGTCAAAGTTTCCTTACTTAACAGAGTTCTGGCCTCGGGTATTTGGTTATAGCAATACAAAAACAGGACAAAAATTGCTACCACAAAGTAGGGTATTTCAGTGATGAGACCCTAAAATGTGGAAGCAGTCAGTCAGAAGCTGGTAACCGGCAAGGGTTGGAAGCGTTTGGAAATAGGCTAGAAAGGTCTGGATTGCTATCAGCAGAGCATCAGGAGCAACTCTTGAGAGCTTGTTTGGAGGTTCTGGCAGCAAAAGCACAGCTGCTCATACACCCTTAACCGAGGAAACGGTCCTCTACTGGGGGTGCTCGTCCTCTTCGACTCAGTGACTGAGCACACAGCTTGGACCAGATACACGTGGAACAGTGAGGAGGGAAGGAGACACCTGCCCGGCCAACCAGATCTGCCAAGTCAACCCTGGTGATCAGTGAGGTGAGAGATGCCACAGCCAGATCAGCCTCACATCCAGGAGCAATTCTTGGGCCGGCTCAGTAGAGAAGATGAGGGGGACTCGGATGTGAGTTAAGTGGGTAGGAGAGAGTGTGACGGAAATGTGGACCGTGAGGGTCATGCTACTGTGGGCACAGGCGGAAATGAAGAGTATCACAGAAACTGGGTAAAGGCCACCTTTTCACACTCTTGCAAACAACTAGGCTGCTCTGCATCTATCACTTAGGGCTCTATGGAAGGTGAAATGTAAAACTGACGTCTAAGGGTATCTAAAAAATATACATTTTTAGGGGGATACCAAGAATCAAACTCATGACCTCATGCTTGCCAGGTAGGTACTGCCCCACTGAGCTAAATCCCCGGCACCTAAAAAATAAAGTTCTAATAAAGTAAAGGAGGGGGATGTAGATCCTTTTTGGCCATATTGAGGACATTTCTAGAGCAAAACGAAACAGAAAGGGAAGACTTGGAAAGGAAGGAAAGAATAAGAAAATGTAAGTAAGGTGAAATGGTATGGCCCAGCAACTACTTGTGAAAGAGCTTAGCAAAGAGGAAAAGAAGCCAAGTGCTACGAATGAGGACAACAGGAAACAAGGCCCTGGGGAAATCCACAAATCTACACAGCTGCCTCTTCCAGCGTAGGCCTAGAGATCTTGAAGAAAGTAACGGTTTTAGAATAAAGGCATGGGCCACTTCCCCAGGCTCATTCCCGGGGATCTCAGGGTTCCATCTCTATACTTTGATGAAGCCTCCACCACAGGTCTGCCCGTGGTCCCCGGGGGTGCAGGTACGGCTCTGGAGCACACTTCTGATTGTGTACAGGTGCATCGTGAAGGCGTGGCCTTGGGGTCTACACGTGGTCCCCGGCCCTGTCTTCTCTAGCAAAGGTGCCCTGCTGCTTCCCAGCTGTCACATGCCTTCGCGGCACCACACGCTTCCAACATGTTTCCCCCTTGCAGCCAATCAACTACAGACTGAATACCCTTGAAACTGAACCAAATGAAACCTCTCTTCCTTTAAATATTGTCTGTATTAGATATTATGAATCAGCAAATGACTAATTCATATGGTTTGTGCCCCAAGGACTCATGCTAGAAGCCTGGGTCCCCACTGTGGTGATGGCGACAGGAGACAGCCCGGGAACTCACATTAAGACACCAGTGCCATACTGACCATAAGATTAAAGTAAACTTTTTTACTTATAAGATACTCAGCATTAGGTACTTTATTATGGTAACACAAAACAGACTAAAATAGGAGAGAAGAGCATGAAGGAAAGGAGGAAAATAAAAAGAAATGCGGGATAAGGAGTATCTGAAAGCCAATGATCTGTTCTGGAGGTAAAGTAGTACAGTTAGAAACAATGGATGGACGAAGTCAATCCCTTCCACCCATTTAACTTTAAACAGCGCTGTATGGCCATGCCTCTTTCTACTGTCCCAAGACAGGTAGAAAAATCACAAAACAGTAACTCGGGAGATCTCTGATGCTTAAGGTGAGAATACACGTGCGACGAATCTCCTAGCCTGATCCTCAGTTACCTTCACCCTCCTCAGACCTCACTGAGGGTTCATAAATACATTAACATATCATATATTAATTAAGATCAGAGTGAATTCTGGGACAACCACTAGTGTTAAGAGCCCCTGAGATGGCACAATAACCTGTCAGTCATACCCAGAGATTGGGCACCTGGGCTGAGGAGCATATCCTTTAACTTCTGAAAGCCTGACTTACCAGGACCTGTTGCCGCTACTGTGTGCTGTGACCTGTGCACAGCGCTCTTGTTTTCTGTCACCCAGCACAGCTTTTCTGTCTGTGCCATATCTTCTGCTGGCACAGACTTGGCCTGAGCACAACTTCCTATGATCTCCAAAAGAGTAGTTTCTTTTACTTGCACCAAATATACACTTTGGGTGTACATTTTTCAATTCTTTGTTCACTGTACACAGCATCTGGACTATACCTGCCCATCACACAGCAACAGAAAGAGGACAGGAGGATAATAACCATGTTTGTATTCACTAACTAGGTTTGGACTAGAAGTCAGGTCTCTTAATAAACAGGAGGCAGACATTATATATAGCATGTATTCTCATTAGAGCCCACAGTTCTCGCAAGGTGTTGAAAACTGATCGAGAAAGGTAGCATAGAAAACTATCTGAGATACTGCAATGGTCTGTGGTGTTCCAAAGCTAAGTCCAAGACTATAAAAACCTGGTCTGTGAGCATTCAATTTTGTGAAATTCTCACTTAAATTTAATGAACAAATTAGTTTTAATTAAATTAAGAATTTTCTTATAGAGGCAATAATTTTAAAAGGTTGAAAACACTGGCATATAGTAATGTTTCTCAAACTTCGTATGTTCTTCTAGCTCCAAGGGGCCCCACCCAAGGAGAAGCCCAGTAACACTTTCTCTTCTGAGGTGTGAGTCCCCCTCCTACCTTTCTCTGTGATACGGAGGCCTGATAATTGCAACCTCCTTTCTGTTTCTCTGCCCAAACTTCTAAAAGTCTCTAATTTAATTTATTAATAAACATATTTTGACATTTTTTTGTCCCAGGATACACATAACAAATCAACCTGTTAGATGCAGCCTAAAACTGTGTGGGTACAGAAAAGAGAGCAAAGGTTAAAAGGCAAGCAGGAGTAGAGGTTTGGGCAATGAAAATACGTAGAGGTAAGTAAGCTGAACACTCGGAATATTTCTAACAAAGGACTTGCTGAGCATGTACTTTACCATGGAGTTATCATGGGCAAAAACCTAAGTAATATTATACACAGTAGATTGGGGTACACAGGTGGAGAAAGACCTAATGTCAAACATCCACGCGACCTGTTATCTCTTGAACCCTAGTGGAAAGCACTGGATATAGCAACCACTAAAACCGCAGGGAGGAGAAAGGGAGTCTACTCTAAAGGGATAAAACTGGTAATTAACGGTTATGCTCATCACAAAGCTATTCCTTACCATAAGCCTACTGCTGCGAATGACATTTTCCCGCTGTGCTGGCTGGGTGGCTGTCTGCTGAGCTCTGTAACAGGGGTTGCTAGAAGGAGAAGGAGTAGTTGGACACAATGAGAAGCTTCTCCTTGTTTTTACCTTTTGTTCCTATCAGCATGGCTCCAGCAATGATTCTTTGGTAGAGCTGCTTCCAATTTCTAAGCGTTCTTCCACTCTATTCTCCAAGATCCAGACCCGTCACCTTCTCCTAACTCCCCTTTCTCAAAGGTCTAAGATAGGGATGGCAATCAATTTACAGACCGAGTGCCAAACTGCAACCCAACACTCACTCATTTATTGCAAAGTGCCAACACTGAAATTAAGCCTAAATATTGAGGTTTTAGTTTAGAATTTCATAACAAAATAATAGGAGAATACTAATATATTGACAGTCATCTTCAAAGTAGTTATTCAGAGTACAAGACAATGGGCATAAAGAATTCTCCAATCAATATTAGCACAAACCTTCCTTTTCCATGAACTAAAAGACACTAAGGGTATAACTAATTTGCATTTTTCTCCCTTTTCCCTTGCTTCCCGTACCATTTCCCCATACAAGTTTCTTTTTCATTTTAAACAATTTTTTCCTATTTCACACTGACTATTGTACATTGTAGACTTTATTTACTCTTTCAATTTCTCACACCAGGGAGACAATGTTTCACACATGTGAATCTGATTTATTTCACTTATAAGTGTGGTCTCAAATTATACCCATTTATCTATAAAAGTCTCAAGTGTGTCCTTCCTTATGGCTGAGTAGTACTCCACTGTATAAAAAGACCACATCTTTTTTATCTATTCCTCAGCTGATGGGGCATTTGGGCTCTTTCCAAGATCTAGCTATTACAAATTGTGCTGCTGTGAACATGGGAGCACATATATTGCTGTGCTATGGTGTTTTCAACTCTTCTAGGAAGAAAAACACAGTACCAACACTGGTTTAAGCCCCAGCTCCGTGGAGCCCTTCCCACGAGCTCCGGAGGTACCCACATTTAATGTAGCCAAGCAACACCCTGCATGCAGTGGTCTAGGTCCCAGGTTTGCTCTCCCTGTGACAACTCCAAACTCTTATCTTAGTTCCCCTACAACTGGTACCTGTTTCTTATTACTCCTACCTCTGCTCTGTAAGTTTCCTTTGGCATCCTCCTCCTACACAGATCTACCCAGTTATCTATATGCAGTCCTCTGTTAAGACAACTGCAGACACTCCCCATCTGACAATAATTTCACCCAATAAACCCATAGTTAAGGTGAATACACAAGTCAACAATGCATTAAATGCACCTAATTCACTGAATAGCTTAGCACAGGCTACTGTAAATATGTGAAACACTTAACATTAGCCTATCCTTGGGAAAATCATCTAATAGAAGCTTAAGTGTTGAATCTCATGTGGCTGACCAGGAGATGCAGCTCACTATTGCTGCCTGGTACCATGAAAGAGGATCTGTCACACTGCACCGGGAAGTGATCACAGCCAAAATGCGGTTCTTACTGAATAAAGGTCACTACACACAATCATAAATTCAAATTCAAAGAGCCCTGACTTGAACCATCATGACTCAGGGACACTCTAAAGTAGTTTCCACCCTCCTGACTGGACCCTGAAGATGCAATGTTACCAATGTTCCTTATCTTAAGTGTAATTAATAATTTCTTTAGGTGTGAGTTTTGGTGCCTAATTTTAGCGAGCGACAAAGTATTTTTAGGGGCTCTCATACATTTACTCATAGTTCAGTCTCTCATCAATTTTTTTTTCCTATTAGGGGCGAAAATTTTCACCCACAATTTTTTTTGGTTGAATCTAAGAGAAAGTCCCCAAGAGCAATGGATTTACCTGTGATATTTCTACTGTAATCTCTCTTTATACCTTCTGTCTTCAAATCAAAAGTGATGTAAAGCTTCGATTTTGAACAAGACAATAAAACCCCCTTTGACACCAGGCAGCAGTAGCTGGACCAGCCAATGACAGATGGCAGCTCACTTGAATCAGTTGTTAAGAGGCAGCAAGTTTAGTGGGACATAACAGCAATTGGTTAGAACCTAAAATCCTGAAAAATGCACTGTACTTATTGACTAATATATATTTATTTAATATGCAAGGGGACAGTCACACTAGGGATATACAAAAATCTTAATGAATAAAATATATACCTATCTTCATTAAGATTTATTTAGACAATTACACTTCTTAATGTATCAAAATCTTACTTTGCTAGGTATGTTGGGAAAATACGTCACTTAACCTCTGATACCTTCAGTTCACTCTTCTGCAAAGGAAAATGCTGGACCAGGCGTCTTGCTATACATTTACTATGACAATCTATAAACTTTCTTTTGAACTGTGATGGGAGAAAGGGGAAGGAAGAAAGGGTAAAGGAAACAATAAATATACACAAAAGAGGTTTAAGATAGTTATGCAGCTGTTTTCTCTTGGTTCACTGAGGAGAAAGTTCTAGTAGTTTTCTGAACAATGCTTCATGCCTATACATTGCGCTCTGAACAACTGCTGTGAACATAACAATACATAATGTGCTGATTATTGTTACTCTCCTACTAGCCTGTTCTGAAACTGTTTTGTTATTTTTTGCTTGATTCTGTTTAAAATAAATAATAAAATGAAATAAAATTTCCTTTCATAGCACGGCATGGGAAACTCAGTTTCAACACAAAGGAGAAAAAAATGACCAGTTTGTACAGGGAAGGTGTTGTGGACCACCTGGTGGTCCACTTGTAACACCCGGCTGAACTGCATCAGTGTGGTGCTGGGTGTGGAGGGTCCACCAGAGGATCATTGCCTACAACATAAAAAGGAGACCTGGAGAGGAAGAAAGGGGGCTGTTGGTTCTCCTGGAGGAGCTTGTCAAGCTGGCTTTCCCGATACAAACCTGGCTAGTCTCATCGTTGAAGGAGCTCAGGACCTTGTTGCTGAGAATGGCTGCAGTTCACTTTGGGGGAGCTCTGGTCCTTACTTTGAGCATCACTTCCTGGCTCCAGATGGGAGGATGGTGCACTGTTCAATGTCCTAGAGAAGCTTGTCGTGCTGGCCTTCCTGATATGGACTCGGCTGTTCTCACCAGAAAAGCCCAGGCCCACGTTGTCACTGAGGATGGCTACGGCACTTCTGGGGAAGCTCTGGTCCTCACTTTGAGTGTCACTTCCTGACCCAGTACAGACCCCTCAGCCTGCTGGCACACAGCCTTCATCCTGCGGGCACAGACTTTCTAGCTTTCACCACTGACATTGGGGCCTTCTCAACACAGATTTGTGAAACAGACTTGCATGAGCCATTGCTGTGGGCTCTTCCTCTCCAGTTGTACTCATGGGGGGCACTGTTACAGGCTCTAGGTCTTCAGCTGGAGTCATGCAGGACTTTACTGTGGGATCCAGGCCCTCGGCTGGATTCTTTGGGTCTTTCGTGTGTGGACAGATTTCCCCACTCCTTTGTAACCTGACTCTTTGGGTGACTATTATAAAATAATTCTATAAATTATGTGTCCTGTATTAAATTGTTTTCCTTGTAAACCCTGATTACAAAAGAAGGGGAAGTAGAAAGAAATAAAGATTGGTAAATTAAAAACAATTTGAAAGACTAAAATATGATGTGTTAGGGAACTGTTTACTTTCCTATCCTAAATCAAGGAAAAAGAATAGGCAAATTTTTTGGCTAAACTCTTCTTCATAAAGTTTGTCTAATTCTACTGTCACAAACTTTAAAGGCATTTACTAAGTCTGAAAGGATACCTCTTCAGTGTCCTTCAAGCCAGAAAGTGCTTTTGGTTGTTCTCAGTCTTAAAAATGGTTTTGATATTGTTTCCAAATAAATTTATCATTTGCCATCCGGTGGACCACATGTTTTCACAGTCTGCTTACAGAAAAAAATTCTGTATTTAAATTATTAAAGGCTCACAGAAAAGGTAAGATCACTTACCATTTAGCAGTTACCACTTAGCATATCTCACCTTGTTTTCACCAAGGACAATTTTCACCAATGCTCAAAAAAAGAAGCAAAATAAAAATCCAAAGGCTGAGGATGTAGCTTAATGGCAGAACAGCCTTGGATTCATCCTTTGTAGTGAAATAAGAAAAAAAAAGTAGTAATAGTAATAAGGAGCAAGAAAAGGAAGGAGAAGGGTTGGTTAGATTGATTGTGACTTCAAAACTGAAACTACCAGGTCTTATTATGCAAGAGGTATTCGTAGTATAAAAATTAAGTTGCTTAAATTTGCCTAGAACTTTCTAGAAAAAGTTTATTGAACCCTGGCTGTATGGTAAGAGTGCAGACCTGGAAAATGGTGGATTTAGTTATCAGGTCCCGTGCTGCTTCAACATCTGGTGAAGCAACAACCAGCAAAGGCATGGCTGTTGACACAGTATTGTGGCAAATCAGAACAAGAAGGTACTACTTCTTCTGGTAGGTAGAGTGATCACCTGCACTGAACGTGCTCAGAAAACCTATAAAGTGGAAGTTTCTACTGGATTTGGCAAAATAGAAGTCACTAGACGAGACCAGATGACTTGACAACAGTAGTTTCAGGGAAGAGAAACTCAAATGCACTGAAGAGGACAACAGAGGTGGTGGCCCATGTCTGTGATCCCAGGTCCATGGGAGGCCCTGGCAGGCAACGGAGCAAGACCCCATCTCACATCCCCCTTACAATAAAAATGTTAAAGTGTGAATAGGAAATGAAAAAGTTCATAGAACGGAGAAAATCAGCACAATTCTACTGAGCTCAGGAGCAGGGAAATGGCATCGTGCTAGAGGAGATGAAAAGTCACGTGAGGGTTAAGCTTTTTGTCTTATTTTATATCATGCTGGCAACAGTAGAGGAAGAACTGATACTGGACAGTGTATAATCAAAAATGGGTTTTTAAGTGGGATTTTTAAGCCAATGGGAGAAACAAAAACACTTCCTATCAATAGGAAAGAATGATACCAATTTGGGTAAGAAAGGAAGACAGACAGGAAGGAGGCGGCAGATAATGAAAAGCGTGCAGTTGATCTGATAATCTCCGTAAGGCAGACACTTTCACAGGGTACACCAGAGGAACCAAGTCGGGATTTTAGTGCTAGTGGAGACAGAAAGAAATACATGCTAGCAAGGTTTGATTAGAGGTTTTAGCTGGTGATCATGACTACCTTGTTCACTTTTTAAAAATTGGCAAATAAAGTTCGAGACCAGCCTGGGCTACAAAGTGAGCTCAAGGGCAGCCTGAACTGCACAGCGAGACCCTGTCTCAAAAAGACCAAAAAAAAAAAAAAAAATTGGCAAACAAAAATTTATATATATGTGGCAACCATAAAACACTTTGAAATATATACATTGTTTCATAATTAAATTGAGCTAATTAATATATACAGAGCCTGACAAAATGTATACACACTTTGGCAGGCCATCATACTGAAAAATGTCTGGAAGCTCTTGGCTACAACTTTGAGCACCTCTTGTGATAGGAAACAGTAAAGGTAGCTTGTATTAATCTTATGATCCTCCAATAAATTTACTATTAAAATATCTATACAAGTTTTTCTTTTCCTGATGTATATATTTTTAGTGGACTCTATATGATTTATCTTACATATTTATTATTTTTACAGTAAAAATAAATTCTATGCCACAGAAAATTTTAAGAATACATTGCTATAATGATAGCCACCATGTTGTAGAATTACTCTCACCTTATTAACTTTTAAAATATGATTACAGAAGTGATTAGAAAAGATAGAAACAAAGATAGTTGTGAAAAAACAGAGGCTATATAAATGGTAACTAGTATTATCAGCAAATGGCTAAATATTCAGATATACTTATTGGCTTGGCAAAGGTTTTACACAATATCTATAGTGTGGTGTATGTAAATGAGAATATTATAACTGCTCTTAAACTGTGAAATCAAGAATGTCCTTCTTAGTACTATTTAACATTAACTGATATGGACCAATCCAATGGTACCAGTTCACTAAAATAACAATGGCATTTAGGACTTTGATGGATAGGTTTTCAAAAATATTTGTACACAGCATATCTCAAGCCAGCAAATAATGAAAACAGCTGCTAGTGAAAATATATGTCAGATTCATTACTAACTACTTATGTTTATTTCTATAATAAAAATTAAGTATTAACAATGTGAAAAGCAAACACAGTCCTTAGAATCTGTATTTTTTACTGAAACTTGGCTCCCTATTTTCAACAACTGCCATACTGAGCTCCACAAAATCGCCAGAGGCAAAGTGATAAGCATAGGCAAGTCACCTACTTTATGAACCCTCTGTTCTGGTGTAGACTCTACGGATCTTTGAAAACAAAGGAGTTCAAGTTTGCTGCTTATACACTAAACATAAAGGATTACTAATAACTTATGAACGCCCAATGCAGCATGAATCATACTAGCAAAACTGCAATATTGGTTTCAACAGATAGCCTATTGTATTTTATAAACTTGCCCAGAATGTCACCCACAGCAGTATTAGAAAATGGAAGGCTAATGAAATTAGGAAGGTGGCATCAGCAGACTGCACGCTGTGCTTCTCATCGCTCTAACGCAGAATCTAATGGATGAAAGATCCATCTTCTAACTTAAACAAAACAGCTTGTGAACCTAGAAAATAGATCACCATTTGACAAAGTTATTAGAGAATGTTTTGCTACCTAAATTCAATAAACAACTCATAGAACCAGTTTCTTTTATAAGATAAAAAAAATAGCACACTTTCTTGTCTTTTATTATAGTTCAAAAGCCTCAAGAGCCTGATTATCTTAATAGTTTTTGTTTGCTTTAGCAATATCTGAAGTAGAAGACAACTGGAAGATTAGAGGATTATAAACTCTATAAAAATGCTTTTCCCTTTCTGTAATAGTCACAGTAGATTACAAATACTGGATAATATCCCATTTTTAAAAAATCAATCCTTTTCACTAATACTAAGCTCCCTACCTATAAAATATAGCTTTTAATATTTAATCTTGATTTTATTTGATATCGTGAACACATTTTTTTTCTGAAAGTAAATATTTATTAGTGATTTCTACTATAGTTCCACAACAGCAAAGGCTGAATCCATGTTTAGGTGATTACTGTATGTTTTGATTCAGTTATCTGCAGGGTGTCTGCATGGTACTCTAACTATTTAAAGCCAGTAAAAAGATTACAGCTCACACTAACTGGATTTTCACAGCTCCCTATCATTCGGCTTGAATTCCTCATGGGCAGATTAAAGGAACCAAGGCAAACAATAGTCTTTTTAAAATACAAGGTGGTTATTAAGAAAAAAAAGAAAGAAAGAAAGAAACCCTCATGACCAAAACCAGCAAAATTACTCAAAGAAGCAGTCACAAAAAAATAAAGTTAAATATAACACAATTAAGAATATAAAGTTTAATGAATGTTGGCATATAATGAATCTCAATTAAGGAGTTACTAGCATCTGAAAGAACTGTAGTTTTTATTATGAAATCTATGCTACAGAAGATACGGGTTTACAGTTCATGGACACCTAGGTCTGGCATCAGAAGAACAGACTCTGGAAGGACCTGAGTGATCATTTATTCTAGTCTCCCACTACAATATGGATAGACAGACCAGGGCCCAACAAACTCAGATGGTTTCCCAAGCCAACTATTAGCCACTTACCAAGGTAACTATATTCCATGTTCTTTTTCACTTTTTTATTTAACCATCTTCCCATTCTCCAGTTTCCTACCTTCACTTACTTCAAAGAATCATGACTGCCCAATACAAACCTTCCACGTACATTAGCTTCTCTAATCTTCATGCGACACTATAAAGTAGTTGCATTTATTATGGTCATTTTATTTTTCTTTTATTTTGAATTTTTTCAGAAAAGTTCTTATCATATAATTCAGGCTGGCCTTGAACTCACTATGTAGCCCAGGCTGATTTCAAACTCATGACAATCCTCCTGGCTCAGCCTTCTGAGGGATGGGATTACAGACAGGCACCATCACACCTGGCTTCTTATGGTCACTTTACAGGTGTCGAAACCAAAACTTAGATTAAGTAACTTGCACAAGATCATGAAACTAGTGAAGCCACATCTAGAGACTCTTGAGTCTCGGCCAGCAGTTGTTATGCCTACCTCTTCTATGACCTTACTGTCCTCTTTTGATGCATTGCACCCCGATTACACTCTTTCCCAACTACCACCCAAATGATTTACCCAAACTCCATCGTTAGTGTCTCCGAGCTATCATTCCATACTCAACAGCTCATACGTTTCTGAACCCGTCAGATCAAGATGTATTTCAGGACATCCTTCCCTTGTCAATGCCACAGTCTTATGGCTTCATCATTACTCTCTAAAATTACTTATTGTGAGAGTCTTACATGGTCTTCTGGCCTTCAACCTGTTCTTCTTAGTGCTGTTTCTCTATTTAAAATCCTTCAAGTCAAAACTCCTGCACCACTTCCTCCTATTCACCCTTCTTGCATTTTTCTTTCAGCAAAAATTAATTAAAGATCCCCAAAGGAAAACTATTTAAAATGCAAGTTTGCGTTTGCTTATAGTCTTAAACAATATTTAAATAATTAAATAAAAACGTGTGAGGTAGAGTAAGACTTTGGTAGAGGGAGAAAAATGTAAGAGAGAGTCCTTACTGTATGCGTGCTTTTATAGATTGTTACATTTTGAATTATACATCATCTATGCAGCAGGGAAGAAGACAGGGAAGACACAGGAAGAAAACAAAAAAGGAAAATGACGAGCCAAGAATGCCTAATGTCACCCTTTTGTTTCAAGAAGGAATCTCCTTTTGGTATATCATAAAAAGAATCAGTAATTTCACACAGAAAGTGGGCGGATACAAATAGTTTCCCAAATACCCCAAGGCCCACCTTGCCTCAATTCTCCTGTTTTTGTTTTTCTTCTTGTTAGTTCTTCCATGTTTTTCCAGCTGGCTTAGGTGCCGATGCCTCTATGAAATAGTCCCTAACTGGCCAATTGTGGGTTAAGCAGCCCTTTAATATGCCCTTCTAATAGAGTGGACATCTCTCTGTCACACCACTCATACTACATTATTACCATTATCTGGATGTCTGACCCAAACTATATGGAAGTTTCTTGAGATCAAAGACCGTATCTTATTAATCTTTGCAATCTCCAGTAACTACAATAGTGCCAGACACATTTTAACAGCGTCCAAAGTAACCCACATAACAATGCCCTTATCCCCACTGCGGCCCATGGGTCAGCTCCTGCAGTCACTGTGATTTAATCTTGCCATATGGGGAACACTGCTTTGGTCGCTGTAGCCTCCCCTTTATAAGTCTGTACAGTTATTAAATTCCAGGTAAAACAGAGTTAAGAATAAAAAGGAACTGAAAACCCGAGGCTCCAGGCCAGAACTCTCCTGAATTCTGCAGCTACACATCCACCCGCCTCTCTCCTCTCAACATTTCAAAGGCTCTCTTGGTGCATCCTGAGGAAATGTAGCTCTCTCCCCTTACACAACGGCCTCTTCTAGTATAAATCTAGCCCAGCTAAAAATATCACCATCATTCCAGTGAGGCAAACCAGAAAGCTAGTGGTTACCTTGAATAATTTACCTCATTGGCCAAGACAAAGTCATCATAAATATAAACCTATGTCTCAAATTCATCAACTTCTCTTCTTTTCCAATGCTAAGCCTCTGGACCAAGCAACTGTTACGTCTCTTCTAGAGCACTGTGCTACTCAACTGGGTCCTCTGCATCCGCTCTTCTCCCTCCACAGTGTTTTCCACAGGGCAGCTGGAGGGATTTTTTCAAACACTAATCTGATCATGTCACTCATCAGATTAAAACACTTCAAAGGCATCCTGTTACTGTTAAGATAGAGACCAAAATCCTTAACCTGGCTTATAAGGCCCTGAATAGACAGACTCCTATCCGAGTCTCTGGGCCCATCTCATACTGAGCTCCCTCTTCCCTCTCTTCCAGCCACTGTGACCACGCCCTCGTCCAGTCCTATCAGTCTCCTTCCAATTTAGGGGCCTGTGCTGACGAATTTACCCTGCCTAATACTTTCTCCCTTCCACTCTGTCACTGCTACTATTATCCTTATTTCTCCAGGAAAGTTTGCACTGATTATTCTAAATCAAATTCAGCCTTCTTCCCCATTATACTCTCTCTAGAGCACTATATATCTCTCACTCATAGTATTTATCACAATTGGTAATGTATGTTTATTCATGTAATTCCCTAAGTAACATTTCCCACTAGACCAAATACTCCATAAAGTCAGGTGCCTTAACTGTAACAGAATAAACCTGCAATACTGAGGACAGTATCTGTCACAGTAGGCACCTAATACATACTTGATGAACAAATAGCAAAAGAAAGGGAAGAGGTCAGTTAGGTGGTTACTGTGATTTAGATCTAAAATGTCCCCCAAATGTCTGATGTGTTTGGAAGGTGCCCGGACCGTGGGGTACTATAGCTGACTGGACATTAGGGGCGAGATCTGGGGTCCCTGGAGGCATGATGTGAAAGGGCGCATTCTTGTCCTAACCCCCTTATCTCTCTCTTTCTCTCTCTCTCTCTCTCTGTCTCTGTCTCTCTCTGTTTTCTAGCTGCTGTGGA
The DNA here is from genome assembly GCA_004027595.1 of Dinomys branickii. Classification (NCBI taxonomy): domain Eukaryota; kingdom Metazoa; phylum Chordata; class Mammalia; order Rodentia; family Dinomyidae; genus Dinomys; species Dinomys branickii. Next base: position 103,314 of record PVLD010000349.1, on the reverse strand, counting down.
TTGAGCACACTTTCCTCCACCATGTCCCCCTACCATTATATTTCTGTCTTGGAACCAACTGACCATGGACTGAAACTGTGAGCCAAAATAAAATTCTCCTCCTTTAAGTTGTGGGTACAAGATACTGTGTCTCTGTGATGGAAAAGTGACTGAGAATCAAAGAATAGGTTCACTGTGGTGTCTATACTGGATGACTGGTGTAGAAGCCTTTGGAAACCATTTCATAAAGCTGTTTGGAAAGTTTGGAGAAGCTGACTAGAGAAGCCTGAGTGCTGTGAGCACTGGTTGCTGTGAGATACTGGCCAGAGCTCAGAGACCAAAATGCTGAACAGTAATATGAACCGTAAAGGCCAGGCTAAGAAGATTTCAGTTGGAAATAAGGACTTCAATGGCAGTGGCATGTATGTTACACTCTGGCACAAAATATGTCTACATTTTGCACATCTCCTAAAACTATAGGATACTGAAATTAAGGACAATGGACTAACTAATTTGGTGAAGGAAATTTTAAAACAGCCCAATACACAGGCTGTGGCATGGATACTGTTGGCTAGTTTTAGCCAGATCTCCAGTAAGAATCAGAAGCAAAAGACATGGCCAAAGGATGTAAGAAGATTCCAGTTTTGCCAGAAAGGAAGATCTTGTAAAATTGGGGCCTTGAGGATAAGAGTTGCTGAAAAGATTAGCATTATAAAGAAGCCGGGTATCTTGCATCAGTACAATAAGAAATGGCTTGAAGGCATCCAGAATCACCAAAGATCCGTCCATTATAGTCTCGAGGGTATAAAACAGAGAAGAGCCCCTGAGCCACCTATTTAAGAAGGGTTTGCTAGGAAACTGGTACCCCGGATTCCTTTCATCATACTCAGCAATACAGGCACTCAGAGGCTTCTGCAGCCATGTTCCAAGGTGGTCCGGCTACTGTTTCAGCTGGCAGCAGATCTTGACATCATTCACATGGTACTGGTTTTACAGGCATACAGAGTGCTAGAGTTCATGGGGTCATGAAGGCCGTATACACATTCACATCTACGAGGTGCACAAAAGTCTAAAACTGAGATCAAAGGTAATTCTATGCAACTTTTTAATTTGTGCCTGTATTTTTATTTCAATTTCATACAAGGGTAAGTGTAAATTTTCCACTTGTTGCATTGTGTTGACACTCAAAAGTTTCAGATTTTGAAGCATGCCTGGTTTGGGACTTTTAGATTAGAGATGTTAAACCTGTATGTTGGCTGGCAAGCCAACATCTACATTTATGATGATGTGGCATATATAAATTTTAATTGCTGAAACTAGATTATCTCACATTACTCTCCAAGGCAACATAAATGAACCCATTATGATTATACACAGTCTATCTTGCTGTATCCTGTGCAGCTCCTGATGTTCCTGGATGGCCAGAGGATGAAGAAATAAAGAGAGGAAAACTGAGGTCAGGCGGAGCCCTTTCTCTCCTGATAGGAGGAAAAAAACTGAACAACCACAGGTGAGTTTATTTATACAGTTGATAAAGTTAGTATCACAAGACACAGGGTTGCCTAGCAACTAATGACTGGAATTGTCTCAGGCAATGTTTCAGGACTGAAGCACCTCGGTGGCTTTAGGCACTCTGGCCTTGCCTTGCCCCCACACGTGACCAATGTCCCACTCCAGCTGCTCCTGACACTATCTATTCTTTGCAATTATAGACTATAAAATAAATAGGTTAAAGAATATAAAAGTAAAGAAGTAATAATGAAGGCAAAATGAAAAAGACATACTAAAATTGCAAACATATATAAAAAGGAAAATATAAAACATTACAGAAAATTAAGAATTCAACCAATAAACAGCAGACTCAACATAACAAAAAGGTTTTAAAAAAAAGAATGAGTAAAATGAAAGCTGAATAACACCAGTAAGCACATAATAGTAAAAGTGCTAAAATTCAAGGACAGAAAAGACATTAAAGCTATTAAAAGGAGCAAGAGAAACATTCAAATTACTTTTAAATAAGCTACAGACTGATAGGAACTTCTCAGAAATTAAGTAAGTCTCTTAAAATACTAAATAAATACCCATAATTATAATCCATAACCCACTGAAAATTTCCAAGAATAAAAGTAAAAATGAAGATATTTTCATACAAAATTTTAAAATATGAGAAATTTTACAAAAATAATGATGCTGGGGCTGGAGATATAGCTCAGTGGAATAAGCGCCTGCCTAGCAGGTGAAGGGTCCTGAGTTCAATCCCCAGTACCGCCAAAAAAAAGATGCTTTTCAATTTAAGGAAAAATAATCTCAAGCAGAAAGTGAAAGAGGGAAAAAAATAAAGTATAAGAGAAATGGTAAACACGTTGAAAATCTAAATTAAAATTAACTATACAACTCAACAGAAATGGCAAAGTATCACTAGGCATGGTGGTGTATCCCTGCTACACCAGCACTACTGGAGGCTGAGGTAGGAGCCTCACAAATTCAAGATCATCATGGCAGTTTTGCAAAACCTTATTTCAACATAAAAAATAAAAAACTTAGACAAAAAAACAATTAGCTGGGGCTATAGTTCAGTGTATTGGCCCTCAGTTCAATCCTCAGCACTGTAAAAAGGGTGGGAGGACTATTTGGGTTTACGCAAAACATGATCTCCTCTTGAAAACAGACTTGCCAATGGAAAACAAAAGTTATTAACATTATCTTATGAGACTTCCATTGTATGTAAATAAATGAAATAAACAAAAAATATGGGAGCTGCAGATGAACCTCACAGGCAGAATACTTCCTTAGCATATGCAGGGCCCTGACTTTGATCCCCAGCACCTCAAACAAAACGAAACAAAAGTCCCATAATGTAAAGAAGGGGATTAAAAGATGAAAGGAGGAAACATTTCAACATTTCAATGGAAGCGATACAACACTGAGGCTAAGCAGACTGCAAAGACTTAAATATTTATACAGCTACGCGGGTCTAACAACATTTCAGTGACAGCGTCACAAAACTAGTAATAGGGCTGAAAACTAACGGAGTAAGAATTCCTATTGCCTAGTGACATCATCGGTGTTGTAACATCACAAACATTAATCGCATTTGTGGTGATGCTAGTGCAAACAAACCCGCCACACTGCCATTCATACAAAAGAACAGCACAGACAGTTCCGCACAGTACACAATGTTTCATCACAGTAAGAAGTGACTATGTCACTGGCTTATGTACTCACTTTTAATTGCCATTTTACACTGTGCTTCTATTCATATTTTTAAAAGCAGCTGGGCATGGCACCGCACCGATGTGATCCCAGCCCTCTGGAGCTGAGGCAGGAAAATTCTAAGTTCAAATGTACCCTGGCGGGCTGGAGGTACAGCTCAGTGGGGTAAGTGCTTGCCGCTAAGCGCTAAGGCCCTGAGTTCGATCCCCGGTCCCGGAAAAAAAAAAAAATGCACCCTGGGAAACTTAGCGAGACCATGTCTCAAAATTAAAATAAAAATGGGTTAGGGATGTAGCTCATGCAAAGGCCCAGGGTTCAATCATTAGTACCATGCACAATATACACACAGAGAGAATACAGACCAGCACACTGTGCTGCGTCAACGGCAGCCTAGCAACATCACACTTCTCATGCTCACCTCCTCTCCGAACACATCAGGAAGCCTTGTCGTGACTGATCTATATCATCTAGGTGAGTATAGAACACTTCTGATGGTCACACAACAAATTGCCTAATGACACTTTTCTCAGAAAGTATCCTTGTTGCTAAGTGATGTATGACTGTATTATTCCAATGGCATATAGTAAAATACAGAATAGAGAAATTAAAATGGAATACCAAAAATTGTTCAAATAACCTATAAAAATAGAGGAAAGAAAAAGCAAGAATAAAAACAGGAAATAGCAGAATGCTGATGACAGAATGGTAGATCTAAAGCTAAACGTATCAGTAATGACATTAAATATAAATATTATAAAGGAAAGTGTGGTGGTGCACGCCTATAATCCCAGCACTTGGGAGGCTGAGGCAGGAGAACTGCCATGATTCAAGGCCAGCCTGGACTACAAAATAAGTTCAAATCAGCCTAAACTATACAGGGAGACCCTGTCTTAAAAAACAAAAAAACAAAACAATGTAAATGTTACAGACACATTAAATAGAAGAGAGTACTTATCAGACTGAATTTAAAAAGGATGCATCTATACATAACAAATAGTTCAAATAATGATATATTCACGTTAAAATAGAAAGGTTCTATATGTGTACACTGAATTATTGTACTGTCACCCATAAAAATGTACAAATATATACTGCAATAGTATTAGTCAAACAGCAAAAGCAAAACTGCTGTTTAAGCTGCCCACTCAGTGGTATTCTATTATAGGGGCCCCAAACCAAGACGCTCACTATTCCTATAAAGGTAAAAAACAAACAGACAGAAAAACCACAGAAAAGTCTCTAGCTTAGGTGGCTTTCTTCATGAATTGTACCAAATATCTACAGAAGGGAAAGCCACAAGCCTTACAAAAACTTTTCTATAGCACAGAAAGAAGGCTGGGCACGGTGGTGCAAGGCTGTAATCCTGGTACTCTGAGAGCCTGAGGCAGGAGGACTGTGTGGTATATTCAGGTCTATGATAGGAAGGTGATTTAGTGATGTCCTGTGTCAAAATAAAAAGGGCTGAAAGCCAGGCGTGATGGTGCATGCCCACACTCTCAGCACACAGCAGGCGACAACAGGAGGATTGCCACAAGTCTGAGGCCAGCCTGGAGTACATAGTGAGTTCAAGGCCATCTTAGAATATAAAGTGAGACCCTGTCTCAAAAAACCAACAAACCAAAAAAGGGCCAAGATATAGCTCTGTGCAAAGCCCCTGGGTTCAATTGCCAGTACTGCAAAACAACACAAAGACCTCGGTCACTCATCAGTTGTTAAATGAACAATAGTTTTCGGTACACCCATAAATACTACTTAGCAGTATTAAGGAGCAAACTGTTTCATGAACTACACAGATGCCCCTCAAAAGCATTATGTTACCTGAAAGAGACCCGCTACAAAAGATATACATGTTTCCATCTGTATGGCATTGAGGAAAAAGTAAAACTTCTTCCCAGCTGCAGAGTGTGAGGCAAGAAGGACCACAGAAGAAGCATGAGGAACATTTTGGGAGTCATAAAAACACTCTAGCTTTTGATTATTATGGTAAGAATTACATGACTGTATAGTTTGATAAAACTCATAGAGCGCCCTATCTTTTATATTTATAGTGAGTTCTACAAATGTAAACAATATTTCAATAAATATGACAAAGAAAATTTTAAAGAGAATGTGAAAATTTCTAAAACAGTATCAACGGTAAATATTTTAATCAGACATTGATTTGTTATCTTTAGAAGCATACAGTTATGATATAATCCCTGTGGATTTAAATTAAACTGTTAGAGCATTTCAAATTAACCTTGAAGTAGCAAATTTTGGATCTAATGTTGTTATTTCATTGATGAAATTGAAAGGTCTTCACTTAAAAATTAAATAATTGAATAGCTACTTATGAATTTAAACAATTATGTGTTTGTATACCAAAGTACAGTTTTGCGTAGACAACTTTGAGCAATGGAAAGATTGCTCTTAACTCCAGCTCTTTCTTTCACCATTTCTTTGGATATATTTGATTTGTTAGTTACAAGGTAAGTAATTTCACAACTGACTTACTCCAAATCCACATTATTTTCAAAATAGGATATTTCCCATTTCTTTTTTCTAAAGTGGAATGCCCTTTAAAAAGAAACAAAGACCGCAGGATAACAACCAAATTTGTTTTCTTAATCTAGTACTAGGAAGCCTGTCACATACCCACCCAGGCCAAAGACTCCCATTTCAAAACTTCCTGTAGGAGTTCAGAAGGAATTAAAACAGCAACACCCGCTGTATTTCCCAAGCGTACCTGCTATGTCAGTGGTCATCACCCGAGCAGTGACCCCTAACAAGTGCTGTGTTCATACTCACAAAGCCCATACCCTGACCGAGACTCATCCCTGTCTTCCTACAGTAACACGCAACCCCAGAACCCAAGGTGCACAGCCCTAGCACTGAATGAAAGGCATGAACCTATGACACCATCTGGAGTTTTTCTTTTATTATGCTCTATCAATCTCTTGAAACCTAAGATAGGTTAACAACACCAACATATCATTAGCGTTATCCATCCATCCATCATTCCAACATGAATGGAATGTTATAATTTACTCTGCTTTAGTATAAAAATATTCCTCATAACGACAGCTATCCAAAGAGATGACTTTCAATCTATACTCATTTCATTTGCTAGAATATAGGAACACTTAAAACAACTACTTAAAAACAGTACTATAATATGAAATTAGGGCATAAATACAGATTACCATGTGCATGTCTCACTTATTTCTTTACTGTTCATTTAAAGAAGTTTAAATTTCTGATTCTGTACTTGTGCTGATGAAGATATATCTAACATGTCAATCATGCATTATGGTTTATTCCAATCTGTTCCATTTTAGAGATCTCACTCCAATGATCACTAGACTAGGAAGAAAGCCTGTGAGAACTGAATAAACTAGAAAACAAAGAAGTTTAACAGATTGCTTCTATTTGGTTTATCATCGTTTGTATCTGTGATACTCAAGATATTTTAAAAGGAGATAAAAATTAGAACTGTAATGAGTAATTATGAGCCACTGCCTAGCTTTTTGGAGACTTGGCTTATTTACTCAGAAGAAAAGATTTGGCCAGTGCTCCAAATTTATTTCCTCTATATCCTTTAACAATAGTACAGAATCTTTGTCTTACAGTGCCATACATAAGCTAACTGAAGACAAGCACCAAGGCCTTCACATAGACCTTTATGGAATGGCTTATTTAAGCTGGTACTTTGCCCTGTAACCATGCATTGAATAAAAAAGTAGAGGCCCTGAAATGAATTAGAATAGGCACGCAACGTGTTCAGTGAAGACTAGACTTTTAATCAGAATTTAAAATATGAATTCTAGATGAGAAATTAAGGTTTTTAAACAACTGGTATTAAATGATATTAATTATAGCATAATAGCAATTAGAATATAGAAGACAGTGAAAATCATGTAGGACATTTTAAACTGCAATGTGGACACTGGGGCAGAAGTAGTGTAAGTAGGTATGTGTAAACACGTACTGTTAAGCCAGCGCACAGTACTACAGTAGTACAGAAAAGCTGGTAATCCTCCTAAAACCAGAGGCAATATTATCTTTTTAAAATGCTTAAAAGCTGGATTACATAGAAGCAGCTTCCTAAACAATCACTATTCATTCTACAAGTATTTGAGTACTTGCTATGATGTAACAAGATGCTGACTGATACACGCAAGGTAAGGTGTCCAGTTAAGTATAGATACGATGGGGCTAACTGTAGGGTTCGGTAACACATCCTTAAGGAGCAAGGAATACTAGAAATGACATCTAAAATAAGCCCAAAAACGTGAAAAAGGACTGGTAGAAAAGACAAAGAAAAAAGTATTTTAGGCTGAAAGAACAATCTTCATCAAAACACAAAAGTGAGGGAAAAAATAATGCAGGAACTAATAATGACAAGAATAAATAAATATGTTTATTAATGAGCCATTTATTGAGATTCTACTACAAAGTACTTTCTTACACATATTTTAATATGCATAGTTTTGCAATTATTATTATCCCTACCCAATAAAAAAATAAATTTAAGGTTTAAATAAAATAGCTTTGACGAAGAAAATTAAACTTGAGATGATCAAAAGAATACTGGCATCTTGTACAGGTGTGTTTTGTTCTCTGACATATTTTGAAACTCCATTGATAAGTGATAGCAATGCAAATAATATATAAATGAATTTTGTTCAGAGCCTGTAATTGATTTCCCTCTCCAACAAAGACACCAGTTTTGAATCTGTCAAGCAACTCATACCCAGATTCTTCATGGCCTACGTGTGCGTATGCCTTCTTGATTCTTTGAGCTATGTACACCATCTTACTGGTTCTCTCATTCATTAGTGAGTTAAGTAATATCTTTGGCATATACTCATATATATCCATGTTAGTTATAACTTTGCCTTTTTAACAAAGTATCCTTCAACATTTGCAAGCACAGTATGTCAGAATTTGAAAGCTTTTGTGGATTCTTCAGATGCACAAAGGATTCTTCCATATTCTGCAACTCAGTATTTATCTCCTTTTATTCTTATACATTAACACTACTACAATCTTTGTAAACCCTCTAGCAAAGGCTCTCACCAAATATTCCATAGCTCACTACAATGAAACTACCAGAGAGTCCAGCCCAGAGGTACTTCCTTCCTCTCACCAGCATCTTCACATCACCCTAATTCCTTAGCCTCCTGTGCAATGATAAAAGTAACTTCTCCTATTTGAAGGGTCTTCAGTTTAACGTAATCACAAAAAAAGAGTAAATTTACAATTTATGGCTTTAAAAACTTAATCAGGCATCATTTAAGTGAGACCCCACTGGGCAAACTCTACGGTAATTAAAATATGATGATACAATGAAAAAGAGAAAGGCGGTGACCTGAGAGTGACGTATGAACCCGTCTCCTGCTTTTCTTACTATTCTGTGGTGCTACATTATGTAAGTTCCTTTTCTTGACCTCATCTTTTCTAAAGATATACAAGTTGTTTCTGTTGAATCAAAACTAATGTCTAGTGACAAATACTCAAACTCACACAATGGGAAATACAGGATTTTATTGTAATATAAAACAGCCAACAACACAATAAGCTGGTGTTACTATATGCATTGAATTCACAAGGAAATGGTAAAAACTTTAATTTAAAAAGAAAGAAATTAGTGCATACATTAATATAAAAATGTTTACCTGCATACCAACATTGACAGTCTGAAGCTTCTTCTGCGTGTTATAGTGACATGTGTTCTTTTGAACCAAACATTTACCCCTCGCCACTGGTGAAAGGCAACAAGATCTCTTTACAAAGTCTCGTCTTTTTCAATAAATTTTGCATGAAAACATGTTATCCTGGCACAAAGTTGCCTGCTGTCACATTGGAAGTGCGATAAATGTTTAATGAAAACAACACCACACAGCTTGGTGTCAGACAACAGCTATCACACAGCCCTGCTTTGATCCAAACAGACACTTAAAAGAAGTTCTAAGCATGCTCTGCACCACAGAACTCTATAACCTATATGCAAATTGGGGTAAATTAGCATAAATGACTTCCTGCTGCATAAAGAAATAAGAGATAAGGAAAAATATGACAAGCTTTATAAGTATGTAACTGCTGTTAAAACTCAAGAGTCCAGCTTTCCTAAATCACTTCCAACATCTTCTGCCAAAATCTAGGTAGAAAAAAAAATGAAAAAGGAAAAAAAAAACTATCAATAGAATTTTATTACATGAAACTCTAAAGTTGCAGACAATGGAATACTGTCATGGTTAAAGCTATTTTATATATAGATATATATATTCATATATATATATAAAGTATGATTAATACATAATACTAGTCTTATATATATTGCTTCTAATAGTGACAGGTTTTTAAGTACCACTATCCCCATTTTGCAAAATAATAAATTACATATTAAGAGGGAAATTCTTAACGCTTAAAAAGTACAGAAAGTTGCCAAGAAAAAAGGAATGTATAAACTCAAATGTTAGAGCAAAACATTCCAGAAGTCTTAGACTACATTTCTAAGAGCATCCATCTACCAAAAAAGCTAATAAAGAAATAATAAAGGTAAAAAGCTTTTATGGTAGCAGGTCAGACAGGAAGGCATACTGAGCAACACTAAATTATGTTCCTAATGATTCCAAAAACAAATAAGGAGAAAGCATTTTTGTATCTTGGTCCATTTTGTGCTGCAATAACAGAGTACCACAGACTTGGTAATTTATAATGAACAAAAATTTAATGGCTCAGAGTTTTGAAAGCTGGACAGTCTAAGATCCATGGGTAGGCACCCTGTGAAGGTTTTGTCATCCCATCGCACAAGCGCAAAGACAGGACAAGAGAAGACAGGAGGCCAGACACAATCTCACTCTCTTCCATAATAAGCACACCCCTCAGATAACATCCACTGCTGCTAAAACATTACTCCATTCACAAGGGCAAAGCCCTTAGGGTCTAAACACCTCTTCAAGGCCACACCTCCTAACACCACTGAACTGAGGATCAAGTTTCTAAAACATGAATTTGGGGGGGGGGGGGGGTCACACTCAAACCTTAGCGGCAACCCTTTGTTTTAAATTAAATTTTCCTGACTGGTTATCTAAATCATGATTTAAAGCAGATTTAAATAAAATCCACCCATATTCTAGTCTTATGACATTACTTCAGAATACATAGAATGTGAATGGTGGCTATCTACACATTTGCTCACAACAGTCTCTGAAAAATATCTATAAAAACTTTCCTAAAGTAGTTAACCACACTTCATAGATGAAGAAGATCATGGATCAAGAAGCTGCTAAGGAATGCCTAAGGATATACTGATCCACAGGAGATTCAGCTTGGGGATACAACGTTCATTGTCATCACAGTAAGGTACAGTTACGAGATCCCATCATCACAAGTTTCCTACTTCTGACATCTTCCCTCAACTATAGTTTAACAAAATACTATTAAGTGTCTGATTTCAATTTAATAATTCTACCATGAAGAAAAATCTAAACTGCCAGGCTGGGGATATAGTTCAGCGGCACAAGAGCCTGCCTAGCAAATAAATGTAAGGTCCTGAGTTTGATTCCAGTACCAAAAAAAAAAACCCAAAAAAAGAAAAAGAAAAATCTAAAGTGAGTACAGTGGCATATGATTATAATCTCAGCACTTTAAGAACCTGAGGCAGGAAGATTTTGTAAGTTCAAGCTTGGGCATCTTAGCAACTAGCAAGACCTGTCTCAAAATAAAAAAATAAAAAATGGGTGGGAATGCAGCTCAGAACAAAGTACTGATTTCAGTCCCAGTACCGAATGAAGCAATGAATGAGTGGGGAAAAAGAAACCTGTAATCACCTTACAGATATTTGCTCTTATAAGAAATATAAATGTCAGCCGAGTGTGGTGCCACACGCCTATATTGCCAGCACTTTGAGGCAGAAGGATCTCAAGTTCAAGACCTTCCTGGGCAATTTAGCAAGGCTCTGTCTCCAAGTTTTATAAAGGGACTCAGTTGTACCACAGTGGGAAGGCCCTGGGTTCAATCCCCAGCGCATTAAAAAAAAAAAAAAACAGGGCAAGTAGGAGGGCGGGTAGGAGGGAGAAAGAGAGGGAAAGACAGACATGTCTCAGGACATGTTTTTTAAGATTTGGGAGAAAAACAAATAGAAACAAGAAAAACAATAGAAACAAGAACAACTTTATCAATGTTTAAAAGACAAAAATATTCTTAGAACCTAAATTTTCTAAGTGTAAAATATTAAAAGTCTTGATAAAATCTAAGGCAAGACCAATGTCTTTTTTATACTAATGATTCAGAGTAGTGTAAGGAAAGACCTCCCAGAACTCAGTCGATTAACAACATGAATAAATTAATTTATAACATTATAAGACAAACTCTAATTTCAATCCTTCTGCTGTCCATGAATTTTGAGAACAGTAATTTCTTTGTCACTTGAAAAGCTTTTTTCAGAATTATCTACTTCTGTACATTTTTATCAAAAGCCTAATACAAATTTCTCATTATTATTAAGTACATACCTGCTTCAATATTCCTTTCTTTTCTGCCCCATTGCTATTCTCCATTCCTTTTCCCCAATAAATTTTCCTACTCTTAACCTCTGTTGTTCCCTAGAATCCATTCTTCAGCGTCAGGGGACAGGAACTCAGTGTATCTGACACCTAGCGTCAGCCCTGTCCCAGTATCCGGGTTGGTAAGAAGCTGCGTGAAGGGGGCAGACCAGACGAGAGACGCACAGTACCTCTTGGGTTAGGCCTATGGATTTGCTCTTCCTGCCAGAAGCCGCCCTCCGGGAGCGCGTCAGCTATGCGCTCCATAATCTAATCACCTTCCACACACATGAGGCCGTGAGGGGTCATTTTTGGTCCAGACAGTAACAGTGGGAAAGCTTTGCTTTGCTTTAGCACTACTGTACTTACTCCCTGTACTCTGCTTTACCAATGTGTACTTCATGTTCTGCCAATAAACCTGTAACAATGAAATTTTGAAACTAAGTTGATAAAACAAAATTTCTCATGCGTGACAAAGCAGAAGCACAGGGAATATTTTTTCCGTAAGTGAAGATGTACACAGGTTACTTATCACAAACTAAAATACTTGTCATAAGGTCGCATAATCACAAGAAACTAACACATAAATCCTAATTAAGATGTTTGTGCATATTTTCTTTCTCTACCCACAAATGTTTTTCAAGTTATCTAGAAAGAGACAGCTAACAAAACCATCAGGCCAGGAAACTGTGAATATATTTAAGTATAGTTCTAGAAAAACAAATAAAATGCTGAGGTAGGAAAGTAGGACAGGTAGAGCAAAGGAAAACAAAAATGAATCCATCTTTACAAGTGACCTATTAACGCTCTGATCAGGGAAAAGTAAGGTACAGAAAATTCTTTCAGTTCTCTTTAGCTATTTCCTAGGAAAGTTTAAACTAATAGCACTCATTTGATCTCAAACTGAATTCTCATTATTAACAATTATGGAGCGCCAGAGAAGTGAGATGGGAGACTGTTACGATCAGAGGGAAATAATCAGTCCATTTGACCTGGAAACCTAACTCTGTCATTTTTCAGCTCTATGATTACAAGTGTTAGAAGCACCTTCTTATATATTAATTGGATATTTTAAAAGTATCTATTGTAGAAAATAATTAAATGAGATAATACATGTAGTTCCTTAGCAAAATTACTAGTACTGAGAAAATATATATTTGAAATTGTAGATGCTTATGATTATTATGTCTACTGTGAATACAGAATTTGTTCATGTCCCATGTAGATCTGATCATATCATTTCTCTACTTAATTATTCACTGGCTTCCCACTAACTTAAACTGTAAACTCCTTAACATAATATAGGTTCCCTGTAGTCATCTCTTACCCGTCCTCCTCTACTCTACACCAAGCCCTAACAGACTTCCATTCCACAAATATACTATATTCCCGCGCTGGCCTGCACTCTTCTCTTAGGAAGTTCATTTTGCAAAGAACATTTACAACATTGCTTCCCCTTGCTTTCGTCCGTCCAGAACCTATCTTCCAGGAGCACGTCAGCTATAACCTCCATAATCTCATCACCTTCCAAACACATGAGGCTTTGAGTGAGCCATTTTTGGTGTGTAGATATTCCTTCGTCTAAGAGCCTGTCTGTGACACATGGACTAATACAGATCAGTTTAATGTTCACAGAGATATTTTGAGACTGTGATGTGTCAGGGCTGAAGATGAAAACCAGCATGATGGGAATGGCCTACTAGAGGTACAAAATCAGACATGGGACTGCTCACCTTTTAAATTGCTTGTATTAACAAGCAGTAAGCATATCTGTAGTTTAAGCCAGACATTAACAAATGACAATTCTTGGGCCAAACCGGTCAGCTGCCAGTTTTTATAAATCAAGTTTTACAGGAATGCAGTTGAATAGTAGTTTATTCTCATTCATGATTGTAAAATTTAGCAGTACCTGCAACAGAGGCCACGTGACTTGGAAAGTCTGAGTAACTTCCTATCCAATAAGTGTGGTGCTCCCTGAGTTCAGGCCATTGATAAGGAGGTTTTGTTAGCGATGGTCAAAAGTATCCCGTGTGCAGATGTTCTACAGCTTCTTTTGTTTTCCCCGCTACAAACACTCACCTGACTCTACCGTTGGTACCGTCATACCTTCCCTTCCATGCTTATTTTTCCGGCCGCGTGAAAGCTCCAAGTCACACGAGCACTAACATTCTGTTCCTACATTTAACAGTGTACCTGACAAACAGAAGGCTTTAAATATTGTACACCCAGCAAGTAAATGAATGTTTATATTTTATAATCACTAAATATTTATGAACAACTAATACGTACATTAGGTATTCTGATACAAGAATATAAATTCTAAATGGGTTCAAAAATCAGATTTATGAAATAAAGATCTAACCTTTAAAAAATAATATTCATTATTTCTGGAACAAAGCAGGATGCACAAGTATATATATTAATAAACACTTCTGTAGTAAATGCATACATTGGTTTTAAAAAAAACCTTATTTTGATTTTTGATCAGACTAAAGAGGTAAGAATGTGAGTGTACTCAGTTCTACCCAGGAGAAAAGGCAGCCCAACACCAAACCACCCCATATTACGGTCTGCTGAAACTGTAGAGCTCACTGAAAGGGATTATCATAGTCTTCTGGAATCAGACCCCAGGGCCCTTCAACTGACATCTCTTATTTTTACTTTATTCATTATCTTTGTTGAGATTAATGTCAAGAAATAATGACAAGCACGTTATGACTTATGAACCTGGAGTCCAGGAACGAATCTAATAGAACACAATCAGCTCTGAGAGAGAGTCACACAGGGGCCAAAAGACTGATGATGCTGATAAATTCCAAGATGTTCCACTTCATAGAACTGAAGACCCCGGTGACCATTTTGAATATTGAAACAAATGAGCAATGTGTCTGAGTTGTTACCCAAGAAACATCTTCTGGTTTGATATAGAGCTATGAGTACACGTCAACCTCCAAATGGACAGTTAGAAGCACCGCTAAACAGTAATACTGTATACATCCACGCTAACACACATATGACCATACTGCTATTGCCCTGAGCCCTATTCTGCGTGAAGAGGCCCAGCCAACAGGGAGGCACACAGTTCCCTCCTCCTGTTTCATCTTGACCTCTTCCCCAAAGGCTGTAAGTTCTTAGATGTCTTTTATCACTACAGTCTTTACATTTTAACTTCATATTCACGATAAGAATGTATATCTTTCCAAAAGTTACACAAATTCGCCTTTGTTTATGTATGAAACATTGTTACTGCACTTTATACTGTGTTTACAAGAGTAGTTATATCATTATTATTAATGAAAATAGAAGTGTGCCATAAACAAATATTTACCCTTTCTGTTTTCTCTCTTATATTCTCTTTTACTCATCTTGTTCTCTTACAGGAGTTTACCACAAGGATAGGAATGAGAGAAATATCAGAGAAAGAAAATTTATTTTGAATACTGCTATGGAATCAGTGAGTCGTCGCTTCACAAAATTTGCATCAACTCACCCACGCTTGACGTGTAATTCTTTGTCCTTGCCTTTATCCTTTTCTCTTTTCTCTTTATCTCTGCCTTTACGTCGATCTCTATCCCGGGACCTACTACGGGTTCTTCTGTGACTGGACCTTTCACTGCTTCGACTGTGGGAACGCGGACGGGGTCTGGACCTGGACCTATAGTAAGTAAATTTGATTAAACAGAATTAGGGAATATTTCTCATTTAAAAAATAAATATCTTATAAAATTATTTGAGAAAAGTTTAGCTTTAGTTATGAACTCAAAAATTAAGTAACTGCAGGAAGCAAGCGTTTCATTATGATGCTTTACGAATAATTACTGTTAAAATGACGTAAGGAAACATTGTCTACTTTGCAAAAACTAAGGTTCACTCAAAAAGTGTTTGTAAGTGAAAGTCCTCATGTTTTCTTACTTGGTTTTGTTTGCTTTTGTACAGAGTCTCACTGTGTTGCCCTGGCTGGCTCTGAGTCCTAGGCTTTAAGGAATCTTCTTGCCTCAGCTTCTTAAATAGTAAAACTAAGGTACATGCTGCTGAACGGAAAGAAGTGAAAGGTGTAAAGGTTCAAATCAAATCTTAATGAGTAAGGTCCCATCAGATAACGTAACAAATCAGATGTATTTAACGTAGCCTATAAGGATAAAGGTTTTCCCTACCCCATAATCTCTGCTTCTTAGCTATTCAACCCTATTTCTTATTCTAACTGCTTCAATAAAATTACTCATCTACAGTAATCCAGCTATTTTTTGTACAAATGGTAATAGTAGGTAGGTGTCTTAGTTACTTTTCTCACTGCTGAGACAAAATACATGAAATCCAAAGTTAAAGGAGAGAAGGCTTATTCTGTAGAGATCTCAGTTCATAGCTGGCTGGCTCCGTGGCAGGGTGGCATGGGAGAGGCATGGCAAAGCAGGCAGGCAGAAGGCAGCAAGCAGCAAGCAGCAACAACTGACCCTCTCCCTGCCCTTATATCTTACCCAGGCTACGACCCTGAGGGCCAATGGCACTCGCACACAGGGTAGGGCAGTCTTAATCCTAGTATCGCTCCACGAATCAAGCCCAGCATTACATCCTGGATTCCGGCATCACACACCCCAGACCCATCCACCTCCAAAGAGCCCCACCTATACCACAGAAGTTTTAGGAGTGGCCATCTAGATACAAGCCATAACAGTAGGACACAGTATATGCTAATGAGTGTCAATTTCAGGTCCTGGTTAACAGTACTGACAAGAAACCCTCTATCAGAAAAGAAATCTACCAGAAAATCCTACAGACAACTATTTAAAACAACTACATGAAGGTACTACAGGATGAGCCAAAGCGTGGAAGGTCTACAGAGAGCCAGCGCTTGGAAACGGGGAACTGCAGTGAGAAAGTTGCAAATGTGATCAGTGTCCACTCAGGGCACGCCCACACTTGCGGCATGCGTGAAGTGGATTAAAATATCCAGCACATGTCTGAATTTTTAAAGTTTATTTCAGGAAAAGATGCACTGTCATTAATCCCCCCTCCAAATGCTCCCCCTTACTTCTAATATCTGAGAGACAAAGAGGAATTCTTAAAAATAGTCATTCATCCAAAAAGAAGCTGAAAATTCAAAGATCAATAAAACAGAGAAATTCTCCTACTAACCTGTTTTGAAACTGTTTTATTGGGTTTTTTTCTCTTTAAAATAAAAAAAACAGGGAAATGATAAAATAGTGAAATATTAAACTTGAATGTAATAATATCAATGCATAGATTTAATATTATTGAAGTAAATAATTAAAAGCTCTTTGTTAGATGAACTAAAATGCCACAGACAACTATATACTACCTACAAATGCACTATAATTTGCAAATATAGAGAGGATGAAAATATATAGCTAAAGGTACATCATGCAAACTGTAAACCTAGGAAAGCTAAAGTAAATATATTAATACCACGGTACAGCTCAGTGCAAAGTGCCTGCCTGGCAAGCACAAAGGTCTTGAGTTCAATTCTGGCACCAAAAAAAATTAGACTTCAGAAAATAAAATTATCCTCCAAAATAAAGATGCTTCACAATAATCAAATAAATGGTACTGAGTGTACAACAGAGTTAAATTAGAATAGTAAGACAAAAGAAACAGATATATAGAAACTATAATTTTAATTGATTCATGGGTCAAGTAAGAAACCAATAGGCAAATTAGAAAATATTTTAACCTGAATGAAAATACAGCATATGAGAATCTGCGAGATATAGCTAAAGCAACACTTAGAAGAAAACATATAGTTTTAAATACATTAGAGAAGAGGTGAAATCAATTACTTTAGGTTTTATTTTAAGACACTGACAAAAAAACCAGGTATGGTGACACACACCCATAATCCCAGCACTCTCAGAGGCTGAGGCAGGGAGGGTCAAAAGTCCACGCCCAGCCCAGGGAATTAAGCAACTTCTAGAGATCTTGTCTCAAAAAATAAAAAGGGCTGGGGGTGTGGCTCATGGCAGAAGGCTTGACTTCAATCCCTAGCACCACACACTTAAAAAAAAAGTTGCAAAAAAAGAGCAAAGAAAACCCAATGTACTTGACAGAAAGGAAACATTACATAGAAGACTTAAGAATATGTGAAACACAGAACAGTAGAGGTAATTAACAAAATCAGAACCCGGTAGTAAGAAAATATTAATAAAATTGATAAATAGCTAACTAGAACAATTAAAAAGAAAATACAAATACAAATTACCAAAGAATAAAGAAAGTGGATGCAGAAAAATTAAAACAACTAATACTGACACGTGTTCATAGGTCTCTAGGAGAATTACATGGGCATCAGCAGTAACAGTGTGTACCCTCCACCATCCCTAACAGGGTTGTTCCATGAATGAACAGCAACACTGGATCGTAAATCCACAAACAATGTTTCCAAAAGGGATTTTGAGAAGTTACAGTAATTACTGGTAGAAATATCACCATTATATTAATTATATTATTATCATAATGTACAAAAATGAATTTTCCACCATTTTCATTCCAAGTTTCTATGATAATTATGACATTACTATCTTTCCATAGCAAAACTTTATAATAGTGGTTTACTATTCTTATATATGTTAATCCTATTCATTTTGAGTGAATCTTATATTACATATGGGTATACTGAAACTTTAACAGATCATTCCTAAAATCTTTGAGCAATAATCAGTCAAAACTTAAACTATTCTCATAAGAAAATAGCAGTAATAAAACCAGTGGGAGTCCCTTGTGTATACTAAATATTATCCGACAGATACACAATATATTATCTTAACTTGGCTCTACAGTGGCAAGTTCAAATTATAATTCTGGAAAACAGTTGTGAAAATGCACAATAATAAAAGACAGGTAAAAAGACAAAGATCATCATTACACAATGGTTAAGAGATCAGTTCAACAAAAAATATTTAACAATTACACATGTATATGCACCTAAAGCAAAAAAACTCAATTCATAAAATAGACATTACTATATCTAAAGTAAGAGATAAGATCCAGGACAGTAACAGTAGAAAATCCAATATTTTGCCTTCACTGGTGAACATATCATGTAGAGAGGGGAATAAAGCAGAGTTAGTTATTTAGATCAACAGGACTTAACATGTTTATACAAAACATTTCATCAACAACTGTAGAAGGCACATTCTTTTTCATCAACACATATAATATTCTTTAGACATGCAACAGGCCATAAAAGAAGTCTCAACAAATTAAAAAAACTCCAGATCGTGCCAAGAATCTTCTCAGACTATAAGGAAATAAAATTAGAAATTAAAAATGAAATAAACTTTTGAAACTATGGAAATGCACACAGTTTTACAACATGCAACTGAACAGTTGGTCACTGAGGAAATTAAAAGGGAAATTTAAAAATAAATATTTTTGAAACAAAAAAAGAAATACACCACATCAAAACTCATAGGCTACTAAGAGGGACATTCATAACAATAATTGCCTATACCAATAAAAAACAGATAGATTTTAAATCACCTAATGATGCATCACAAGGGCTGAGCAAAGTAAGAATAAAACAAATCCAATATTAGTAAAAGAAAAAAAACAATAGAAATCATAGCAGAAATGATTAAATCAATACACTATACATACAATTTAAAAGATCAATAGAGTTGGTATTTGAAAAGAGAAAATAAATCTTTACCTAGACTAAGAAAAAAAACAGAAGAACCAAATAAATGAAAGTAGAGATGAAAATGGAGGGCTGGGGATATAGCTCAGTGGAATAAGTGCCTGCCTGGCAAGTGCAACGTCCTGAGTTCGATCCCTAGTACCGCAAAAAAAAGTCAACAATGGAGATGATAAAACTCATATTGGAGGAACAGAAAGGCTGGAGATAAATAAGAACAACTACATGCAAACATATTAGTATACCTACTGGAACGGATACATTTCTGGACACATATAAACTACCAAACTATATACACTACCAACACATAAGAACTGAAACAGAGACATAGAAAACCTGAACGAACGACAAGCAGTGACACTAAATCAGAAACAAAATGTCTCCCAACAAAGAAAAGTTCAGCACTAGATAGCTTCACGACTGTACTCCGCGTTAATTTCTGAGGAAGAAATGATGCTACTTCTTGTCAAACTATTCCAAAGAATTGAAAGGACAGCTTTCCACGTCCATTCTCCAAGGCCTGCCTTATGCTGATACTGAAATGAGATGAGGACATAACTAAGAAAACTGTAGCACAGTATCTGCAATAAACATAAACGTAATAACTATCAACAAAATCCTAAGAAATTGAATCCAACAGGACATTTGAAAGATAATTCACATGATCAACTTAGATATTTCCCAGGTATGCAAGGATGGGTCAATATATGGAAATCAACAAAAATATCACATCAACAAAATGAAGAATAAAAATCACATGATCATCTCCATAGAAAAAGCATATAAGATAAACCCCTAGCCAACCATATCTAAAAGAAAAAAACCCCTCAAATTCATGCAATAGGAATGAAAAGAATGAAATCACTATAAATCCGGTAGAAATTCAGAAGATCATCAACGCCTACCTCAAAAATCTTTACTCTTATAGAATGGAAAACAGATGAAATGGATAGATTCCAGATACATATGAATTATGAAAGCTGAATCAAGAAATATAAAAATCCTGAATAACTCAATATTAGCCAACAAAATTGAAAATGTAACAAAAAATTTGCCAACAAAGAAAAGCCCAGGCCTCAATGGATTCACAGCTGAACTCCACAAGAAATTTAGAGAAGATTTAATGCCTATTCTTCTCAAACTTTTTAATGAAATTGAAAGGGAAGGAATTCTTTCTCACTCATTCCCGGAGTCAAGTATTATCCTGATATGAAACCAAAAACAGACCCAAACAAAGAATGGAAATATGTGGGAGACCGCTGAGAGACCTGCGGTCGGCGTCCATTTTCTAATGTATCAGCCATCTTGAAAGCCTTCTTGAATTAAGTTTCAGTTTCTATCTTAAGTTTCTGTTTTTCTGAGTTAGGTTTCTGTTTCCCGTAAGTCACGTGCTTTCTGGACCTCCCTCCGTTGCTTGGTTACGCGCTGACGTCAACCTCCCACTGCCACACTGTATAAATACCCGTGCTTTCCGCCTAATAAACGAGACCTGATCAGAATCCTGTCTTGTCTCCATTTCTTGTGTCTCTTGTCTCTTTCTTAATCCCCGCTCCCCCTCTAGAGTCTCCGTTGACTACCCGCGGGCTGGGTCAAGTGGCGCCCAAGGTGGGGCTCGAGCACGGGGGATCCAGTGAGGAACACTGTTCATGGAGCCAGCACGACAATAACAGAAAAGAGGATTGGACGGCGCGGGAGCGTGCTGCGTCTGTTACACCTCGGTAAGTGAACAGCGATTATGGGACAAGCAATGAGTCAACATGAGATATTTGTTGAAGGCCTAGGAAAGGCTTTAAAGGCACGAGGAGTAAAGGTTAAGATTAAACAATTGTGTGAGTTTTTTGATTATATTAAAGAAGTTTGCCCTTAGTTCCCTACTGAAGGAACCATCGACACGAAACGATGGAAAAGGGTTGGTGATGCTCTTAAAGACTACTATAGGGCCTTTGGGCCTGAAAAGGTTCCGGTAACTGCCTTTTCATACTGGAATTTAATTGATAAAATTATATCACAAAGACATTGTGATCCTGTGGTTGCTAATGTGGTCAAGAAGGGTGAAAATATTTTACAGGAAGATTTACTAAAGACTAGTTCAAAACAGGATATAACTCATAAACAAACAGATATGAATAAGGGAAATGAAGACCTTATGTCTTTTGAGAGTGATAGTGAGGACGAGAAGGCCAAACAAATTAAGAACAAAGAGTCCTCTGGGGTTAACATAAAAAAGATGAGGCCTTCAAAAACCGGTTTGAACCAGTTTGAATCTGGTCTAAAATCGAAAGTTACATCCAGTCCTCGTGACTTGGGAAGAGCTAAATCTAAGGTTAAAATATACCCTGACTTGTTGGAAGTCCTAAAAGTCAAAATGGACGATGATGACGTGGATCGGAATGATTTGGCAAAAAAGGCCGCCAAGTATTGTAATCCAGAGCTGTGGCCTGGGCCTCTCCCACTGCCATCTTGGCCGCCTAATGTCCAACGTCCTCCACCATATGGCACCAATCCTAATGCTCTTCTTTCAGTATACCCAGTTCTTAACCCCAGAAAAGAATTAAGGAATAAAATTGAGCTTCTTAAGGAGCAAATAAAGTTAGAAAAGAAACACCAAGACCTTATAACTCAATTAAAAAGATTAAAGATAGGAAAGTCGACTGCTCAAAGCGAGACCAAACCAGAGACCCCTCGTAATCCAAACCCGCCCATAAGGGGCATAATCCCAAAGTCTTCCCCCCATTGGATTCCACAATAGATCTAGATGATATAGAAGCGTTTCCGGTGTCTAAAACAACTGACGCACAAGGACAGAACTACTGCCATCTTACCGCTTTTGATTTTAAAATGATAAAAGAACTAAAAGTGGCAGTAGCTCAATACGGAGCTACAGCTTCCTATACTACAGCAATCCTGGATTCTATAGCTACTAATTGGCTTACTCCTGGGGACTGGCAAACACTAGTCAGAGCAACCCTTTCAGGAGATTATCTCCTATGGAAATCAAAGTACATAGAAAACTGCAAAGATACTGCTAGACGCAATGCTCAAGCAGGCAATGGATGGAATTTTGATATGTTAGCAGGAGATGGCATTTATGCTACTAATGATGCCCAGATGCAATATGATGCAGGGCTTTATGCACAAATCCAAGTAGCCGCTACTAGAGCATGGAGAAAGTTACCCTCTAAAGGGGACATGAGTTCTTCTCTCACTGGTATTAAACAAGGGTGGGATGAGCCTTTCGCAGACTTTGTCCATCGCTTACTTACTGCAGCTGGTAGAATCTTTGGTAGCGCTGATGCAGGCACAGATTTTGTTAGACAATTGCCCTCTGAAAACGCTAATGCTGCGTGCCAGGCTGCCATCCGACCATATAAAAAGAAGACTGATTTAACAGGCTATATATGCCTCTGTTCTGACATTGGAGCTGCTTACCAACAAGGCCTTGCTATGGCTGCTGCTCTACAAGGGTATACAGTCCGACAATTCTTATCACAACAAAATAGAAACAAATGCTTTACTTGTAGAAAAACTGGTCATTTTGCCAAAAACTGCAAAAAATGTTCCACTAACAACCCTATAACAAGGACACCAGAAATATGTCCTAAATGCAAGAGAGGAAAACACTGGTCTAGTGAGTGTAGATCAAAAAGGGATGCTAAAGGCAATGTATTACCCCCAATTCAGGAAAACGGGAATCGGGGCCAGCCCCAGGCCCCCAAACCCACACAAATCTTTGGGGCACTCAGCTTTGTTCCACAAAACAACAGTCCATTTCTGACCTCTACAGAGCCATAGCAAAAAGCACAGGATTGGACCTCAGTTCCACCACCCACACAATATTAACCCCTAAAATGGGAGTTCAAATTCTCCCTACGTGAATTTATGGCCCCCTACATAAGGACACATTTGGCCTTACAGTAGGACGCAGCAGTTCTACACTTAATAGATTACAAGTTTTTCCTGGAGTAATAGATGATTATAATGGTAAAATAAAGGTCATGATTTCCTCTCCCAAAAACATTACTACCATTATGATGGGGCAAAGGTTTACTCAATTATTACTCTTACCGTTAATTTCCACATCCAATAAAAAAATGTCAAAACTGAGAGGTAACAAGGGATTTGGATCATCAGATGTTTATTGGGCAGAGGCTATTTCAACACAAAAACCTCTTATGTCCCTGTGGTTAGATGGCAAAGAATTTTCAGGGTTAATAGACACAGGGGCAGATGTTACTATCATCAAAAAAAAAAGATTGGCCTACAACTTGGCCCCTAGATACCACCATGACTCATCTTAAAAAAATAGGCCAAAGCCAAAATCCAAAAAAAAGTTCAAAACTTTTGACTTAAAAGGACAAAAAAGGTAACCAAGGCACTATACAACCCTATGTTATAGCTGGACTGCCAGTAAATCTGTGGGGCAGGGATTTATTGTCTCAAATGGGGATCATCATGGGGAGCCCTAGTACTGTTGTTACTGCCCAGATGTTAAACAATGGTATCTACTAGGCCAAGGCCTGAGAAAAAATAATACAGGGATTACACAATCTATACAGCCCACCACCAATACCAATGAAAAAGGGTTGGGCCATTTTTCATAGGGACCATTGCTCCTCCTGTGATCCATGCAGAAAAAATTACATGGTTATCTGAAAAACCTGTATGGATCGATCAATGGCCCCTCACCTCTAAAAAGTTACCGACTGCGCAACAACTGGTGCAGGAGCAGCTTAAAGCTGGCTATGTTATTCCAAGCAATTCCCCATGGAATACTCCCATTTTTGTCATTAAGAAAAAAATCTGGTACATGGCGCCTGTTACAAGATCTTAGAGCAGTAAACAAAACTATGGCCTTGATGGGAGCCTTACAGCCAGGCCTCCCTTCACCTGTCGCTATACCTTTAGGCTATTTCAAGGTCATCATAGATTTAAAAAATTGCTTTTTCACTATCCCCTTACACCCGGATGATCAAAAACATTTTGCCTTCAGCCTACCCGCTGTTAACTTTAGAGAACCTATAAAAAGATTTCAATGGCGTGTTTTACCTGAAGGTATGGCTAACAGTCCTACCCTCTGCCAATCCTTTGTTGCTTCTGCAATACAATCTGTAAGAGACCATTGGCCAGACATGTACATTATTCACTATATGGATGACATCCTCATAGCAGGAATGACTGGCAAAGAGGTTTTAAAGTGCTATGATGCATTGCGTGTTGCCTTGCAATGCAGAGGATTAGAGATAGCTCCTGACAAAGTCCAACTTACCGATCCATATACATATCTAGGTTTCCAAACGAGGGGGCCTCGGGTCTCCTCTCAAAAATTACAGTTAAGGTTAGATAGACTCAAGACCCTAAACGATTTCCAAAAACTTCTTGGGGACATTAACTGGCTTATGCCCTACTTAAAGCTTAGCAAAAATGACTTAAAACCCCTTTATGACATATTACATGGCAATGCCGACCCCACATCCCTCCGTGAGCTCACACCAGAGGGAAGTCTGGCTATTCATACAGTAAAACAAGCTATTCATTCTCAAACTGTTATCTTCATGGATTATGATAAACCCCTAAAGTTCATTCTGTGTAAAACAACACTCTCCCCAACCGCTGTCTTTTGGCAGACAGCACCCCTGATGTGTTTTCATTTACCCGCTATGCCTAAAAAGGTCATTGAGCCATATTATCAGGCAGTCTCTAACCTTATAATTTCAGAAAGAAAACAAAAAAAATGTTACTTTGGTAAGGAGCCTGACATTATTATACAACCTTACACCAAAAAACAAATCAATTGGCTCATGCAAACTACAGATTTTTGGCCTACTGCTCTGGCTTCCTATGCAGGGCTCATAGACAACCATTACCCCCAAGATAAACTCATTAAATTTGCCAATAGACATGATTTTGTTTTTCCTACAATCACAGCATTTCACCCCTTAAAAAATGCCCTATTGGTATTTACTGATGGCTCTTCTATGGGTGTAGCCACTTACGTTTTCCAAGATAAAACTGTAACTTTCAAGACACACGGTACATCTGCTCAACTAACGGAACTGCATGCCGTTGCCGCACTTCTCTCTATATTCCATACTCAACCCCTCAACATCTACACAGATAGTGCATATATTGCACATTCTGTTCCTTTACTAGAAACAGCTGGTCAAATTAAACATCCCTCCAATGCCAGATATTTATTTAGACAAATACAAACACTGATCACTAAAAGGTCTCACCCATTTTTTATAGGACACCTACGAGCTCACTCTGGCTTGCCAGGACCTCTTACTATAGATAATCATAAAGCAGATCTAGCCACCTGGGGACAAAACCCCCTCCTTATAATGACAAATGTTTACTCTCATGACACTTCTAACAAGATTATTCTAGCTCAAAAAAGCCACCAACTACATCATCTCAATGCTTAAACACTTCGGCTCCTACATAAGATTACCAGAAAACAAGCTAGACAAATAGTTAAAAATTGTCCTTCTTGTGCCACACACCTCCCGGTTCCACATCTTGGAGTCAATCCAAGGGGACTAATACCCAATGCATTATGGCAAATAGATGTTACTCACATTCCTAAATTTGGCAATCTCAAATATGTTCATGTGATTGTAGATACCTTTAGTGGTTTTATTTTTGCTTCTCTTCAATCTGATAAAGCTACCAAACATGTGATCAGCCACATGCTATCTGCTTTGACAGTCCTAAGATGCCCACAGCAATTAAAAACTGATAATGGTCCAGGTTACATTAGCTCGGCCTTTGCTCTGTTCTGTAAACGCCTTAATATCCAACACATAAAAGATATTCCTTATAACCCTCAGGGCCAAGGCATAATAAAACGAGCACATCTCTCCCTTAAACTTACCACTGATAAAATAAAAAAGGGGAAATGGTACCCCACAAAAAGGTCTCCTAAAAACATCTCATCTCATTCCTTATTTATCCTCAATTTTTAAAATTTGGATGCCAATGGACAATCAGCAGCCACTCGCTTCTGGCATACAGAAACACAAAAACAGTTTGCCTCCATATTATGGAGGGACCCTATAACTAATTCATGGCATGGCCCAGATCTAGTCCTTATTTGGGGCCGAGGATCAGTATGCATTTATTCCAAAGAAATGAAATCTGCAAGACAGTTACCAGAACGACTGATAAAACAGATAGACTATAAGCAACAAATACAGGATAACATCACCGATGACTCCAGGGATGAAAAATCGCCCTGAGAATTTTTCCTTGCTTTTATTTTTCAGATAATGAATTCCAAAACCTGGATCCTAACACTGGGAGTACTGATCACCTTGTGGCAACTTTCTGATGGTAATTTTGGATCTCCGGTGAACCTAGATCAGCTACAGCTAAGTATGTTTGGTGCCCCATGTGATTGCAGAGGAGATACTATTACATACATACCCACCCAATATACCCACTCTACAGACTGTGGTAATAAAGTGGCTTATCTAATACATACTAGAAACATAGGGGGAGGTTACTTCCAAAGCTACAAATGTTACTGTAAGTTTTCGGTGATACCCAACATTAATGGCCGGCTAGGATCATGTCCCATGGAATGTAGTATTTACTATACTGAAATTCTTCTTGTTATGAGTCAGTACAAGAATGCTTAGAAAAAAATAATGAAATCTACTTTACGGCCATATTACAACACACTTCCGTTGGCACCTTTGGGGGCAATTGGCCAACTATGCCGCCATTCATGGTTTTAGGAAAAAATAAATATGCTCAGGTTTCATGCAGAGGCACCCCAGGTAAACCGGTGTGCTGGAACAAGGCTGCACCGAGAGGCACCCCAGGTAAATCGGTGTGCTGGAACAAGGCCGCCCCGATACATATTTCTGATGGTGGCGGACCGCAAGACAAGATCAGAGAAATTAAAGTGCAAAAACAAATAGAGGACATTATAATACAGTCATCCCCCAAATCAATTATCACCCTCTAGCATTCCCCAAACCGCAAGGAATAGATTTAGACACCCAAACCTCAGACATTCTGATGGCCACTTTAATAGCCCTTAACGCTTCTAACCCTAACTTAGCTAAAGATTGCTGGCTATGTATGACCTTGGACACCCCTATGCCTCTCGCCATTCCTTCAAATTTCACTCCACATGAGGTTACAAACCTCAATCATCTCAGTTGTACTGCTGGCCTGCCGTTTAGAGTTCAACCCCTGGCCTTTAAATTTGCTTTCTGTGTACAAGAAAATTTCCTGAACAACAGTTATGAGGTTGATGTCGGATTCGTCACCTTTGCCAACTGTACTCAAATAGTTAATTATAATTCCCCTCTTTGCCCCGCAAAAGGACAAATATTCATATGTGGAGGAAACATAGCTTTCACCTTCTTACCTACTAATTGGACAGGGTTATGTGTTATGGCTACCTTATTACCTGACATAGATATTATACCTGGGGATGAATCCATTCCCATCCCCAGCCTTGATTATGCTGCGGGCCATACAAAAAGAGCAGTTGTACTTATTCCTTTATTAGTAGGATTAGGAATCTCGGGAGCCCTGGCCACAGGTTCGGCAGGACTAGGAGTTGCTGTACACTCTTATGTCAAGCTCTCTAATCAATTGATTAATGATGTCCAGGCCTTGTCTAGTACTATTCAAGATATTCAAGATCAAATAGATTCCTTAGCGGAGGTAGTCCTCCAAAATAGAAGAGAATTAGATCTTTTAACTGCAGAACAGGGAGGGATTTGCTTGGCCTTGCAGGAACGCTGTTGCTTCTATGTAAACAAGTCTGGCATCATTCGAAATAAGATAAAGAAGCTCCAGGAAGACCTGATAAAGAGACGAAGAGAGTTATTCGAAAATCCACGCTGGAGCACATGGAACGGAATCTTACCCTACCTTCTCCCCCTGCTGGGACCTTTGGCTGGCTTATTAGTAGTTCTTTCATTAGGACCTTGTCTTTTTAACAAATTGATGGCACTTATTAAACAACAAGTGTATGCTATAAAAATGCAGCAAATTCTGGTCCATTATCACAGGCTTAAAATGGCCAACAGAGATAACTACACAGACCTTGAGAAAGCAGATTATGACGATGCCCAGTAAAATCTACGGGCTGTTTCGGCTCTCTCACCTCGGTGCGCTGGACTGGATAGCCAGAGATGGGCAACTGAAGCTCACGTGTATCACCAACCCCCGCCTAAGACAGGAACTGGGCCTTTTGCAGCCTTGCCTTCCAATGACGGGTAAGGTGTAAGGTTGGTCCCACGTGAAAG
The DNA here is from genome assembly GCA_004027595.1 of Dinomys branickii. Classification (NCBI taxonomy): domain Eukaryota; kingdom Metazoa; phylum Chordata; class Mammalia; order Rodentia; family Dinomyidae; genus Dinomys; species Dinomys branickii. The sequence continues at coordinate 74,677 of PVLD010000349.1, read as the reverse complement.
CATCCTGACCTAAGACAGGCACAGTCCCTTCAAGAAAAATTGGTCTTTCTAAAAAATAAAAAAGGGGGACCTGTGGGAGACCGCTGAGAGACCTGCGGTCGGCGTCCATTTTGTAATGTATCAGCCATCTTGAAAGCCTTCTTGAATTAAGTTTCAATCTTAAGTTTCTGTTTTTCTGAGTTAGGTTTCTGTTTCCCGTAAGTCACGTGCTTTCCGGACCTCCCTCCGTTGCTTGGTTACGCGCTGACGTCAACCTCCCACTGCCACACTGTATAAATACCCGTGCTTTCCGCCTAATAAACGAGACCTGATCAGAATCCTGTCTTGTCTCCATTTCTTGTGTCTCTTGTCTCTTTCTCAATCCCCGCTCCCCCTCTAGAGTCTCCGTTGACTACCCGCGGCCGGGTCAAAAATATAGGCCAATCTCCCTAAGGAACACAGATCCAAACTTCTCAGCAAAGGACTAGCAAACAGAATGCAACAAATCATCAAGAAAACTATACACCATGAACAAATGGGATTCATCCCAGGAATGCAGGGATGGTTCAATATACACAAATCAATTAATTTAACACACCATATTAATTGAACCAAAGACAAAAACCACATGATCATCTCAATGATGCAGCATCAAATTTTGATGAAGTCCAACTCTCATTCATGATAAAAACCCTATAGAAAATAGGAATGTATGTTCTTTGCCTGACTCTGATAAAAGGGATCTATGACAAACCAACAGCCAACATCATACTAAATAGACAAAAACTGAAAGCTTTCACTTTAAAATCAGGAACAAGACAAGGTTGTCCACTGTTACCACTCCTACTCAATATAGTTCTTGAAATATTAGCTAAAGCAATAACACAACAGAGAGAAATAAAAGGAATGATAGGAAAGGAAGAAGCGAAATTATCTTTATTTGCAGATGACATGATACTCTACATAGAAGACCCCAAAGACTCCACCAAAAGTCTTATAGATTTAATAACCAAATTCAGTAGCATAGCTGGATACAAACTCAACATTCAAAATCAACAGCATTCCTATACACAAACAATAAACAGACTGAGAGAATTTAGGGAAATCACACTTTTCACAATACCATATAAAAAAAATGACATACTTAGGAGTCAATGTAACAAAGGCAGTAAAAGATCTATACAGTGAAAACTACAGTACTCTGAAAAAAGAAATCAAAGAGGATTTCAGAAAATGGCAAGATATTCCTTGCTCATGGACAGGAAGAGACAACATTGTAAAAATGGCCAACTCCCAAAATTGTTGTACAGATTCAAAGCAATCCCTAAAAAAATACCATTATTATACCCCACAGATCTAGAGAAAACATTCCTAAAATTGATCTGGAACCAGAAAAGGCTGAGAATAGCAAAAGCAATCCTGGGAAACAAAGGAAAGGCAGGAGGTATTACAAATCCTGACTTGAAATTAGCCTACAAAGCTACTGTGATAAAGTCAGCATGGTATTGGCAAAAAACCCCAGAAGATCAATGGAACAGATTAGAAGATGCAGACACAACTACAAACACACTCAGTCACCTTATCTTTGACAAAGTGGCCAGACATGTTCATTGGAAGACAGACAGCCACTTTAATAAATGGTGCTGGAAAAACTGGCTTTCCACATTCCAAAAACTAAAACTAGACCCATGTCTTTTACCATGTACTAAAGTCAAAATGGATCAAAGATTTAAATATTAAAACAGAAACACTAAATCTATTGGAAGAAAAAGTAGGTAAAACTCTTGAAGACACAGGGGTAGGCAGAGAGTTCATGAACAAAAACTAAACTGCACAAGAAATACTTTAAAGAATCAACAACTGGGATCTCAACCGATTGAAAAGTTTTTCCACATCAAAGAAATCACCAACAGAGTAAAAAGAAAACCCATGAATTGGGAAAAAATTTTAGCCAACTTCCCCTCAGACAAACAACTTCTATCTATGACATATAGGAAATTTTAAAAAATCAGGCCCCCCAATTCAAAGACCCAATCCAAAAATGGGCATCTGAGATGAATACACACTTCTCAGATGAAGAAGTACAAATGGTAAATAAATAGATGAAAAAATGGTGAACATCATTGGTCATTTGAGAAATGCAAATGAAAACAACACTGAAATTGCATCTCCAGAAAGAATGGCTATCATCAAGAAATCAACCAATAACACATGCTGGAGGGGCCGTGGGGGAAAAGGACCCCTTCTCCACTGCTGGTTGGAGTGTACACTGATAAAACCACTGTGGAAATCAGTGGGGAGATTCCTCACAAAACTAGGATTAGAGGTCCTACTTACCCCAGCTATCCCCCTTCTGGATAGTTTTCCAGAAGAATTGAAAAATCATATCACAGCAATGTATGTGAACCCATGTTTATAGCAGCACAATTCATCACAGCTAAATTTTAGAAACAACCCAAAAGCCCATTAAGAGAGGAATGGATAAAAAAAGATGTGGTATTTTTACACATGGAGTGTTACTCACATATAAAAAGATAAATTTGAGGCTTTTATAGGTAAATGGATGCAACCACAGACCATACTCATAAGTGAAATAAATCAGGCCTGCATATACTCTTTCTCTACTGTGAGAACCTGGAAGAGTAAATAAAACCCAAAAGGTACAATAAATATTGTGGAAGTAAAAGAAATTACTCAAAGGGAAGGAACAACTGTGATAAAGGAAAGAAGAAGAGAAAAGAGAAGGAAGGGAAAAAATATATATATGCGTCTTCAAGGATAGGCTTTATTGAAAGGAACAGTTAATGCTTACATTTTTTCCTGACCAATTTTGCATGCTTGTGTCTGGTAACCTGAACAACTAATGTGAAGACAACAATATGCAATATAACAACCACATGTATAGCCAAATGGTTCTAAATAAAGTCACACAAAAAAATTCTTTGGAGACCAATGTGGCTGGGAAAACTATAAATATGCGAAAGACTGAAACAGGATCACTAGCTTTCACCCTGCACAATTCAATTCAAAATAAAGAGCAAAATGTAAGACCTGAAACTCCTAGAAAAAACATATAGTTAAAATACTTTATGACAGTGACAGAGGGAATTATTTTTTTGGGTATGACCAAGAAACAAATGCAGAAACAGAGAAATGGGATTCCATCAAATTAAAAACCTTCTACACAGCAACAACAATAAAAACCTTCAGTGTGGAAACACACTAGAGAATGCAAGAAAATATTTGCCGACTCTGACAAAAGTTGATATCCAGAATATATAAAGAACTCAAAAAACTTCATAACAAATTGGCAAGTGCTCTGAATAGATATTTCTCCCAAGAAGAAAAGTGGCCAACAAGTATCAAATATACTCAATACCATTAGACATCAAGACATCAAATCAAAACTACAATAAGATTACCATCTCATACCACTTAAAATGGCTATTTTCATAAGAACAAAAAGTAACAAATGCTAGCAAAAATGTGGAGAAAGAGGAACTCCCAGAGACTGCCACCATTCTAACTATTATGGAGGAATAGTATGGAGGTTCCTCAAAAAAACTAAAACTAAGCCAGCAATGTTTACACATGCTTGTAATTTCAATCCTTGGGAGGCTGAGGAAGACCATGAATTTGAGGTAAATCTAAGCTATTCAATAAGACCCTGTCTCAGAAACTAAAGGAAAAGAGAGGGTTGGATCAGGGAAGGAGACAAGGGGGGGGTAGTGTCCTACCATGAGATCGACCTGTCCCACTTCTAGGTATACTTGCATATTGAAAGAAATAAAATCAATATACCAAGAGAAATCTGTATTCTGTGTTCATTATGGCACTACTCAAAATAAAGATATAGATCAACCTAGGTGCCCATCAACAGATGAATAAAGAAACTCTGATGTGTATATATAGACACATAGATACACAGAATGCAATATCATTCAACCATAAAAGGGGTAAAATTCAATTATCTGAGGCGAAATTGGTAGAACAAGGGGAAATTATGGTAAGAGAAGTAAGCCATACACAGAAATACAAAGTGCTATACGTTCCCTCACATATGTGTATTGGAAGGGAGGGACAACCAGTGTGAATGTAGATTAGTTATACCTAGCGGTTGCCTGGCAGCAGGGTGGAGAAAGGGAATCTGGATTATATCAATGTATAGCACATGCATGGACTGCATTGAAACAGCACACTAAACCCCTTTAATATGTATAATTAATACATCGTAATGAAAAATAGATTTTTTAAAATACAGGTGAGTATTTAAACTCTTAAAATTTCAGCTGCATCTCTTCTAAACAGATGTCTAATATAATTTCTCAGTGGCTTGTCAATTTTTTTTCCCTAAAAAATATACTGCTAGATAAAATGACAATTTGTAAATTACAGATAAAGAGGGTTTTGGTGAAATAATGTTTTTATTTTACTGTCAGAATGAAATATATCTATTACCAGTGCACTCAAATTTATACAAATATTAAGTTAAAAATGAGTAACTCCTTAAGTAATGGTACTCTCAAATAGTTATTTCCTGTTCAGCACACATTTCCTTTTGTGCAAAATAAGAATCGTAACTACTTGCATTATAGATTAAGTAATAGCACCTAAATGAATTATGAGCTAACAGACGAGTGACTCAGAAGGAAGAAGCAGGCAACGAGAAAACAATAACTGAGATATGTACTAATGTGAATGAGTTTGTAAACTCTAAATCAGAATGCTATCAAAATATGCTTCACTCAGCTCTTAGCTAATTCAATAGAATTAGTTACTGTGCTGGTTTTGAAAGACTATTAAATTCTTTTTTTTTTTTAAAGACCATTAAATTCTTAACTTTGACATAAAGAAGGGTCAAGTTTCACTGAATTTCTTTTACATATGAAGATGAAGAATAATGTGAAGGGCTGAAGACCATGTGTTCGCCACAGGATACCCTCAGCAGCCAAACTTCAGTGGTTTGCCATGAACAGGAAAAGCACATCAGCTATCATCCAAGCCTCCTACCCTTTTACGCATAAAAGAGGATCTTTGGGGAGTGAAGGGTTACTACAGTATGAGAACAACAGGAATAAGCTGGTGCTGCCTCACAGAAAGCAGATGACGATCACTCTCCTATCACCACTGTACCAGAGGTAGATACGACCATGAGCAAAGACTTCTATCAGCTATAGTCCAATGCCACCTTCCCAAAGCACCTTCTTTCTCAATCTTGTCCAATGCAAACTCAGTTCTCGCCTGACACAAACACTCCACTATGGAACGCACACCTGCTATTCTCCAAAACTCTCTTGTTATTTGCCCCAGGCCTTCTCATAAGTACACTACGCCATTCTAGAAGAATCTCCCACAAATGACTCCCGTGTAGTTCAAAAAACCAGGATAGCAGTCACAGATTTATAGGTTAAGTCAACTATGGTGTCCAACATAAAGAAAGTAGTAGGCTTTAAAACATCAGCTATACAATGTAAGATATTACACCCTTTTCCCCCGGCGGCTTAACATTCATTACTTTAACCTTCATACTGTAGACCTTTTCATCTTGATTATAGGCTGCAAGTAGCAAAATGTGACTCTGGAGAACATATATGTGAAAAAAGACTGTAAATGCAAAAACACAGGCAGAACAAAATGTATTAAAGGCTGTTAAAAAAAGAACAGTAAAAGAAGCACAGATTTATAGTGAACTAAACTACTGATTTCTTAGTTGTTATAAAAATCATTTCACACAATTTTGAATAAGATTCGCTCTCTAGATATATGAACAACGCAGTTTACATTATTAAGTAGCGTTAAATATAAATTTGAAATCAGTAAAAAAAAGTAGACTACAGAGATTTCCAAACAAATAAAAAAAAGCCAAACTATATTAAAATTTAAAATGTTATCTTTCCCTGGTTCCTTAAATATCTTTCTAATAAATCACTCTAGAAGTCTCTAGAGTACAAAACCAATATGGAGATATATTATAAGCAAAGAACCATTTGATAAAAAATGTGGCACTCTAGAACACACAATATATAAACAATAAATGGACAGCAAGATGTCCTATTATAGCAGATAAATGCCTTCAATATCTACGAATAAGAGAATCACCATAACATCTCTACATAAAATGAATTACTGCCCTCAAAAGCCAATTTCTCAACTTTCTTAATTGGCTAGTAAGTTCTAAACACATGTAATCAAAACAAATACCCTAATATTGTGTCTTTCAAAAAATAGCCAGTATACTTCAAATAATCTCTTAAGTTGAATCCTATAAAGACTACATTTACCATAAAATAAAACTGTAATTAAAGTGAAATAAAATAATAACATACTGAATAAAAACTAACATGGATTCCATGTTAGAAAGAGATTGTGAACATAGGTATTTAATTTTACTCCCTACTAAAACCTAATTAAAACTATAACATGGGGAATTTTTTAAAAGGACCTATACTCTGGGAAAGTGATGCACTTTGACAAAGCAGGTCATCATTTGTGTTTTGTGGAAAAGAAAAAACTAGTTTAAAAAACATCCTGAAGTTCATATCTCTACAAAAACAAGATCAATATCAAAAGATCTGAAAACAGTACTAGCTAGCACTATAAAGTCATCCATGTATTTTAGAAACCCCACGCAACTAAACAATACAGTGCCATTTAAGAAACCTTGTAGGCCATGCAAAACCTGCAATCCATCCCCAGAACTGTCCCTTACTCTGACTCAGGAAAACAGTGTGTTCATCCTGAGGAAGAAAGGAATCCAACAGCTGTACAAAACAAGGATAAGAAAAGAAACACAAAGAATAGAAAACGTTTCAGAAGAAAATGCAAATGTGCCCCATTAAAAAATCATGAAGCAGAAAAGACTAGAAGATGATACTTGAACATGAACCGAATATAAAAACAAGCAATATAGAAATGCAGAGGAGACGTGAATAAACAATACAGAGTATATGAAATGACTGCTCACTGTTTAGGAAATAAAGAAAAAATCTATTTCAGAAATAATGCTAAATTCCAAGGTGCTCTAAAGAGAACATGACTAAGCATATAATAAGAGACAGATGTTAGTGACAGAAAAAGAAGCCAAGTAAAAGCAAAAAAGGGGTAGGAACTAATAGGAAGAAGAGACAGACAATGAACATTCAATTTAAGAGAATCTTACAATCATAATCCAAGAACACTCCTGGAAGGAAAGGAACCCACATGTAGAAAGAGTCCAGTATAACTGGGAAACTAGCCATAATTAACTCTGAGTTATGTCCTAATAAAGTTACCACACATCTGTGGAAAAAGAATATTTCAATCTCATCACTAACAGAGTCAAGCTGCCATCACTCTTATCAGCTACAAAATATACAGTAAATACTGGCTATAATTTTCCTAAGGAGCAGGTGGGTAGGGGGGAATGTGTGTTTATAGTATTATATCCAGCCAAACTATCTTTCTATAATCAAAGCTAAACTGGGTGTGGCGGTGCACACTGTAATTCCAACCACACGGTAGGCTACACAGGAGAATTCCCAGTCCAAGACAAGTTTGCGCAACTTACCAACCCCTACCTCAAAAACAAATGTTAAAAAAGAAAGCAGATTAGTGGCAAAGTGCTTGTCAACCATGGCAGAAAGCACTAGATTCAGAAAAAATAAAACTCAAAGCTACAGAAAACCACAATAATAATTTTTTATTCTAAATTCCTAGGTATATCTCTTAATGTATAATTAAAAGAATATAGTCTAACAAGTTGATAAGAAAACGAAATGGAACTCATTCCCTCAAAGAAGGGAAGAGAATCGAAAAAGAAGGAATGAACAAATACAAAAAACATGAATAACATGGTAGATTAAGTCCAAATATATCCGTAATTACTAAGCATAACTGAATTAAATACAAATGAAATTAAAAAAAGATTGTCAGACTGAAAAAATCAATCTATAGGCAACCTGCAAACTGAATACTTTTAAAAAATGTATTAGTACATTTTAGATAGATATAATGATAATATTCATTATATGCAAAATGAATAAATACAAAATTAAAGAAAGGCTGAACATTTACATATGAAAAAAATATGCAGTCAACAACAGAGAGAAAGCTGATGAAACTATACCAGTATCAGATAAAGCAGACTCCAAAGTAAGGACTTAGAAATAAAGAAAGAAGCTCCATGATGATACGGTCAATCAATAAAGAACATACATAATAATTCTGAATTAATAAACATATAACAGAAACTGAAACTACATAAAGTGAAAGTGATGAAGTTTAAAGGCAAAATTCTGGTTATAAATTTGTTTGTAGCTGTTTTAATAACTGATAAAACAAGCAACTTTTTAAAAGAAAGTTTTAGGGCCAGGAATATAGCTCAGCAGCGCAGCACCTGCCTGGCAAGCACAAGGTCCTGAGTTTGATTCCCAGTACCAAAAAAGAAAAAAAGAAAATTTTTAAATTAAGAGATTTAGAACAAATGGTTAAATTTACCCATGTCACTATACCTAAAAATGCAGAATACTCATTCTCCTCAAGTTTATAGTGTTTCTTAAAATAAACCACAGCGTGGGTCAGAGATAAGCTCCAAGGTATCTGAAAGATAAGAAACATTCTGACTACGCAGGCATTAAGAAAGTAATGAACAAAGTACAACTAGAACAGTCTCCAAATGCGTGGGAACCAAGTCACACAAGTCTAAGTCGCCCACAAGAGGACAGCGCAGTGGACATTCTTTAACTATCTGAACCAAATACAAAATAAATATGACACATCACACAGCTAAACCCCAACTCAGAAAACGTTACAGAGCTACCTGTAAATAAGAAAAAGATAAAAGATAAATGTAGTGATAAGAGTATGTATCTCAAGGTGTTAGAAAAGTAATAAACTGAAATTCGACACAGGCAAAAAGAAAATGAAGAGCAAAAGTTAATGAAGCAGACAATCAAAACAGTATTTTCATTCTTTAAAAAGATTAATAAAGTTGATAAACTGTCAGTGAAAATTGTAAAACTAAAAAAGTACATATAAAATAATAAATATTGGAAGTAAATAATGAATATTGAAGTTTCACCCCTGGCTGAAAGACTATGAAAAAGACCCACTATGAACAACAGACAAGCGGACAAAATGTAGGAAACAACAACTGTTTCAGACACCGTACAGCAGGGAGCAAAGGGCGGTGACCCCTGCAAGAAAAAGGGAAACAAATAAGGAACCATAGGAACACCCTCGGCCTACTGCCTTGAGAAAGCTTCCAGGCAAAGCGCAGGAAGAGGGGAATCAAAGCGTGGTGGATTCGCTAGGTTAGGGATGAGAGAAACCCTAAGGAGGCCGAGGCAGCCGCATCTGCGAGGCACTGCACCAAGGGGAGGGATGTGAAACAGGAGGAGGAGTACACACAGCTGCAGTGGCGAACTTCCGGTAAGTGCTCTTCCGTAAATACGTAAGGTAAAATTTCACAGAGCCTGGGAAGAAGCGTAAGGGAAAGCAGTAAGATTCCTCCATACCACCCAGGGAGAGAACCAGTGTTCCTATGAGCCAAATGAAAAACATTCCCAGCGTAAGCCACTCACACTGCAGTAATAACAATACTGGAGCTAAATCGGTCATCAAGTAAATGCGCTCTGCGTCTACCTTAGCAAAACCGGAAAGCACTTCCTGGACTAGGAAACCCTGACTACATGATCATTTGAAACTTTATTAATACACACGTTACTTGAAACTTAGCACAAAAATCACAATGGGGTTGGGGATACAGTCCAACGGTAGAAAGCTGGCCTCATCTAAGAGTCACAATGAGTACGGGTGGAGCTCAATGGTAAAATGTGTGCATACCGCATGCAAGGCCCTCAGTCTGATTCCCAACACCACGGCACCCCACTCCCGGAAAACATCACGATGGCTAGTTTTGCAGTGCAATCCAGATAAACCTAAGTACCTGAAGCCTTACATGGGATAGTATTTCAAATACACCCACCGAACTCAAGAGGCACAGTTGCCTGCCTGGCAAGCTTGAGGTCCTAAGTTTAATTCCCAATGCCCAAAACAAAACAAAACAAAACAGTCCATCAGCAAAATGATATTTCTTTAGGGAAATTACACACCTTCTAATTTTAAAGTGAGACAAATCGAGTAAATAAGCTTGGTTACTTACTGACATTCATTTGCCTCAGAGAAATCTGTTTAGACCAATACAGCTGCCAAATGTTCTAAACCGCCAAAGCAACATCAGCCATCCTCACTAGGGACAAAAGGTCACCCTCTAGTGGTTGCAGATCGAGTGTCTGTAAACAGACATTGTTTGTGTATTTCTAATTTGCAATTCCCTGTCTGTATTGTCTAATTGAAATATTTCTTATCACAATTCCAGATATAGCATCAGGTTTCACTAAGTTATCAGAATTTGAAGTTGGTAAATAAAAATCAAAACCAACCTTTCATTTTCTACAGTAGATAAGGCTTTAAAATATGCCTAACAACATGCTAGTCTAGCATAGCTCTCATCTAGCAAGTGTACAGGGCCTCACACTTTCCCCATAATTACCAAGGATCTGTGTGCTAGAAGTACCCCTAGCTGTGTTCATGTAACTTTATTTCTCCATATTTAAATAGTTGATGTTATCATATCGTTTTGGTGGTTTGGAGAGATTTTCCTGTCGAGGGGCACTGTTTGTTTTGTTCTGTCTTGTTTTGACTTGGAGAAAACAGAACTGAAAAGCTCAGAGGTTATAGAGAAAATGAATAATAAAACTGAAATCTGAATCCAGGTCTGCGGACACCCTTCCAACTACAGCACAAAGATCTGACTGCAGTGTCATTTTCAAATATAATCTATAAAACAGAAAATAAGTACACAGACTCAATTCTGAGATATTACCAAGATTTAACACTGCTTTATTACCGTAGATCCATTTAGCTAAGTGTCTTAGAATTATCATCATTCCAAATTTCTAATAATCATCTCCAGTCTCTTAAGAAAATATATTAAAACTTAAAATTAGGAAGAGGAAAAAAAGGAAAAGAAAAATGCAGAATGCCAGGGCTTCCCCCACTAAAAAAAACATATAACCCACCCACTATGCCAAAGGTTAAGTCATTTAGTCAAGTTCAAAGATCTTCAAAGACTTCTTAGATCCAGATAAGCCCATATGTTACCAAAATTCTGCGAAAAAGCTATTACTTTCCAATCTGTTTCTCATGTTTAAGATACAGAACACACAGATGCTTGGCATCATTCATCAGTCTTCCTAAATTTTCACACCGGATAATCAAGGTTCACCAATAACTTTTCTATTTAAAAATCCTAGAAATGTCTTTATTTCATCAGTGCTTGGTTTACTTGTTAAATCTGAATGTAACCATAAAAGACCATTCAGTTACTGTACAATAAGTGTTAATTTGCTAATTTCTTCACAGGTAATCAATTAAAATGTAAAATATTGGATAAAATTAGTTGCACTAAATTTAACAGCTGTTCCATAAGCATAATTAGTTTCACAAGGGCCATATGTATTCTGAACAGAGACAGAGTTGAAACAAATAGACAGATTTTAAACAAGTTTGAGAAAATCTGCATTTAATTAGCAGGTGGGCACTACAACTGCATAACGTTTTTATACATTTATATTTATGAAGTGACAGAAGATCTAAAGGCTTTTTAAAACGGCGTTTATTGTTTGAATGGTAACTGTTTTGCTGCATGCTAAAGTGATTTAAATCCTTATAGCCCTGCTTTGAAAAAAATCATAAATGGTGAAAGAAAACATGTGGAAAACTGTAAAACTAGAAAGAATTCACGACAAAGAACAGATACACATACCATAACTAAAAGGAAACTACACTTAATTAAATGTACACTACATCTGGAATATCAGCCTAATAAAATGTGAAACTATTAATTTTCATTGTTCTAAAGGAAATGAGGTCAGTGTCATTTAATAATTCCTCCAATTACACTGGACTAACTCCTTGGACTGTATGTTCTGGACACCATCTAATCTTAAAATGCTATATACTTTACAATATCCTTATGTTAAACTTTAAATAAAGGCATTTAAATTACAAAGAAGTAAAAGAATAAAATCAGTAAAGGAAAAATTTTAGCTGCTGGTAGCTACTACCACTGTATTTTAAACCTGAAGGCTCTGGTAGAGGTTTCCATGGATGATAACAGTAAGAGTGAGATCATGCTTGTTAGTTCTATTAGCACTAAAATCATCATTTTTAAGTATAAAAGAAAAGATAATTTTAAAAATCACAACGATGCCAGGTAACTTGGTATACTCCTGCAATGTCAGCACTTACAAGGCTGAGGCAGGAGGAGCTCCACAGATTCAAGGCCACCCTAAGCTATATAATAAGTTCAAGGCCAACTTGAACTATATGACACCCTGTCTAAAAACTTGAACTATATGACACCCTGTCTCAAAACAAACAGACACACACACACACAAACAAATATCAAAATTATGTTTACCTCACCAATACATTCATTAGCTGGCTATCTATCAGTATTAAATTTTTATTAATTTTATTAGTAAATTTTAGATATATATAATGATCACATTCATCATAGGAATTTGTACCTGTACATGATATATTTTGATTCTTCTTTTTCTCATTCCCTTTATCACTATTAATTATAAAATGTTTTAAAAATAAGCTATTTTTTCTATACTAAAATCCTTTCCTTATACACTAGTAATTTTAGTAAGAGACTATAACAGTTTCTCAAAATACAACAGAATAATGAACCAGATAACTGCACTGTGAGTGTGGAAGAAAGTTAGGGGATTGCTTATCAACTAAGTAAACCAGTACCTTAAAAGTTAACTGTTTCCTCATGTAGCCAAATTAATAGTGGATTATTATTCCACTTAAGTATTAAAAAGACAGTCACCATAAAACTTTTAAATAATAAGGTATGTATAAATTTACATTATGAAGCATTAATTTTTATTTTTGTATCTTTTTTTTTTTTTTTTGCGGTACTGGGGATCGAACTCAGGACCCTGCGCTTGCTAGGCAAGCGCTTACTCCACTGAGCTATATCCCCAGCCCCGTATCCTACTTTTGAAATTTAAAAAATATTTTTTAAATGCTTCATAATGTGCAAAACCTAAATCTGTACATGAAAACGTCTCTGTTCATGAAATTCATGCATCAAGAACAATATAAAGAACATGTATGGGGCCAGAGGTATAGCTCAGTGGTATAAATGCTTGCCTGGCAAGCACAAGGTCCTGAGTTTGATCCCTAGTACTGCAAAATACAAAACAAAACATGTATGAGTCTACACTCAAATTGTGATAACTTACATGATCTGTAATTAACAATAATTAACTAATATTCAAAAATAAAAGAGAAACATAGAATTCGCTCTCCCTCCAAAATAATTAAAAAACTTTAATTAAAATTTCCCTCTAAAGATTTTCTTATTTAAGCAAACAAAAACTAAAAGGATGAAAACCTTAATATCTCTTAATTATAGAAAATTTTATGGTTAGAAGATAGCTGGAAGAAAAATCTCGACATTGAAATAAACAGTTCAGTGTCAAAATATTTACTTAAAGTATACTTTAAAATTATCTTTAAAAGCCTCAAGTAACTTCTGCATGATTTAACTCAATGCAATTATGTAAAATAACTTAAATATAGGGACTGAATAGTTTATAAATCAGAATGCGATCCGGTTGCCTCTAAATAAGCTTCCAATTACCTCAGTTTTTTTTTCCTGATTTTCTGAATTTGTGAACAAATTTTAAATGTTTATGTCAATATTTTAATTCTCTAGCAAAAGTTTTACTGGTAACAAAAAAGTCAGAAAAGTGAGATGCCTTGGGTATCAAAAACCTTAATGGTCACTATATTGTATAAACAAAAATAGAACTGAATTCTATCCAGCATTATTGTTTATTATATGGTACTATATATATATATGTCCAGGTATAAGAGAAAATAATATTTGAAAGAAACCAAAGTATATGTTAGTTTATTTCTTGATTTGGTGTAAGTGTCCTTTTTCCTTTTGTTTTTTTCCCAAACCACACAAAAGAGGAAATTTTAATGGGCAAAGCCCAGGTCTCCCAGGTTTGTTCTGATACCAGAAGAAACAAAGGAAAGGTAGCAGTAGATGACTATCTTAAATAGATCATGGAAAATCTGAAAATCATAGTTTTTCCTGCTTTTGCCCCTAGCGATCTTTCTCCTGCACAATTTCAGAGTGACTTAATAAATTTAATGCTAAATTCAAGCTCAAGACCCAGTAAAAACATTTTTATACTTTTGGAAAAACATCAACAAGAAAATAAACTTAAAAGTGAGATCTCCTTACAAAAGCACTTAGCACATGTGTAATTTTGTCAACAATAAACCGAATGGAACCTTTAGGTTTATATTTAAATTTAAAATTATCATTTTTATCTTTATGTAACTTTTTTATACAGCAGCCCCTTTACCCCTGAAAAAGGTTTGGTATAGAACCATGTTTACTTTCAGCTGATAGTTTCATTTTTAAACAAAAGCAACAACAATAACAACAGCAAAAACATAATTTCCTAATCAAATAAGTTTCACAAATGAATAGCCTGTAAATCACTGCACATCTCAATTTTTACTGCTGCTTAAGGAAAAAAGAATGCAAAAAAGACACTGAAGGGCCATTTTGTTTGATTTTGAAAAAACTAAAGCTTGTTTATTCTCTTAAAAACCAAGTATATTATTTTAAAAACTCTTTTTAGACATTCTTAAATTATCATCCAGAGCTTTTCATGTAGAGAAACAGAAAGCTAAGTTTACCTTTCTGCCTTTGTCTACAATAATAACATTAACAACTTGTTTACCTTTACATGTGTTAGTAACAGATTAAACGGGGAAGATTAGAAAGAGAAAGGGAACGGCAAAAGCAGTGGCAGCTGACAAGCTCACACAAGAAAATGCATGACAAACCTGAAAAATCAGATACTGAGCGAGGACCTGGGTTCAATTCCTAGCATTGCAAGAAGCAAAAGAACTGACACTGAAAACTGTTAAATCAAACAGTGGGACCAAATAACTTACCATTCAAAAATGTACTTTACAGCACTCTTGTACAACTCAGAAGTGTATCAGAATTCATGTACATAAGGTCTCAAGTCATAAGCTAAAACAGAGTACAACTGGACTTAAAATTCCTTAAAAACACTGATGATATACTATCCTTAAGAGAAAAATAGTATTCAAAACATTCTAAATTAGAGAAAATCTATGCATTTACTTCTATCATTCTTTCCTTGAACAAAGTACTGAAAACTCAGTAAAAAGATGTTTTAAATAATGAAGGCCCCACACAAGCTCTCACACTACTGTCTGTTATTACTTAGCCTACAACACCAACTCTGAGAGGCTGCAGATATCCACGGCTGCCGTAAGTACTCGTACTTGGTCCTAAGTATGCAAGAGTCCCAAATACCAAGAACTAGAAAATTGTTACAGTTACACATAACACGCTGAACTCTTAAGTTCTCACGAGACCAGTGAGTTACAAAGGGACAAAGTTTGTTGTCTTAGGCCAGTATGAAACCCAGCTGGGGACTCTCCTTCTGTCACAGGCGTGCGCGCACACACACACACACACACACACACACAATTAGCTATGTTCTGACACTGTGAATATCACACATGATTTGTAGCTAAGTTTTAAATCCAGAAGACTGAAACAGCTTAGATATCTTATTATATTTGTTCTCCCTACTGCTGTAACATGTAACACTGATCCCCAGATACCTTAGGGTTGTACTTTTCCATCAGATTTTGTCTACATATCTTCTCCTCACTCATTCTATTATTTATACCTTGTTAAGTATTGAAACCTGCCTTCTCCCAACACCCAGAATTCTCAAAATCTCCTATCTTTTTTGAGGGGGTAGATGTAGAGACAGGGTCTCAATATGTAATCCAGGCTGGCCTAGAACTCACTGCGTAGCCCAGGCTGGTCTTAACCTCACAGTGATCGTTCTGCCTCAGCCTTCCAAGTACTGGGATTACAGGTGTGTGCCACCATACCATGTCTTCTTTTATTTCCCTTTCTACTAAGGCACTATGTCTACCACATTACGACATCTACACACATTGGATGCATCATTGTCCTGGCTGACTGGCCTCCTTGCTGGAGTGCAAGCTCCACGAAAGTTTCTTTTGCTAAGGAATGTATCCCAGAACTATGCCTATCACAACGAAGACACTCAAATATTTCTTTGAGTAAATTCATGTATTACATTCCCAAATTTTGTTCTGTCTTGTAATGTCTGCATGACTATTTAACATCTTTCCTTAGAAAATTCATTTAAGTATAGATATTCCTCGCTTAATGCCCTACCTGTCTCACAACTGCTCAGACTTTCAACCCACCACTGGGATTCACAAACCATACTTGGACTTCGGACACAGGAACCTGAGCATCGGTGCAGCTTTATGGTAGCTTTTGTTATTCATTACAGTATGGAAGTAAAAGCAAAGTCATCAGGTTGGAGTGTTCTTCACCATGTCTTTGTTCTGAATATTGTGATGCATATACTACATACAACTCCTCATTTAGCAACCAGGTACAGAACTTGGTCACTAAGCCGGGAACGTCTGTATTGATCTGACTTGCTATTTTCCACGTAGTATCTAAATTATCTTAATAAATATTAAAAGCCATGGCATTCTCTCCTCTTCTTAGAAAAACAGTATGAGTAGAACATTAATTATAACAATATAAATATTTGCTCAAATTTATATTGTTCTTTATCTCCCACACTAGTATAGTAACAGCTAAGTAAACTCATAAAGCAAATTCCAGTAAAATGAGTCTGTGTGTGTGTGTGTCTGTGTGTGTGTGTCTGTGTGTGTGTCTGTGTTATCAAGGATCTATAACCTCAGACCTTTTTTACTTTTTAATTTGAGAGGAGGCCTTGCTAAGCCACTAAGTTGCCCCATCTGAACTTGACAGGCCTGTGCAGCCACTCTCAAGTCAAATGAACTCTTTTTATCACTGGTTTTCCAACAAAATGTATCTGTATCATGTCAGCTATATGACTTGTCCAGGCCACCAAGAGCTGTAATCGGCTACATTTTCTCAACTCTGAGTTCACAGCCATCACACCTTCCCAAATACAGACATTTCCCCCAGACGATAGGAATTGCACTCATGTGTCCAGAACTTTGATTCTAGGACAGTCAATATTATAAAATTCCAAGAAGGACCCTCAGCATATCACATTTACAAAATTTTTTGCTTCTTTGTTTTCACAGCCTAATTCGTAACTAATATTCCTCAGGATGGTTTGGGAAAAGCATTCTGTGAACTTTCAGGACACAGAAATGGATCTGTTAATCCTCTAGTTCATGATCCTCTGCCCTGGCCACTCATCAGTCATCTTGGGAACTTTAAAAAATATCCATATGATAAAAATGAACCTGAGCTGGGAATATCACTCAGCAGCACAAGCACCTGCCTAGCAAGCGCAAGGTCCTGAGTTCGACTCCAGGTACCAAAAACACCCAAACATAACAACAACAAAAAGAACGTGGGCCTACACTTCACGCATCCACACAAACCATCCTACAGTGGATCACAGACGTGAAGGTAAAGCCCAAACTAGGCAAAAGCTTTCAGAAGAAAACACAGGTGAAAAAGATTCATAATCCAGCACTTGACAAAGATTTTTTAGATTTGACCCCAAAGGCATATTTTATAAAAGGAAAAGATGATAAAACTGGACTTCATTAAAATTTAAGCTTTCTCTGTGAAACATCAGTAAACAGAACAATACGCAAGCTACAAGGAGCCGAAAAAATTTACAAACCACGTACCTGACAAAGGACCAGCATCTATACTTCCACATAAATAACCTCAGTCAGGAGCATTTGCATGTGACTATAGTCCCTGTAGCTCAGGAGGCTGAAACAGGAAGACTGCCTGAGCCCAGTAGTACGGAGACAGACTGGGCAACACAGACACACCTCCCTAACCCTTACAAATTAAAAAAACAAAGCAAAACAAAAAAACATTCATTTAAAAAGAATCCTCAGAGCTCAGCAATTTAAAATAAGCAGTTTAATTACAAAATGGACAAAATACAACAGACAATCCACCAGAGGACACACAGATAGTAAAGTTAATCTGTGGAAAGACAGCCAACATCATCAGTCATTAGAGAACTATACATTAAAACTACAATGGGATATCATTACACAACTATTTTCAGGGCTAAAGTTAAGATCAACAACATAAACTGCTAATAAGGATAGAGAAAACCCAGAGAGACAGCGCTGCTGGAAACGTTACACGGTATGGCCACTCTGGAAAGTAGTTCAGTTGCTTTCAAAACTAAAACTACAACTACTAAGGTTCAAAATTTTACCCCTGAACATTTATCCCAGATATAAAAACTTATCTTCGAAGAAAAGCTCACAGACAAATTATCATAATAGCTATTTTCCATACTAGCCAGAGCTGAAAATAACCCAGATATCCTTCAATGGGTGGCAAGTTCAACAGAGATATATTTACACTATGGAATACTACTCAACAATAAAAAGAACAGATTACTGATATGTATAATAACTTAGATGAATCTCCACGAATTAATGGTAAGTGAAAAAAGGTCAATCGCAAAGTTTATACATTATACCAGTGGTGGCAAACTTATGGCACATGCCACAGGCGGCTGTTATCAGTGAAAGCTCTAAAAGGATTGCCATCACTGTACTATACTACTCCACTTAGACACATTCATAAATGGCAAGATATATACAAAAGAACTAGATTCATGGTTGCCATTTGTCAAAGGGGAGGTATAGGTTGGGCACGGTAATGCGCACCTACTTTGGAGATTGAGGCAGGAAGGCAGCAATTTCCAGGATCTCATGGGCAACTTAGCAGGCCCCTCACTCAAAATAATTTAAGAGTTAAGGATGTAACTCAACACTCCCTCCGTTTAATACCCAGAAACACACACACACACACACACACACACACACACACACACAAAAACCAGGTACAGGAAAAAGGGAGCAGGCATAAGGGTGTAACCAACAGGGTAAAGCAGGCGCTTCTTGCCATGATGCAGCTATGGGCCGCCTTGACCACGTCACCTGCAATAATGCACGTCTGCTCTTGTACTACGGTTCTGTAAGGTGTTACCATGGAAAGAAACTGGAAAAAAGTGCATGGGAGCTCTCAGAGCTGTTTCTCATACCTACACGTGAATTCACAACTATTTCAAAATAAAAAGTAAAATTAAAAAATACACAGACATATTTTTCTCAAATCATAGCCAATGCAATTAGACAAGATAAAACAATGGGAAGTATCAAAAGTGGAAATATAAATATCTTTATCTGTAGATAATATAGTTGGAAAATTCCATAGAGAAAAATGAAAAAATTAACCAAAATCATAAAAGAATTCAGCAAGGTGAACAGGACATACAATTAACAAGTAAAAACCAATAGCAACCGTATGTAAAAATAATCAGTGAATAGATACAATGGATAAGAAAACCCTATGTATACCAGCATTTTAAAAATAAAATACTTAGAAATAAACAGAACAAAAATGTCCAAAATCTAACTTCAAAAACCCGTAAAACACTCCTAAAGCAAACAGAAGTAAACTGTAACAAATGAAAAAATGTTCTTGCTATTGGCCTTTCGTAGTGTCAGGTCTGTTTAAATTAATTTACAAATTTAACCCTATCACAAATAAAACTTTCAAGGACCATGTTTATGGAGCTAGAAAAGTTGAATCTAAAACTCATATGGAAAAATAAACATCCATCAGACATGATAGCACATATCTGTACCTGAAAGGCCAAAGCAGCGGGATCTAAGTTCAGGCCCAGCATGGACAATTTAGCGACTTAGCTAATTGTTTAAAAATTACAATAGGGCTGAGGATGTAGCTCAGTGAGAAGGTCCTCTCCAGGACCACATGAAATAAATAAATAAACAAACAAGCACACATCTAAGAACACCTAGGAAAGAGTATAATAAAAATATACCTAGGAAAGAGTATAATAGCCAAGAACTCTCAAAAGGGGAAAGCCCTACCAGATATTAAAATACATTACAAAGACTCTATAATTAGAAGAGATTTGTACTGACACATGAATACATGTACAAACCAAAGCAATGAATGTAGAGTTCAGAAATATACTCAATACATAGAAAATTCTAGTAGATGATAAAGGTGGTATTGTAACTGCATAGCTGTTTTGAAGAAAACAGATCCATTCATCACACTATGCATATAAATAACTCCAAATGGATTAGAGATTTGAATGTAAAAATAAAACTCTAAAAGGTCACAGAAGAATAAGTATATGAATGAATTCTCTTATAATTTGAGTACAGGAAAAGCCTATCTATAACTAAAATCCCAGATGCAAGGCTGCTAAATTTGACTACATTAAAAATTCTTTAAAAGATTGTATAACGAAAAAGAAACAAACCTTAACAAAAAGACAATAAACAAACTCAAAAGACATACAGTAAACAGGGAGAAAATATATGTAAATTTATCACAGACAAAAGGCTAATGGTCAAGCAATGAAGGAAAACAAACAAAGTAAAATGAAATGCTAGTTGTCAGAAACATATGTAAACCATAAGGGCATGCAAGTTTGATACTATAAGGACAGGAAGAGATTTAGCAGGTAAACATTGATAAACTCGCATCAAACTAGATTTTAAGACTACATTTCCTTCAAAAAAAGGAACGTAATGATAAAAACCTCATGATAATTGTAATTCCTTATTTGGAGGTACTCATAATAATATGGCCTATTGGTAAATTAACTTAAATGAAGGAAATTTTTTAAACAGTTTTCAGTAACTGAGACAAGTAGACAAAAGATCAGTAAGATGATGACATAGTTGAACAAAAATAATGAATGTGACCTAATTAGTATACAAAGATTCTACTAATGACTGAAACAATACATCTCTTCAAAAGAAGTGCACAATATTTATAAAAACGGACAGTATACTGGACCATTGAGCAGACTCAAAAGGCTTAAAGGATTCAAAGGATTCAGAGTACATCATCTGAGCAAAGAAATTATGCTAGAAAACAACAGAGATACACAGAAAAATACACAAAATGTATGTTTGGATATTTCAAAATGCACTTCAAAATAACTCATCAAAAAAAATTACAATAGAAATCAGAGAATATGCTTAAGTGAATTATAATAAAATACATGAACTAGAAAACACAGGTAAAGTTGGACTTACAGAAAATGTACAGCCATAAATGACTATATGAAGACAGGAAAATACTAAAAAGCACTCATTTAAGCATCAAGCTCAAGAATTCATTAAAAAATGAACAACGAATTCGAAGAGAGAAATGGGGTTGGGGTGCGGCTCAGGAGTACAGGGCTCGCCCAGAATACACAAGGCCCTGAGTCTGAACCTCGGCACCAGTGAAAGAGAAGGTGGAAGAGGCCGAGGGAGGAGGTGCAAGAAAAAGGGAGGAGAAGGCAGAGAAAAAAAGGAAAAGGGAAAGACAGGGAATAGTGACAGCTGGAAGAGAGGGTGTGGGGAAGGAGGGAGAGGAAGAGGAGGGGGATGAGGAGAGGAAAACAGGAAGGAAATAAAGCCAAAAGCAAAATTTAATGCTTATAAAATACACGAGAGAAAGGTCAATGAACAAAATAAAGGTCAATAAGACCAAAAGTTAGTACCGTGGAATGACATTAAAAATGAATGAATCTTTGATGAGAATCATTAAGAAAAGCAGAAAGTTCAGCTAACTGCTAATGGGGACAGAGAAGGGGTCATCACAACAGTTTACAGACATCAGAAAGTAAGATTCTAGAAACAACACTTCACAGATAAATTTGAAAAATTAAGTGAACAAATGCTGAACCCACACACACGGAGTTGAAGCCCCCGTCAAAATCCTACTTGCTTCTAGACATAGGAGAGATGATTCTAGAAATTATATGGACATAAAGGTGGCCCAAATTAGCTAATAAATAGTTATGAAAAAGAACTAGACAGAAGAATTACTTGATATCAGGCTTAACTTAATATTTTTATTAATGTCCATTACTTTTACAAAATACTGAGTATTGGTATGGTACTTTCGTACATGCACCTCACACTTTGATCATACCCATTCTCCCATTACCCTCTCTGAGCCCCCCCTTACTCTTGTCCCCTCCTTGTGTCTAGTAACAGTCTCTATCAGGCTTCTGTTGAGCAACAGTAATTAATTAGAAGCATGTGGAATTTGGATAAGGCTAGACAGGCACATCAGCTGATGGCACCCAGATCCTCAGGTGTTTGGGGTACAGCTGGACTATGGGGGCAGTACAGCTGACTCGCAGTTAGGCAGGGTCTGGTCCACAGAGCTGGGTCGCTGGGGGCCAGGCCTGGACAAGTATAACTCCGTTCCCCACTGCTCCCTTCACTCTGCGCTTCCTGTCCACCATGCTGTGAGCAGCGACCCTCCACTACGGCCCTCTCTCATCCCATTCCGCCCTGGAGCCAGGCAGCCCCGTCCTGAATCACGAGCTAACATAAACCTCTTTGGTTGAGGGTTGAGTATTTTGTCCTAGTGACAAGGACAGTGACTAGGACACCAATGGAACAGAAGAGAAAACCACAGGACCCACGCGTATGTAGACACTGGACTAGGACAATGATAACCCCACAGAACAAGGAAACACAGGAAGGTAAGTGGTAGTGATAGTTGCCTATTCAGTGAACAGGCCAGCAAGTACTAGGTCAACTGAAGACTGTTTCTAAAGGGAAAAAAAGGCAAAAACAAAAACTTCTCACTATACAAACTATACAAAAATAAATGTTAATTTAAACGTTAACAGTAGATGCTGATGCACCATCGGCGGGAAGCGCCAGGTTGCATCAGGCTGGCGCTACCAAGTTCCGGCCTAGGTAGTTCAGCCAGTGCTTGTGTGTAGGCCGCACTGCAGCCGCGTCGGAGCACAGTGGAGCTGGTCAGGGTGGTCGCCAACATGCAGCTCCCGTATTCGTCAACGTGCTGGGCGTGTCGCTGTTCTTGCTTGTTGTTCTCTCATCCTCTCACGCGGCTGTCAACAAACCCAAGAAACAGGAACGGGAGTGGCGCTTTCTGTGCCTCGGGGCTCCAGGTCGAGTTCCGAGGCCTGAGGGAAGCGGTGCGGGGTCTTCACATTTCATCCCTTCCGCCCAGCACAACGTACAAAGCATACACCTGGAGATTTCCCAGCGAGTTTTATTTCCTCAAAGCCTTCTTCAGCTTATGGAACGAGAAGCTGGCCCGGAATAGGCCCGGTGTGGGGGCTGCTTTCTTTTCTGCTCCCCAATACAAATACGTACATGATAAATGTTAACAGTAAAATGTACGAGTTTCTGAGAAATCTGCATGATCTCTGGGGAGATAACAAATTCTTTACACACACAGACACACACAAACATGTACATGTATTCATCTTCATTAGTTACCAGGGGGATTCACGCTATAATAATACCCACCAAAATGGCTAACGTTAAAATGAATGAAACAGTCAAATTGCTGCTATGGACACAGGACCAAGAGAACTCTCACACAGCCTGCTGGGAATTAAATTGAGTACAAAGACTCTGGAAAACGGTCTGACGCTAGGCTGAACACATCCACAGTCTACGGCCGCAATAATTTACCCCCAAATATACGGTCAAGAAAATGGACGCACACAGGTGAAAGAGATATGTAGAAAGAAGTTGCTAGTCCCGTTCTTGGTAACACCAAAACGGAAACCGCAGCTGTGCACCGTCAAGACAGCAGTTAAACTGTAGTATATTTATATTACAGAATACTGGACAATATTTAACTAGAGCTATTTGAAACAACATAAATGAATCTCATAAGCAACGTTGAGCAAAAGAAGGCAGACAGAGAGATTATAAATGAAATGAATCCACTTATAAAGTTCAAAAATGGGCAAAACTAAATGGCTTTAGAAGTCAGCCAGTATACTTATTACTTAGGGAAATGGGAAAACTATTGTTTATTAGAAGATATAAGTATCAATTGTACTAATCACTTATGGCTTCTATATTTTTATCTATTACTTGATACTTCAATAATAATTTTACATGAATAAACTGTACTTTCTTATTTATTGGACTGGGACTCCTCTCTGAAATATTTTCCTAGGTACCAGGCTAGGTTGAATTTTTGAAAGCTTGACTTATTAATAATTAAATAAATCATTCATTCAGGATCTATCAAATGGTAGATGTTAGGGTTTGACTCTTAGCAAAGACCACGTGCTGATTTAGGATTGGTCCCCAGCTGATGGTGCTGTCAGGAGGGGCCGCAAGTAATGGGGGGGGCTAGCTGGGGAAGGTGGGTCATTTGAGGTGTGACCCTTAGGAGACAGCATAAAACTCAAAGTTTCCCTTAAAACATCAGTAAAATTTAGATCCTGATAACAACAACCATGTTTTTATTCAAACTAAATGTAATTTCAAATGAACTAAATTAACACGAAACACGTACCTACTGACTTAGTTAAAATATCAGATTGTATGCAGCTAGGAAAATCTAACAGGCATCGTAGCATTGACTGGTAAATGATCGATCTGCTCCAGCCTCAGCAATCTATAATTGTTTTATTAATAAATATATAATCAAGAGCAAAATCTATGATATAAGCACCTAGATATAAATAAACAAAAATTTTAATTATCCAAATAAGCAACTGTGACAGAATAAAAATCAGCTGTCTCTCCCTCTCAGTGTCCGGGATCAAACCCAGAGCTTCATGCACACTAAACAAGTACCTGCTCCTGAGCTGCACTCCCAGGCCAGTGGGATCTCAAAACATGGAAAGTCTTAAAACATTAAAATTCTCAAAGAGAGGAGATAAAAAATAATCTAGTTTTAAACTAAGTAAATGATGTGCACAAAATTCAGATGAAAACTTTTCACTAAGGGACTCATCAAGCAATTATTGAAGCAACATTTAACTATAAAATTGAACAGTCTAAATTTATCTAAGTGCCAAGCTCGTAGTTAAAATAACTAAAACTGAATTTCAAAGAAAGAGTATTAATCATTTCTAACAAAAATAAGTAGGCATCCTACAAGATAAGACCGTGACATATGAATAACCATTTTGTGTTAGCAACTTTTCAGTGGCCCAGAAAAACATTTCTGGGTTCAAGTGTGACCCAACATATGCTGGCTAATCTTTTTTACCATAGAAAAGTCAACTCTTCTATGTTAAATCAACCAATCATCAAGATACTTCTACATAAATTTAGCAGAGAGAAGTTACTAATATACTTCTTTTCCTTTACTGTTTCATTAAACATAATTTGTGCAAGTTTTTAAAAAGTGATCTTCATAATCATACAAAAAATCAAATACTTTTATTCCTTTCTAACTTTCCCATTAAGCACTGGGAAATAAATACACTAATGCGTATGTGACTATTACATTGTAATACATAAGTATAAGAAAAATTAGTATTTCACTGAACCATCAAATAACAGCAGTTAAAACCAATTTTCCACATTTTTTTGACCATTTGATTAGGGTATGTTTGAGCAGGACTTTTTTTTTTTGAGAGAGAGAGAGGGTCTCACTATGTAGTCCAGGCTGTCCTTAAACTTACTATGTCATCCAGATTGGCCTAGGACTTGTAGTGATCCTTCTGCCTCAGCTTCGCTAGTGCTGGGATTATAGTCATGTGCCACCATACCCAACTTGGGTATGATTTTCTTTCAATTTATTTTGTTTGAAAATTCACCTTAACTCTAAAAATATGTACCTTTTATTGAATTTAGAAACATTTTGGTCATTAATTCTTTAAAACTGTTGTCTACCATGTTATCTTTTCTACTTCTACAATTCTAATTACGTATCTATGAGGTATTTTGTCATTGTCTCATAACTTTCTTTGGGTTTCTTGTTTTGTTTGTTTTACTTCACTTTTCCTTCATTCTTCGGAATGGATTATTTCTTCTGTTTTCTTTCTTTTGCTTTGTTTTGTTTTGTTTGAGACAGGGTCTCACTGGGTAGTACAGAGCGGCCGTGAACTCACTATGTAGCCCACCCAGGCTGGCCTCAACTCAGGGCAATCCTGCCACCTCAGTCTTCCCAGAGCTGGGACTGCACGAGTGCACTACCAGGCCTGGCCATTTGTCTATGTTCATTCTTTCTTTGTACTGTACTGAGTCTTTCCAGTGGGTTTTATTTCGGAGACTGTAGTGTTCAGTTTGGTATTTTCCATTTGGTCCTTTCATTTTCACTTCTCTGCTCAGAAGTTCGGTCTTTCCGTTCTTTTCTAAAGTGTTTACCTGTACCTTTGATGTTGTTATACTAGCATTTTAAAACCTTCATGGGATAATTCTAACATCTGTTTTTCCTGAAGCTGGAAACTGCTGTCTTTTCCCTTAAATATTCGTTACACTTTCCTGGTTCTTTTTATGCTGAGCAGTTTTCAGTTGTAACCTGGACATTTTTAATATCATGTAAGATCTTATCCTCTATAGAATGTTCACTCTGTGGTTTGATTAAGCAGCAATTAACCCAGTATGGTTTAGACCAAAAGTCCTGTCTCACTTTCTCTGGATTACGGTTCCAGTGTCAACTCAGTTTTCAAAGCTTTTCTTACGCTGCTTTAAATCTGTCTACCCACGTGCACCTCAGGAATGAGCCCAGGTCTTGTGCCAGTCACACTCAGAATAAAAGAAACTTCTCCAGTGCTCTCCTTTCTGGGATTACCTCCATACCCTGCGCTCCCAGAAGCAACTTTTTACAGGCTTCTGGCACAAAAAAAAAAAAGACAAAAGAAAAAGTTGTTATTACTATTACACTACTGTGAGGCCATCACACCACACGAGTGAGTTGGCTACTGGGGTAAACAAATCGGTGAGAGAGAAAAGGTGGGGGAGAAAAAGCTCAGAGGGACTCCACATTTAACCGCAGGGGTTGCCCTCAAGGAGAGCCAGGAGACAGACGAACGGATAGACAGACAGAGGACAGACAAAACTACAAGGAAAAACCAAACAAAGCCAATGAAAACGACGACTGCCCCTATATTCTGTCTTGCTCCTTTCTCAGACTTCTAATTGGAAACACAGGAGGTTTCGCAAAGACTTTTCCTGCTCTTGTACACTGCACAGTTCTGCTTGAGTCAAATCTGACAGAGAGAAATTTAAAACATTAGTAACTTAGTGCACATGCTTACTTCTTGAAGCTTTCACTGCTCCTGCAATCTACATGCTATTTTTTATAAGGCATGCTAAAGTAGGTGCTTTTACTATTCTGTCCAGAAGTTTTAGTTATAATCACACACAAAGCCTAAGAGGACTTCATTTTGTCAAGCACCGGAAGTCCAAAGGGTTTCACTGGACCTTACTCATTCCCTCACATATTAGCCCAATAGAGAAAGGTAAAAACCTTCACAGGAGAAACGAAAGAGACAAGAGAGAGATACAGAGACAAGAAAAAAAGAAGAACCAGAAAAGAGGTCTATATGCGAAATAGAACATAAATAACCTTAACTTTGAAAAGTCTGGTGTTAAGCTTTCCAACAATTACTGCACAGTACTTTTAAAGAGGCAAGATTACAATGTTCAAAAGTCAAATGACTACATCTAGTACAAGCATCCTTGACCTTGGGATTATTATTTAAAGGATAACAATGATTTCCAAAATCTTCCCTAAATATAATCTATAGGCCAAAAACCAATTGAGTAAAATCAACAGAGAAAGTCAATATAATAAGTCAAGACATAAGACTCAGGTCTAACTAATGGGTAGATTCTAAATGGAAAAAGAAACAGATATACTATAAATCCTTCAAGCATTCCTCCATAAACATTATTCTTCTTGGTAAAGATTTCAAAAGTCCTGCATAGCAGTGAGATTGTATTTCCTAATAAGCGCATGATAGTCAACTATTTTACGTGGTTACTATAGGCACAAAGGCATATATCCCAACAATCAACCCAGTAATAGTGACAGAAGCATCCTCATATAAAATGTGAAGATCCTAATGAAAAATAAAGACAAAGTCTGAACAGATGAGTAACCCACTCCACTCACTAAGGAGAGGCAAGAGCAGCAGTTGGGGCCAAAGCCAAGACTTCTTTCGGATGAAATTTTGTATCTTCTCAAACATAAAGTAAAATAGACAAGTGGAGCAAACCCCACTGTGCACAGCTACTTTGATTACGTCTACACTCTTAAAGAAAGTGAAACATACGGGAATCCTATAGTAGGTTTTCCATCAGGTTATGATTAGCAAATATTAACGTATATAATTACCTCAGTGTGCCTCAATATGTAAAGTTAAATCTGACTAAATAAGGTTAAAATAGTGACTTGCTTGGTCTAGAACTCTACTGACAATACTTCATAAAAATATCCTGCAATACTGAATAGTATTTCACTTCCGGTAAAACCTTTTCAGTACGAATACTGAAAAGGTTTTACCGGAAGTGAAACATTAACATTTTGCCCCCTTAAGTTTAGCCACAGGAGTCTCACAACTGAAATTCTCTAAAATTATCACCTAAAATGAGGTTTAGAAAATATAACACCATATGAATAAAACAGATCTCATTCAAAATGTAAAATTTTAATTTCAATTTACAGCCTCAAAACATAAAGTAATTGTGACAACTTTTAAATCAACAGAAACAACGTGATTTATAATTACATGAAATGAAAAGTCTATCTGAAACTTTAGATTATTTTTCCTCCATTCTAAACTTTAAAACTAAACTAGTATTTCCTAATAATCTAAGACAAAACGAATTCTCTTAAGCCTAATTTCATGGACTTTCATACACTAGTACAAATTTATTAGTTTTACGTTTCCTCTTTCTCTTAAATTATGTGTTAAAAATATTCAAAAAGTCTTATCAGAAACTTAGCTCATAAGACCAGTAGGAGACAGGTTGATTGATTTGAGAAATTGAGTAGTTCAATCCATTTGTTTCTCAATACTGAAACAGACTAAAATCCACAGTAATTAAGTCAGCCGCTGAGAAATATGCACTACCTGATTGACATTTAAGCCCCCAAACTCTTGAATAATGAAATTGGTAAGGGAACTAAACAAACACATCTAGTTTCAATAAAGCTGGCAACACCTTAAAATATTATGCATAAATAATTTTAATGTTAGGCATTAACATTAAGGAAATGATTACAACCACATTTTTCATAACAAAGGGGGGTATAATTGACCTTTATTTTATTAGTCTACAATTTGCTTCACCACTGTTTTCTTAAACCATTCTAATGGCACATATACCTTGACAACCTCCCACAGATGGTTATGATTATGTGTAACAAGGCAACAAGCTCATTGAAAACCTTTACAGATGCTTAGCTAATGGGATGTCATATTAAATCTGATATCATAAGATTAAAAAACTTCACATCAATTACATTGGAAAGAATGATGTATCATTTAAAATTGACATTTAAACATTTCAAAGTGAATCCCATAAAAGCACTAGGTTACTAACAGACTTATTTAAGAAAGAGTTTTAAAAACAAATGTCAACATTACACAGCTTACCCACACACACACCCCTATCATACCAGCCTGTATCACGTATCCTTTGTGTGTATCGAGAGACAGAAATATCTATGGCATTTTGTTTTTGTTTTGTTTTGCTTGTTTTGTTTTTGCTTTCAACATAGTACATGTAGATGCTTCTAACACAAAACTCTGGTATATGTCAAAATTCGATTTGACTACTTCTTATTTCCTCTCCTAATGCTTGATGACTAATTCCTCAGAGATGTCCTTAAAAGCCCTAAAATGTTGTCCTTGGGTAGAAACTTTCACCAGCAATCAATCAGGAACAAATTAGATGACTGTGTTGAAATGTACTACACTGTTTAAGCTAACAAATGAATGAAGAAAGGTAGTATATCGGGACATATGCCACTGTACTGAACTCGCTAAAAGGATTTGTTGGAAGAATATTTTGTTTCCAGTGGAGCAAATACAGAATAAGGAAGGACATTCATAAAAGAACACTAAGTCATATGGAAATCCAAATATAGTGACAGACACAATTATTTTACTAATTGCAAATGAATACAGTCAAATGGCTTCAAAAAGCAAAACTTCGCTTGGACTACTTCAGGTTTTGACCTCTGCATGAGAAAATGCATTTAAACTGAAGCCCACCAAAATTGATTAGCGGCGCCAGCCAAGGCCAGCATGTAGTTGAAGCTTTTTCCATCTATCACATGGCCCCAAGGATAGTTAAATGAACCTTAAAATGGCTACAAACAGTTCAATGACTACACAGAGTCCTGCCAATTAGAAATAATTAGGCAGTCATTTTGGTGGTAAGTCTTTTTAAGTGCATACATAATGATGCAATGATGCTTATTAACGATCTCATATGAGCTATGCTCAAACAGCCTGAAATAATTATGCAACTATCACAAAGCCTTGCTCATCTCTGTACTTCACCTTAATGCATTTAAAAATCCACTTCATTACCTCCAGTAATTAATCCTCCATTAATTGCAGGAAAAGCTCAGTTTACCAAGTTTCATTTCTAATTATCTTATAAATAGTTATGGTTCTAATTAATGTGTTCATTAAGACGAATATCTTTCTCAAAGCCATGCTCAGAGCAAAGGGTCCGCTTATTCTCTCAAAAGCCTAACTAGCCATAAGGTGAGGCCGTTTTGGTTGCATTTGCTTTTATTTTAGTACACTCAACCTCCTAATTGGCATTTAAAATCTAATTTGGAGAAACTTCAAGGAGGTTATGGAGAAAGAAATAGGGACGAAAAGATATTTTCGAACTCTTTTCCAATCAATAATCTTAAAACCTTAATAGGAAAATTTTAGTGCATTTTTTTTGATAAATATTGACTAATATGCATAAGTACTACATCCAAGTGAATTTAAATTCCATAGAAACTTAGCTTTTGCCCCTTCTTTTCAATTAGAAAATAAGATGAGAGACAAAATACGCTATTAAAACAAATGCATTTAAATTTATATTAGGTTACCTAGCTAAATTGCCAAAATAAAACAATTACTCAATGTAAATTGTCAGCCATCAAAAAAAAAAAAAAACCTTACACACATCCTGGGATCACCAATATTTCACATCATTTTAGAACCATAGCTAGTCTATGTGCTTTTTAAAAATAGAAATCTGATTCTATGCTGCATTAAAAAAAGCTTGACTAAGACTGAAAGATAAAATATGACACAAAATCATTCTTTTCATACACAAAACATTTTTATAATTTTAGAAATTTCTAAAATAACTATTGTTCAGAAGCATAATCTAGGCATAGTGACACATGCTTATAATCTCAAAACTCTGGTGGCTGAGACAGGAGAATCCCAGGTTCAAATCCTACCTGGGCAATTTGGTGAGGCCCTGTCTGAAAATAAAATGGGCTAGGACACACATCAGTGTGAAGGCCCTAGGTTAGTTCAATTCCCACTACTTCAAAAAACAGACAAACAAAAACATATTCTTATTTTTTAAAAATCAAAGTTTATTTTTCATGAATAAGAGAATAAATATATTTAGGAAATCAAGTGGGTAAAATCCTTTATTAAAAAAAGAAGTCATTAGTTTAATAATTCTGACAGTTAATAATAAAGCTATAGTTCCACATATGATAGATGTCTCCTGCCTCTCTGTAATTTGCTTTTGCTCATTAATCTTCCCTCCTTGTCTCACTCCACATAAGATAAGCCCACATAGTTTCACTATGGGTAAAATAAAAGATAACTCATTCTACCAGCAAAATTCTGAAAACATAGTTTCTTCATAGAATTTGTAAGAGTTATAACTTCTAGCATAAGTTTTTCTAGAATAGACCTTTGCAGTACATTTCATACAAAACAACTGTGGCTTTGTGTCCCCCATTAAAATTTCTGATTACAGAAATGAAATAAAATTTGCTAGAAGGTAAATGAAGACTCAGTCAAGGACTACCTTGTTTTACAGTAACATTTGTCCATTCATCCTTCTGTGTTCTAGACAATTTTC
Organism: Dinomys branickii; assembly: GCA_004027595.1. Taxonomy (NCBI): domain Eukaryota; kingdom Metazoa; phylum Chordata; class Mammalia; order Rodentia; family Dinomyidae; genus Dinomys; species Dinomys branickii. The sequence goes on along the minus strand of PVLD010000349.1, from coordinate 42,688 downwards.
ACGGTACTGAGGATACAATAATGGTAAGGCATGGGCTCTGCCATAATGAAATGGAATCTAATAAAGTAAAATGCTCTTGCTAATTTGAAACATTACTACATCAGGTGGCAAGGGTAGAAACACATTGGTTCTGGTCATAAATTTCAATTATTATAACATGAATTTCTATGAAGTACTTAACATTCACAGTGTAAATCCTCTCGTATATCCCAAAGACCCTTTAGAAAAGACAAGTTGGTACACCCATGTTTGTACTGCTGAGCCAAACACAACAGAGGAACTAGGTATACCGTTACAACAAAATAAAAGTATTTAATCAGAGTGATATAATATGAATATAGATTTATGAGAATACTACTTTGGTGTACCTATCTTCAAATGTTTAACCACTTCCATGGCACATTGCCTAGGCACACAACGCTGATGCTCTGTCTTGGTTGTATAATACCCTAACATATCTATAACAACTTCAAAACGGGAAGCATCAAGTTCTCACCATAAAAGTTAACTTAATTCATTTTCATTTAGAAAACAAATATCATTTGAAGGGTAAAGGAAGACAAGTGATGGTAAGACAGCACAATCCCGAAAAGGTTAGAAATTATTCCTTTCCTTTCATCTAGAGGAGCTGAGGAGCTACCACTTCTGCTTATCCTAATGTAAGGGGCGGCGACTTTTAGCGCATCATTTGAAGACAGACAAGCCTCAAAATGTGTCTTGAAAAACATCCTGGAGGGGTTGTAAAGAGTTAACTTTGCAGTCCTGACTTTGTCCTGGAATTTTTCTCCTTGCCTGAGTTGTTAAAGTATATGTCATTGTGGCCAGAGCCTGACCTGGTCACATGGTGCAAGGTAAACAACTGCGGCCAGGTCTAAACATTCCAATCTATTACCATGGAAACCAAAAATGTATATAAGGTGAGAACAAAGGCAGTTAAGGGCCACATTCTCTGATCAGGAATGGGGGGCCATGACTGCTCCAATTGGTTCTAAACTAAAATTAATTAAAACTCCATTTATCCTGAATGAGTTCTTTGATCTCATGCAGAGTTTAACCCGATTTTTGATTTCTGCCGTAACACTAAAACAGATCAAATTTCAGAATAATCACACCTTATGTCCTCTTCCTTTTTACTTCTTGGCCTCTATCGGCAATCCGGTTTACACAAATTAAATAAAGGATACCTTTGGTAATATAACAATGCTTCCTATAATCACTTGCCTGGTTCCACAACAATAATGTTGATGTTAGCCCCCCAGATTCATTAGACAATACTTATAAAATAATCTGAGTTATTCAAAAGATGTATTATACAAATTAAAACTTAGTAGTAGAAATTTATTTTAACAATTTTAATAGGTGAATGGCTTGGGGTATTGAAGATTTCTTTTAAAAAGCAGAGGCTTCAGGGAAGGTCAGAGACAGAAACAATCATTCATCATAAAAGACTTCAGGGGACGTTTTAATAACTACCTGTGGCAGGATCTTTCTCATATTCATTATAAAGTTCCCAAGGCAGGTTTTGCTTTCTCATTCATACTCACAAATACACAAAGTGGAGGCTGCCCGTGAGACGGAGTGTGGGTCAATGCATTAGACACCAGTTGTTTTCTCACTGCGTTCATTACCATAGTTCGCAATAAAGAGGTAAAAGCTTCGTAAAACTGGAGCGAGCGCACGCACGCGGCATTACACAAAGGTTACTGGAGCTATGGGGTGTTTATTTTATTCGCTTGAAAAATAACCAGCTCAAATCACATAAGGGCCTCATCAATAGTTTTTTAAAATAAAGGGGGGGGGCTCAACATTATTAAAAGCTCTTGTCAAAAAAGATTATGTGTTGCATTTTTGTGTTTGGTTACACGATAGGGACTGATGAAATAATCATAAGCTGTAATGTAGCTTTTCTACTTAAACAACATTCAATCTGAGTGGCTGTATTTCTACTTCCTTCAACCTACAAAACTGCGGTAATTCTCATTGGAATTCTGTTACTCTTCTTCTGGCAACAAACATCCACAATGCTTTCGGCCACAAAACTGACTTTTCAGCACTCAAATCTGACACTGTACTTTGTCTACTTTATTTATCAAACAGAGACAATTTTAACTCCAACAAACATTGTGAGAAACAAAAAAGTGAATTGTGAAAGTCCAAGGAACAACACTAAGATTCCTACCATCATCTTAGTTTTCATATTTTCCTGCCTTTGGTACCGACTCAAAAGCCCCTTTAGGAAGTTGAGCTGACCATACAAAGGGCCAACATAGTTTGTTCCCGAATTCTCTAGGACACCTCCAATTTGCCCTAGTGACTACTCCTCATTTTCTTAATCTTGCCATCTACCTCAACCATGTATCTTGCTTGGCTCCTAGAACTGATGACCTAGTTGTAGCCATTTATCCTACACGTATTCCTTTGGACCACTTTTTTTGCAACTCTCTCTGAAGTTCAGCTCCACAGTGGAATCTCAGAACAGGCAAACCAAAGCTGTGTCTTACTAGGTAGCACAGAGTCTCTGGACAGTCACTCTTCTGTATGGAACAGTCCTGGTTACTACATAAGAAAAAGGGCTTTGAGGCTCTCTTCTGTAGGAAGAACATACCTCTCTTTGTAAAGACAAAAAACCTCTAAGCTCTGAGAAATTCATCTTCAAGGTTTTACCAGCCCACATTGTAAGATGGTGGGGAGAGGCAATTTCAGATATATTTACTCTAAGAGAAAAAAAGATATCCTGTAAGAAGTGCAGCCAATTTGCTATCTTAGGGAAACATTTCAGAGATGCATAATAAATGGAGTAAGCTCAGTGGTAGAGTGCATACTACGCATGCCTAAGGGCCTGCGTTCAATCAACAGCAGTACAAGGTATTTATTATAATATTTATTATATTTATATATAATATATATCACTTAAGGCTCTGACTTTGCACATATCTAAAAACTCACTAAATGAACAGACTATAAATATTTTACAAATGAATATTCTGAAAGCATTCTGAGCCTTTCAGAGAATAGCTCTTAGCTTGCTTTTGTATAAATAGATATTTAATAAAAATCAGTGCAACTGAGGCAATGATAATCCAAACATACTGTTTATCAGTTGCTTCTCACACAGAGGAAAAAAGCTGAAACTACGGAGCAGCGACATAGCATTGCCACAATCTCAAGGTCTCTGAGCAAAAAGATCTACTCTGCTCCACAGCAGTCCCTTCCGATCACGACTGATCAGAAGTGTGAATCTACGCTATTGCACCAAAAAACCTTAACTGCTGTAACTCCAAACTTGGAGGTAGGATTTTGGAACTCAACTTGGTCTACAGTTATAAGCCCCAGGCTCCTCAGAGGTAAATCATGATGCTACACTTATCACACTACATTGCTGTAAAGATTAAAGAGCAGAAAAAATGGAAAAACAAGGATAAAATGGAAATAAAACTTTGTAAATAAATAAGGAGGGGAAAAGGGGTTGAATGGAGGGAAGGGATATACTAAAAAAAAAGAATCAAGATGTATCATGTACAGGTACAAATTCCCTATGATGAATGTGATTATTATGTTTATCTAAATTATACCAATAAATTTAATTTCAAAAAAAGAATTCAGTTTGTTTTAGAATTTGGGTTTTTTTCCTATTATTTGAGGGAAATACCTAGAAAGAAAAAGTGAAAAGCTACGTTAGTTTTTTGCAAATATTTATCCCACTCTCATAATAATCCTGGAAATTCTCATTGCATAATTTTTTTTATTTTAAAGAGAAAAAAATAACAAAATATCAACAAAGACAAAAACAAAACAACACGAAAACAATAAAAATGATACACCATTTCAAAACAAGATGATAGAAATTAACAGTAGTTGTTATATTACATATTGTTACTTTCGACAAAGTTGATGAGATTACCGGATGTAAGAATGCAAGACTGATCAAACCATTAAAGAGGATAAAAATAATAAGAAAACAGAATCAACACAGAACCTCACTAAACAAGATGGTAGGAATTCAATAATGGTTCTTATATCACCTATTGTTGTCTTCACGTTAGTTGTTCAGGTTACCAAATACAAGCATACAAAATTGGTCAAGAAAAAAAATTTAAGCATTAACTGTTCCTTTCAATAAACCAATATACACTGGCAGTACAATTACCAGCTATCCTTGTATATACATGTATTTTTTTTCCTTCTTTCTTTCTTTTCTCCTTTTCCTCATCCCAGTTGTTCCTTCCCTTTGAGCAATTTCTTTCCCTTTCACAATATCTATTGTACCTTTCAGATTTTATTTACTCTTTCAGATTCTTACAGTAGGGAGACAATACAATGTTTACACAGGCAGTTCTGATTTATTTCACATATGAGTCCCTAGTTGCATCCATTTACCCACAAAAGCCTCAAGTTTATCTTTTTTATAGCTGAGTAATACTCCATTGTATAAAAGTACCACATCTTTTTTATCAGTTCCTCTGTTGACGGGCATTTGGGTTGTTTCCAAGACTTAGCTATGACAAATTGTGCTGCTATAAACATGGGTGTACATAGAACACTGTAGTATGATGTTTTCAAATTTTGTGGAAAAATACCCAGAAGGGTATTTTCTGAAACAACTGCTTTCTTGTCTAGGCATTTCCTAAAACAACCTGAGTTCTTGACTGTATCTTATTTAATAAGTAGATACCTCTAGTTTGTCTCTGTTATTGATGAAACTTTATGAGGAAGCCTGCACAGTTGTAAAAAGTGTCTTTCTCTTAAAGGTTTAAAAGTAAAAGATAAAAAGTAGTTCAAAAAAACAGGCTACAATAAGTGGGAAAAACAACTGCCTCCAACAGCTGTGAAAGCAGCGTTCCATACTCCCCCTCAAGTTTCTCCAAACAGAGAAGCTGGAGAGCACCGGGACGGTCAAGGTGAACTCCACAGAGATATTTCAATAACCGAGGCAATGGCTGTATCTGTATAGTGAGGGCAAAAGCAATCGTCACTAGGAACAAATTCAACAACAGAGTCACAAGCAGAGACGGTACAGGGAGGAAGTTGTATACAAAGTGTGGAAAAGGCTGCCGAGAGGCACTTGGGGAGACACCCGGACAGGCCCGCCAGCCTGCCTCAGCGCCCCACTGCACCAGAGAAACACAGCGCTTCCCAGGCACACGCAGCAGCTACTTCAGCATCTTTATTATACTGATTTCCTAAGCATTATGTTTATCAGATCTACTGAGACCTTCATTGGAAAAGGTCCTACGAGACGGCCCTTACACCTAGGATAAAATGTACAAAAGAATCAAATATAAAATAAAGCACATATTGACTCAAATGTGAAACTAGCTTCTAGGTTACAACTTAAAATTCTGCTAAATGTAAAACTGTAGGACTAAAGGATCGGAGTTCTATTTTTAATTCAAATCAATATCTCTTGGAAAGAAGACTATCTTTAGATACTTCACTTGAGGCAACTGGTACAAACCGGAAATGCTAAGTTATCAAACTTTTATATACCAGATTATTTCCCACACAACCAAGAGATTAATGCTAAGAGAGTAACAGTGGACACAGTACTACCAATTTCAGTGGCATAGCTTCTACTGTTTTCAAAATGCTCGTGCAGAATAAAATCTGTTGTATCGGTCCTGCGAAAGACTGAGGAAAAATTAAATACTAGTCACTTACTAAGCACATAGTAAGGGCCAGTCACAAGCTAGCCATTCCCATAGGACTGAGGAGCTTCTTGGGACACAGAAATTTCACTGCTGAACAAAAAAAACCCAGGCAAGGTAGGAAGGTGGGTCGTCCTAGCAAACACTAATAGGCATGGGCATCGTCTTCACTATTAACCATTATGATTCATTTTAGATAACAAAGACATCTCTGAATATTTGCTTGCTTATTACCTCTGCCAAAAGGGTCAAAAACAAGAAAAATACCCACCACTTTCCTGACCTAAAATTTGGCAAAGGTATGATTGACAGCAAGGGAGGAAATATATCAGTAGTTGTTGTTTCATGGCTAAGAAAACTAAGACACGTGAGAGCTACGCACCGACAGTGCTGTGTGTCTACCAAGTCCGGCCCTTCTGTTTCTCTGATGAGTCACCTTGCAGGGGTGGGAGGAGACAGAGGCATTTTTTCCCTTTCCTAAACCAGGCATGAATTTCTCTGTTGTATTTTTTTTAATGAAGCTCAATTAACTTTAATTATTTACTTAAGACCAACTAGTAAGAGAAATAGGGTGTGGGGGACCCATGTCTTCTAACCCGTCCTTGATCTAACTCTTACCTCCTATATCATGTCATAGCGAAAACAAAAAGAAGAAACTGTCCCTAAACATAAGCTAATATATAAACAACAAAGAAAATGATTTAATACCTTCAAGCATAATCATAAGCTCAAATTTACTGTATTTTAAAAGTGTCTAACATACTTCATTCTATCCTATAATATTAACCATGTCATATAGTTAAACTATAAGGCTAAGAACTTCAATTCTGTTTCTTATGTTATCTTAAAATATTTTAATTAACATTTATTGTTCAACAATACTTATGTAGTGCTTACCAGCTACATAGAAAGACCCTGTATGATTCCAGTCATAGTGAATCATTTATGTACTGTAATCACAGCAATGTGTTTAAATATACTCTTCTGAGATTCCAACTCCCTGAAAACTACTTAAAACATGTAGCCCAGGGCCTGTGTACTAGTCAGCTTTCTGTCACTATAACAAAGTATCTAAGATAATTAACTTATAAAATGAAAAAGTCAGAGCCCGGTGTGATGGGTGGCACATGGCTATAATCCCACCATTTGGGAGGCTAAGGCAAGAAAACCATCATGAGTTTGAGGCCAGCATGGGTCACAGAGTGAATTTAAGGTAGCCTGAATTATATAATGAGACCCTGTCTCAAAAAACAAAAAGGTTAATTTGATGTCACAGTTTTAGAGGTTTAGTCTATGACCAGCGGACACACTACTGTTAGGCCTCTGGTCGGGGTGTTAGACGGCAAGGGCAGTGAACACATGGCAGACTAAACTGCTCACCTCAGAGCCAAGAAGCAAAGGGAAAAGGAACAGGTGGGATTCCACAATCCATTTCAAGGGCACATCCAGTGACCTAAAGACCTCTTTTCTGTCTCTATAACAAAATATCTAAGATAATTAACTTATAAGCCGCACCTCCTAGAAGTTCAACCGCTTCCAAGCTACATCGACCAGGAGACCAGATCTTCACTACATGGACCTCTGGGAATATTCAGCTCCAAACTCGAGCAGCCTGCCACCTGCTCAGCATTCATCTGAGGGGTTTGGGACACATGCACTCGAACAGGATCCACTTGCAAGTTGGAGGGTTTGACAAAAAGCACAGAAACAAAAAGCTCAGTCTCTGACTTTCTCCTACCCTTCTCCTCTGAAGCAGTTCGTAAAACCTACAAAGAACTCTGATTTAACCCTAAATCAGGTCAGAAGACTCCTATTTGAGAGGTACCCTTCAAATCTCCAGAGAAACCATCTCTGAAGGCATAAGGTCACAGAGGAAAATCTGGACAAGCAGGCCTTGCTAAACCCTCCCTAGTTTATTACCATGATCGTACTGTACAACACACTAACATACTCCTTATATCTAATCATTCTTCGTAACTATCCACTTCTTCAAACTTAGCATAAAAAATACACAGGTTTACCCCATCTTAAGGTCTTTATTTCTTTATGAAAGCTCCATGTCACATAAAATTTATATTGTATCAATCCATATGCTTCTTTCTTGTTAATCTGTCTTTGTTATAGGTGGCTACCATCGAGAGAAGTAAGAAAAAGATGTTTTTTCTTCCCCTAAACATTCAAATGACAAATATGATGTATATAGGCAATATCAGATATAAAGCTCTATAACAATACACAATCTAGATAGAGATGTATGTAAATAACTGAAGTAATGCAAAATAAATTTAACATGACTAGTACAGACCATAAAATTATTAGGTATTTAAAAGAGAGACACTGACGAGAAAATGTTTATAAGTCTGATAGTCTATGAAGCAATAGCTTCTATTTCTTTAAAAAAGAACTCTACCCCCTAAATAACCTATATAAAATGTCAATACATAAGACAATGACAACTGCATGTAAATCTGTTCCTGTTTAAAAAAAAAAAACAAACTCATGGTACCTCCATAAAATCCAAAACTATATAAATTAAGGGCCACTCCTACTTCAAAAATATTTCTCAAAAATAGTTTCCCACTCCAACTACTACTATGTATTTAGAAATCCTCTCTTATAGTGTCTTGTATGTCCTCTTAATTGACTATAAGCCCACTATTGTATTTAATATGTAATATAAAATAAGCACTTTGTAAAGTAGGCAGAAACACAACCAGGTAGCCTACTAAATGAAGATCCTTGCTTCAATCAGTAAATTATATTACTCTATTTAGAATAATATTTTGATATTTTATCATCTGTTGATCTAAATATGTCATTTTTTAGAAGTTGTGCTCAAGTCAGAAATGCTCAGCTTTGTAATTTTCCTAAAACACAAAGTAAATGAAGTCCTTTAGTTTTATGCTAAAACAACAAAAGCAAGTAAGTAATATTATTTTAAAGTGGTAGAATGAATAAAATCTAAATTAAAAGGGTGTCTAAAATATGTGGCATGTCTTTCCAGTGATGATTCAGTTAAAACCTCTCAGCCTTTAATCTATCATATCCTTTAAACAGCGCTGGGAGTTGCCAAGAACAATTCAGTATTACAACTTGATCTTTTGTAACTTTCCTCAGCTTGTCTTACAATGGAGGCTAAATTTAACCAAAATCTCTTATAGTATAGTCTACATAAGAGAAGATGCTATTAAAAAAAGAAAAAGCTTTTAATTTGAAAAGTCATAGAAGTTAACAGAAATGTTAAAAAGTAAAGATAAACTCACGGGGGGTACAATTCACTGGTCGAACACTTGCCTATCATGTGTTGAGGCCCTGGGTTTCATCTCTAACAATACAAAAAAATTTTTTTAAATATACACTCAGAAATCTTTTTAACTAAAGTGCTAAACTAAGTCTTTTTAACTAAGTGCTAAAACTAAAGTCTTTTTTTAACTAAAGTCTTTTTCCCCTATTTTAAGAGGGGAAAAAGTCAGTATATTTCCTAAAAGGTGATGTATACCTAATTTTCTCAAATAATCTTCCCACTGATACTTTTACCACCAAAAAGGAATAAATGAATATGCCTTTATTCAACTTGAAGAATTTCATTTTCTTTTATTGAAGTCCACCTATTCATTTAGACCTTGCACTTGCAATAAGCATTCCCTTTCTATAGCTCCTGCCGGGCTCTACACCAAGGTTCACCGCATGTGACCAAAGCAGACGGGACTATCTGATCTCAAGGCAGGCAGTCCACAGACTAGTCAGCAGCTCTTGGAGAAGCTCATCACATGTACGAATTATTAGTTAAACCATCAAATTCTCTCAGGAAGCATACACTGAGAAAATGAGGCAATTAGAAGAACAAAAACTGAAACAGAAATGTCAAAGGAGCTTTGATGACCAGCGAGTATGCCAGGTTACAAACACGTAGAAGTGAAAAACAAGTACAAAAAAGATATACTCTGTTGCAGGCGAAGAAGCTAGTGCAAATGTATACAGTAGCTGAGGTGATGCAGTTCCGGAGAACTATAAAGTCTCGCATACTGTTGCTAGGGCCACTAGAAAAGAAATAAATCATTTAAAGGTGTTCAAAACTGGCGAAATAGTAATTCCAACTTACAGGTGAATGTACAATGTGGGAAAGAAATCAAGCTTAAACTGTCTGGAAGGCATGGAAAGGGGAACTGAAATCCAGGCGTTCTAAATCCTGGCTTAACTTACCGCAGTTCACGATGGGACAAGGGTACGAGCTTGGAGACCAAACCCTGGACTACAACAACTAAACTCCAGTCAGTTACAGACTGAAGCATTAGAGTTAAGAAAAAGTCCTTTACCACAGATAATTTCAGAAGCTCTGCTAGACCACATAAATCACATGTTAGTGTGATTCCTGTAAGAGTACAAGGATTTCTCATATTGTTGAACTGAAATGATACTTCTAAAACATGTATTTTTGTATTTGAAAAAGTTCTGAACAAACCAGCAATGTATTAAGAAATCAATATACCATTCAGGAACAATGCTTTAAATTACACCTTTTTTTTTTTTTTTTTTTTGCGGTACTGGGGATCGAACTCAGAACCCTGCGCTTGCTAGGCAAGCGCTTATTCCACTGAGCTATATCCCCAGCCCACACCTTTCAGGACTGTTTAGTGTACACTACCTGAACACATGGAAAATAATCTTTGTAAAAATTTTCTTCCAAGATATAAAGAAATGAAAACTGATTACCTTGTGATCAATGATAAATGTACAGTTAGCTCTTCTGAAAAAAAGAAAAGGAAAAAAGGAATTTCTTTAAAGATACAAAGTTCTTTAAAGATATAGAGCACAGACTGTCCCAGTGTGTGACAAGGCTGAAATGTGAATGAAGGTGGGCATATCCAAGAGCATGTGTAGAGAGCCAGAAAATCAGTGTCAACACATGAACTTAACAGCAGCAGTGTGTAATATGAGACATTTTTCATATTTTTTTGTAGATACCAGTAAAGCACAAAAAGACCGCAGCAAACAAAAAGTTAAAAAGATAGAAAAGCAGGCAGAGAGAGGCAGTGGCACCACCAGCAGCGACAACCATGGCAAAAACCTTGGTAACTGCTGGAAGTGTATACCAGGCACATAGTATACTATGTTCATACCCTTGAGTATCTTGGAAATTTTCTTCATAAAAAAATCAACTTAGCTAAAAATATACTAATATTTTGGTCTACTACATCCCCTCAAAATTTAAAAATAAAATCCATACATTTAATATTCTTTGACTAACCTTATAAATGGCAACAAGGGAAACATTTTTAATAAAGAATGTCAAGAAACTGTAGATGTAGTTCAGGCCATAACCATACAAATTCAAAGTGATATTTTTAGCTTTGTCAAAAGCAAATAATAAAAGTCAGAAAAGTAGCAAATATGTACCTTAATGATAACTTAAGAGCCTGCAGCTTTGCCAGACAAAGTTTAATTTCCCAAAGTAGTCAATTAAGGCTTGGTCATATCCTCTTTGGTGGACATTGCTTGAGGATAACATGAAAATCTTTTCTGTCAGCTTCCTTCCTGCTTTGTTACCCACAGTTCTATTTTTTTTTTAATTTCATATAAGAGGTTCAGAAATCATGACTACTAAAAAATTGACAGAATTCTACATAAGAGCAATATACTACTTAATAACTCACCTAAAATAATTTTTACAAATTCTTGATTTATTAATAGACATGAACCCAGTCATGTATAAATATATATTTTTTTGAGACAGGTTGTTGTTGTGTAGTTCAGATTGACCCTGAACTCAGTATGTAGTCCAGGCTGGCCTTGAACCCACAGCAGTCCTCCTACCTCAGCCTCCCAAGTGGTGGGATTACATGCATACCCTACCATGCCTGTACAAATCTTGGTTTCTAAGAACGTAATGGAGTAAAAAGTGAATTCTAGTGTATTCATTAAAAAAAAGCAATAAATAATGTTCCAACTCTTTAATTCTTTCTCTTTCTCTCCCTCTCTCTCTCTCTCTCTCACACATACACACACACACGCACACAATTCTTAAAGCAGCATCAAAAGAACCTCATCAAACTACTTCCTAAATCTTTTTTTAAAAGTATGATATCTAATCACAAAGTTATAAAAACTATGTAAACCCCTTTAGTTCAAAGATTTTATCTCACAACCTTAAAAGATGTAATATTAATATTTTTATGCAGTTTTCTCTCCCATAATTTAAAAAATCATCCAGGATTTTAGAAATTAATATCCTGAGAGTCAATGTTAGAGATGACTTGCTCCACTTAACTCTGCCCTGTGAGTATGATAAACAAAAGTAATTCTCCAGGCTTTTAAAACACCTCTAAAATAAAGGAACCAAGTAGACAAAATATCTGTATAAAAATGGAGATCTTTTATTCAATCCACTGAATCCAAATTAAGAGTTACTGAAATCTAATAGTAGTCAAGTACCACCATGCCAGAAACTTGTATGAGCCACCTTTTCCTGAATGAGACAAAATGTCTGACATCCCTACGGTGTACAGGAGACTTTTACTTGGCTCACAGTCTCCGTGGGTTCAGTCCAGGCCAGTCCAAGGCAGAAACACCAAAGCAGAGGAGCCTAAAGCTCTCAACTCACGTCAGGCAGGAAGCAGAGCACAAGGGAGAAAGAGCCTGAGAGAAAGGGGCCAGGGACCAGGCATGGCTCCGCGGTCACATCCAATGACCCCCAGACACATCCCACACGTGTAATTTTCTAATCTCCTAGGCTACTGGTGGCGAATCTAGGGCACACATGCTGTAGTGGGTTATTTGTTATCTGTGAAAGCTCTAAAACATTCACCACCACTAACATAGGCCCTCTCAAATCAATCAAGTTGACAATCAAGATGAACCATCACAGAATTAATGACATACAATGCACAAGACTTGAACTCTGTCTTAAGAAAGACAGGTAAACTAAGACATGAGTATGATAGAAAGGATCTTCAAAAAGAAAGGGATTTTCTTCACTGGTTGAAAGAAAAACTAAAATACACCAAAAGTATTCCACAAAAACTATCACTTAATATTTTTAGAAGTTATCTAGAACAAGAGACAAAATAACTGAAATCTTCTAATATGAAGACAAGAAAATGCTAAATCTAACAAAGATGAACAGTTAGAAAAACAATATTGGTTTAAAGAAACAAAATTCTATAATAGAAGTTAGCAAAATATAATATATTCAATGGATAACAGCTTTCTCTCAATCAGAAATAAGTTCTTGGAACTAATAATCTTATTTTTTAATAAGACTCTAAATAATCTACAAATATTCATGAATGTTTTACATTCATACATTGAAATACAGGAAATAACGTATTAAATAGCTATCAATGGCATTTCCCTATCCTAAATTGGTGATAAGCTACAGTGTTCAGTTTGCCTTTGAAGTTAAAATGTACTACTAAGGCTAAAATTCACAGCTAGGGAGGTAAAATAGGAAGGGAAGGCAATACAAAATTACTAGGAAGAGCCTGTTTCTTCCCTTAGCTCATACAGATTAGTTGTTTAAATTCAATTCTAAATACTACTTGAATATTTCTATTAGTGTGAATATCCTTACCTAGAAGGTCCATAGAGTTTTAGGGTCCCTGTGAGCTTCCTTAAAGAACAAGCAAAATTATGTAGTAAATATATGAAATTTTCTGAAAAGAAGATTCATGATTTTTTTTAGCTTCTCCCTTTGATATACCACTTCAGCATCTAATGTGACTAAGAAAGGTTAAGGATCAACTGCCAAACAGATTCTTCTGCTTTGAACAAATAAGCCTTTTGGACTGTCTTTTGGAGACAGTTCAGGCTGGCCTTGAGCTCACTTTGTAGCCCAGGCTGGCCTCAAACTCACAACAATCCTCCTACCTCAACCTCCTGAGTGCAGGGATTACAGGCGTGCACCACCACACATGGCTCTTGTCTTATTTTGAAAACCTCTTCACACTTTGTTATGGGTTACAATAATTCATTCAAACCTTTTCCGAGCTATCAGTTCTTACACTTTGCTTATTATATACTCTCAAATAAAGATTTCAACAAACGAATTCTGCACCTATTGTTTTTTTAAAAATTCCGTTACCAGCTTTATAAATTAATAAGTTAAATTGTGGTGCTATAGTTTTCTGGTCTCTAACTTGACAGTTTTACATCTCTAATCAATATTTACAAGGGGAAAGTCATTTTAAACCCCCTTTAGGAGAAGACTTCCTTCTTTGTGGTCTAAGCTGACAATATGTCTTTCATTTCACACAGTCAAGGCACTTTCTTATTATTGGTATATGTTTCTCATACATAATGATTACATTCATCTTGGGGTATTGTTCATGTACACATAGCATCTCGTCAGTTTTATTTCCCCACCCTACTCGCCCTCATCTCCCCCTCCCATCCCCACAACGTCTACCTTTCTGTTTGCTACTCTCTCCCTTGTACTTTGCCCTTTACTTTTGAGCATCTCATACAAGGTGCTTTCGAGTAACACTACTAGACATCTAAGTTAGAGGTAGTCAACGTAAGAGCACACACAGCATTTCTTTTTAATCCCTTCTGCCCATCACCATGAAGTCTACAAATTGCAAATGGTTGTACATAAAGCTTCATGATAAAATCAACATGTTTTCATGGTGCTTTGTACATTATGTGACCAATTGTCTAAGAAACAACAAGCATAACAACAAAGGCGGAAGCAAGTAACCCAGATATTCAGTAGAGGTTCTGAGGAGCATCTACAGTACAGAAGCAAACCTACATTATAGTGTGTTAGGGTTTGTGTCTGCGCGTCCCCCCAAGTCCTCATGCAGTTATGGGAGGCTTTTAGAGTTTATGACTGATCCATGATCCAGTGCTGGGATGATGGGTGTGAGAGCTATACCCGTCCTAGGGTGGACAGTTTGTATATGAAGGAGAGAAAGAGGCTGCTGGCGGCCATTCCTCCTTTTTGCTCTTGCTGTTTTTGCTGTACTCTGCCAGCATGAACTGTTGTCCTCTGCCACGTGCCACTCTGCCTCAGAACCAGCCAAGTATGGACTGAAACCTCCACAAACTGTAAGCTAAATACACCTTTTCTTCCTTCATTTTGGATGTTGGGTATTTTATTTCGGCAATGAGAAAAAAGCAACCAAGACATAATGGAATTTCAAATATGGCAAAAAAAAAAAAAAAATGAGAAAGGACCACTAACTCGTTACCTAAGAGAGACCTGGAAAGAGATCTAGTAGTCATTACACACTGTTTACTCAAAAGTGACCTGTCCGATGTGCTGTTATAGACAGAAAGGCCAACTGTGATAGTAGCCATTAACAGGAAGCACATTAGACACCAAAGAAAATACCACCCAAGTCTATTTTTACAAAACTAGCTCTTAATAAGAGTCAGACTATGCATGTAAGTGAAAATAAAAATGATTTGGAAGGTATAGGGTGGAGGCCGTCCATATAGAGGGGAGCTATAAAGCATGGAATCTTTAGCCTGGAAATAATGCTGAAAGGTGAATGGCACAAAACCCACAGGTTCTGAAGGCAAAAGGTACTAACAGAAAGTGAACACGGATTATTCCATGAATAGGAAAACAGGACCAATAGAAACTCTAAAAATTCAAATTTGGAGAAGAAAATAAAAGACACCAATTTATGGAGTAGATAATATCAATAATTTATTTCTTTATTCTTGGCACAATTATTCTATGAGAAACTTCATAACATTTCAACAAAAATCTTTAAGAGAAAAAACGAAATGTAAAATATCTTTCTAATATTTAACTTCAAAAAATAGTAATTGGATTTGGGAAAAAGCATCTTTACTTATTAACTTCATGCTCATATTAGTCAGCTTTCCCACTAATAGGACAGTGTCCAATGTCCACAGCCTAATACAGGAGAGGCTTAATCCAGCTCATTAACCTGTCTTCAAGGAAATCCAGTTCATTGTCAGCTGACTCCAAGGCAGGGACATCAGAGCGGAAGGATGGGACACAGAAAAGATGCTCAGTTCATGGTTGCTCAGAAGCTGAGGAACACAGTGCCAGAGGAGTGAAGGACCAGACACAGACCCCAAGGCCATGGCTCTACACCCCACCCAGGCACACTCCGACGCCAAACCCAACCAAATTGAAACCCCACTGTCCCTGCTATGATGTCTACTCCCATGAATGAAAAATTCACATTGTTTAAAAAATGCCAGAAATTACTGTAATTAACACTACCAGGAATATTCAAGTTAATGTACTTACAAGTGGTATTATGTATATTTCTTGTTGTAGTTATAACTCATAACATAAACATACTTATGAAATTAAAATATGCATTCTCAAAAACACATAGATAGATAGGGGGCTGGGGATATAGCTCAGTGGAATAAGCGCCTGCCTAGCAAGCGCAGGGTCCTGAGTTCGATCCCCAGTACCGCAAAAAAAAAAAAAAAAAAAACACATAGATAGCAAGTACTAGGACAAAGCACCCCACCAAGTATTAAGCACTGTTTCCATAAAACAGAACAAATATGAAACTCTTTCAAAAATTTTTTAAAATGCTTAATCTAGGTCATTTTCAACAAACAATGAATGAAATATAAAACAAACAATAAAAAAAAGAGTAATTAAGGAATCTTGTACTTATGGATCAGTTGCTTTTCTCTCATGGCTGAGACACAACACCTGAAGCTCAAAGCTAAGGGAGAAAAGCGTTACTTGGCTCATAGTTTGTAGAGACCGCGGTCCACATTCAACTAGCTCCAAGGCAGAGTGTCGTGACAAGCTCTGGAGATGAGTAACAGCTCATGGCAGGCAGAAGATAGCAAAGGAGCAAAGGATGACTACAGTTCTTTCTGTATATTTTCCATGCTTGTAGGGAGGGCAGCACTCACAGCCTGAATCCCAGCGCCCTTGATCCTAGCATTGCACCATCAATCAATTTCAGCATCACACA
Source organism: Dinomys branickii (assembly GCA_004027595.1). Taxonomy (NCBI): domain Eukaryota; kingdom Metazoa; phylum Chordata; class Mammalia; order Rodentia; family Dinomyidae; genus Dinomys; species Dinomys branickii. Next base: position 26,121 of record PVLD010000349.1, on the reverse strand, counting down.
CTCTAGATCCAGGCAACTCTGAAAAAGCCCCACCTATGACCACATGAGGCTTTGGGGGATCAGCTAGACACAGGCCATAACAACTAATAACCAACACCGTTACAACCTACTTTACACTACTTCGCCATTTTAAATGGCTTTCTGGGGGCGGCGAGACCCCACATCGCAAAGCTTCAGAGGAATGAGTGGGGAGCAGTAGAACTAATTCCATTCTCAGTGAGTGCCCTTACCCGCCTTACACTTCTCGGAGCACAGGGAACGTTATTTCCACAGTGAAGTCATAATGATGCAAAAGAATACAAGGCAAATGTAGAGAAAATATAAAAAGAAAGTCTTACGACAGTAAGGTTGTCTAGAACAAGGACTAGTTTTAAGTGTCTGCTAAGATTTCAGGAGCCGCTTAATAAAATCACTTACCAGTTTGTCCTATGGGATAGTACTGCCTATGGCAAGCGTTCTTGGCAAACTCTGATCTGGGATCTGCCCTGGAAACACCACGTTCCCTGAGTGAAGTTCACCTGTCATTCCACTGCACATGAGGCACCAGAAATACAGATACCGGGGCTTGCAGTGTGGCTCAGTGGTATAGCATGTGCTTAGCATGTGCTGAGAACTTGTGTTCAATCCCCTAACACACACACACACACACACACACACACACACACACACACACAAATTAAAGGAAATATACCTACTGTCAAAAAAATCACCTTGACCAAAAGCATGTATTAACTGTCTCTAACATTATTATGCTAAATATTATAAAAAGTACAGGAAGTTTCTGGTGCTCTATACCAGAGTAATTAGAGGAAATCAAATTAGACAGATCATCTGGTTTAAGGTCATGACCCCACTCTGTACAACAGTGAATCCTGGCTAAAAACCAGAGAAGTAGGCTTAATTTAGCTAAGCAACAAAGGTCCTAGTCAATCATCTCAGGAGTCTCAAGAGCTTGGGTTTCCCATAGCCCAAATGCCACAGCAGGTGGAAATCTGGGGCCTAATTCTGATCACAAAGCACTCCAACGTGAATTGAAAACTAGAATGGTACTGCAGTTAAAAAGCTGAAGAGCAATGTCTCTCAGAAAGTCATATAAATCAGCACATGGTATACACCTTCAATCCCAAGTTCTTCAGAGACCTAGATAGAAGGGTTTAAAGTTTGAAGCCATTCTGGGCAACTTAGTGAGAGGCTTTCTCAGAATAAAATAAAAAGGGTGGGATGTAACTCAGTGATACAACACTTATTTACAGTGTGTGAGGCCCTGAGTTCAATCACTAGCACAGGAAAAAAAAAAAAGTCATCTACTTTATCATTAGAGAACAATATAGTTCTTCTGCCTAGGAATGTGGATATTCTGAATTGACTAATTTTGAAGGTAAGGCCAATAAATTAAACCAGAACAACAAATTTTGACTTTAACATGTTTAAACTGATCTAAAATGCTTAGAAACTCTAAGTGCATCATCTTAAAGCCAAGTAGCAAATAGAATAACATTTGATGACTTAATCAGCCCAATATTCAATATTACAGACCTATATTAAATATTTAATATTAAGTATTTAATGTAAATCACTGGATACCTAACAAAAACTGGGGAATTTTCTAACTAACATTTTACTTTCATAACTAATACTTAACTTCACCTTTTATCTTCTGGTATACACCAAAAATTCCTAATTAAGCAACATGATAGAAAAGTAGGGGTAGGGTAAAAGGAGAATAACCTATATTTTAAATGAGCTCATTAAATTCAATAGGGTTAATATTTCAAAGTCCATCTGTTTTGAATGTCAATACAAAAGTGCTTCTAGTTCCAGTCAAAGAACTATCAATAAAAATAAATGGTAATCTTAAAAAAAAGTTTACTACATCCAGGTTAGAGGCATGATCTACACTGCTTCTTTACTGTAGATGACTTTTATAAACTTGTCCTACCTACAGAGTCACAGAAATACACACTTACTTAATTATGTTCTTATAGAAATAAACAGGATTTTTAAAATGGGTATTATTAACCCCTTGAACACATGTAAAACTCATTTTACACTCAAATCATTACCCTCAGACGTCTCACTTTCAGATCATTTGTTTGAGAACAACGTTGCTCAGCTTTGCTTCTCCAGAATCTTTACTTCTGTTGAATCCACATAATTTTCAAATACTGAGAAATTAAACAGGAAAAGGAAAACTACAACATAGCATAATGAACAAGAATAAAATCAGTATACATTTAAGGGATAATTTCCGCTCCACTACTTTGTAACTTTGACAGTAACTTGTCTGATCTAAGCTTGCTTATCTACATTTTGTTTTTTTTTGTTTTTTTTGGTTTTTTTTTTGGCGGTACTGGGGATCGAACTCAGGACCCTGCGCTTGCTAGGTAGGCACTTATTCCACTGAGCTATATCCCCAGCCCCTAAGCTTGCTTATCTAAAAGGAAAACATGATGTCCCAAATTCAGTATCATATCAGGATACAGAGTCAGCACTCAAAAATCAATAGTATTCCTGCACACAAACAACAAACTTACTGAGAGAAACTAGGGAAACCACACCCTTCACAATAGCATAAAGAAAAACAAAATACTTACGAATCAATCTAATGAAAGAAGTTAAAAACCTTCTGCAAAAAGGAGATCAAAGAGGATACCAGGAAATGGAAAGACATCCCCCATTCCTCAATAGGCAGAACCAATATAGTGAAAATGGTCACACTTCCTAACTTCATACAGGTTTAATACGATCTCAAACAAAATACTATAGCATACCTCACAGAACTAGAGAAAACAATCCTAAAATTCATTTGGAACCAGAAGAGACAGAATATAAAAAGCAATTCTGGTCAACAAATGCAAGGTAAGGGGCAGAGGAATCCCTGACTGAAAGTTGTATTACAGTTCCTGGCCCCAGACCTGTTCAACTGCCACTTACAGGGGTCATCCCAAATTGCTGGTTCCTGTCTCTCCTCAGCAAATGGCAGAGGGGTGAACAGCAGAGAAAGAGCCTCTCCGCTATACTCCAGACACTGGAATATAGCAACATGCAGAAAAAAAGGAGACAAATAGGTCTCTGGGACCCAGGAAGGATCTGAAGTAAGAACTGAAGCCTGCTGGGAGAGCGAAGAGAGAGACTTCAACGAAGAACAACGACGTGACAAGCAGCGCTTTCTCTAAGCCCTGACTCACTTCATGGGAGGGGTGGCTCAAAACTGCACACAAATGGTGACTACTGGCAACCCTCAAAGCCACCACGGAGCAACACACCGGTGGAACAAAGCAGTGGATGCAGTGGACTGAAGTGGCTGATGAGTTATTCGAGTTCAAATGTTCTCTAGGAGAGGATGATTGGCTGGTAGCCATCTTAAGAAAGAGGCCAACTGAGCCCACAACTCAGGACAGCTGCAGGCTGGTTCGATCTAGTGCCTGCCAGGGTCAGGGTGAGGGTGCTGAGTTCAAGTTGGCTGGTGGTCAAACAGCCAAGTTCAAGCCAGCAGGAGTCACATGGAGTGTTACAGGATGAACAAATCAGGTTCTGTCCTCACAGCCAGAAACCAGCCTGAACTTGAGCAGAACTAAAGGTGCAGGCTTGCTAGGATTACCTACCACCCCATCATAAAGCAATGCCTGCCTTGCTGGGATTAATCAACACAGATCTAGACTCTGTCTGCCCACTTTGTCTACCAATGAGAGCAGAGACATGTATTGGATGTTTTTTTCTTCTTTTCTTTTTTTTCTTACTCTTCTTGTTTTTGTTTTCATTTTGTATCGCTTTCTTTTTTTCTTGATTGCTCTTCTTTATATGTAAGTGTGAACATTGTTTCTAGCTTTTTGGTTGTTGCTGTTCTGTTCTTGATTATTTCTTCCTTCTCTCTTTCCCTGCTATCTTCACCAGCTTCCCAAAATTTGTGAAATCATCCTTGGTCCTACAGCCTTGCTTCTAATCTCTTCTTCCACTTCTCTACTTTGTCCTTCAAGCCTTTTAAATTTTCTCCCAAGGGTAAAATCACCACACAGATGGCTTATTTACTGTATACAGTTTTCTTCTTCTTCGTTTTAGATTTTATTATATAACCACACATCTAGTTCATACGGTTAAGGGTAGCAAATTAATAGTTACCAAAGGCTGTCCTTCTCTAGGTTGTGTTTGATACTATGGGTATTGCTGATTATACTTTAGTCAAGAGGACATAATTCTAATCAATTATTACTTCCTGGCATGCCAACACTGTGACTGCCTATGGTTCCCAAAAACCTCTTGAGTCTAGGACAAAAGAATCAAGGGATAGATCAAACAGGCAGCAACTTCTCACCTTCAACACATTGAATGGATAGGATCTTGCAACAGACTCAAAACCCAAAAGCCCACTACACATGAAAGACATCTCTGAGAAGTAGTCATTTCCAAAATGTTCTAACTACTATCAAAAAAACTACTTCACATTAGAAATTTGCAAGCACCAACTCAGGAATTAATGTAAAAGAAAAAAAAAAAAAAAGGAAAACAAAACGAGAAGACCCTTAAACAATATGCAATCCCAGACTGTCAGCCCAGCAAAGGCAAAACCAGGGGACAATAAGGTGGAACAGTTCGAAAGCCACCCACCTGGATTCTCTGAAGAAGTAACAGAGAAAGTAACGAAGCAGATTACAAGGTTCTAGAAAAAAATCAAATTTGAAACAATTTCTCAGGTGACTACAGAGATGGTGGCCATAATGAAGGACACAGTAACTCTAGAATGGATACTGACAAAAACACAGGAGCTTCCGAAAATTATGTAAACCACAAATACCTAACATGGGGAAGAAATGGAACGCATCAAACAGATTTAAACAGATACTCGGCGATTAAAACTTCCACTGAAATTACACGCATCAGAATGACCCAATGTTGGGACAGAACATCAGATACAGAAGACAGGACTGTCTTAGTGATTAAGAAAGATTTCTTAATTAAAAGTAGCAAGGAACCACAAAAAATCAACCCAAAAGCTGCTAAAAGATACAAAGAAGAATAACATAAGATTGATTTGAGTCAAGGAACAAGTAGGAGCTAGGGCAAATGGCATAAAAAACCCATGCAGAGAAGTAAAGGCAAAAAGGTTCTCAAGCAGGGAGAAATAATTAGACATACAGACAAGTGAAACATAAAGAACTTCAACTAGCCATGATCAAAAAAATAAAATTAAACAAAGGCATATGATAGTCAAAATTACAGAAATCCAACATAAGAACAGGTTATTAAAATTTGTTAGAGAAAAGAAACAAATTGCCTATAAAGGAAAGAACACAAAATCACAGCAGACTTTTCAACACAAACCCTCAAGTTAAAAAGAGGCTGAAGCCATAAAAGAACACCTCCAACCCAGAGTGATGCACCCTGTAAAACTATCTTTCCAAATTGATGGAGAAAAAAGAGAATTCCATGAAAAGAACACCTCAAGAAATTCATGCCAACCAAACCCACCCCCAAAGTATTCTGAAGGACACTGTAGAAAGAGATAGCAAGGACTATAACTCCATGACCACAACAGAATGAGTCCAGTAGGCAAGGCAAGCAATCAAATAGAGGGGAAAAAGGGAACCAACAACAGGAATATAATCTGACAAGGATAAGTCAACACATATCAGTTATAATTGTCAGTGATAATGGTCTCAATTCACCAATGAAAAGAAACAAACTGGCAGAATGGATCAAGAATGAAGATCCAAGGAAACAATTCATGAGGAAGAGATAACAATCATAAATATATATGCACCAAATACCAGTGGTGTATCCAACTATATAAAACAAATATTAATGGACATGAAACATCAAGTAATGCTAATGTACTAATACATGTGCTAATACAATTGTAATTGGGGAACTCAATACCTCACTGTCACATATAGACCAAGTAGACCAAAAAAATATATATATATATATCAACAATGAGATACTAGAACTCAATGAAACTTTTGAACAAATGTATTTAGTACATGTCTATAGAGAGTTCCATCCCACAAAATCAGAATATACATTCTTTTTCAGCTGCACACAGGGCATTCTCCAAAACAGACCATATACTAGCTCACAGAAAATGCTTAAGTGCATGCAAAGTAATGGAAATTATCCCACGTATATTATCTGACCACACTTCAATGCAACTGGAAATCAATGGCAAAAGAAACTATGAAAACTTCATAAGCACATGGAAATTAAAAAATACCATCCTGAACAAGCAATGGGTCACAGATGAAATTAAAAAAGAAATTAGACAGTTTCTACAATTAAATGGTAATGCCAACATAACATATTAGAAATTACTGGACACAATAATAGCAGTACTAATGAGGGAAATTTATAGAGATGAATTGCCACTCAGAAAAAAAGAATGAGCTCAAATAAACCATACAATGCTGAAACTCAAGCTTCTAGAAAAAGAAGAGCAGGTCAAATCCAAAGCTTATACAAGGTAAGAAAATATAAAAATGAGAGAGGAAATTAATACAATGGAGACTAAGAAAACAATATAAAGAACCAATGAAGCAAAGAGTTTGTTTTTTGAAAGATTAAATAAAATAGACAAACCCTTGGCCAATCTTACCAAAAAAGAGAAAACTCAAATACATGCAATTAGAAATGAAAAGGGTGAAATCAAAATACACTACAGAAACCCAGAAGATCATCAATACTTACTTTGAGAACCTGTATTCTAATAAGATGGAAAACACAGAAGAAAAGATTCCTAGATATATATGAATTACCCAAGCTGAGTCAAAAAATATAAAAATTCTACATAAACCAGTAAGAGTCAATGAAATTGAAGATATAATTAAAAACCTACCAACAAAGAAAAGCTTAGACCCTGACTGCTGAATTCTACAAGAAATTTAGAGAATACCCAATGTCACTACTTCTCAAACTCTTTAATGAAACTGAAAGGGAAGCAATACTTCCAAATTCATTTCTGGAAGCATGCATTATCCTGACAGTAAAACCAGAGAAGGACCCAACTAAGAAAGAGAACTGAAGGTCAATCTTCTTAGTGAATATAGATGTAAAACTCCTCATAAGGTACTGACAAACAGAATACAGCAAATCATCAAGAAGATTATACTCCATGACCAAGTAGAATTCACCCCAAAGATGCAAGGATGGTTCAACATACACAAGTCAATAAATGTACTGTATTAACAGAGCCAAGGACAAAAACCACTTGATCATCTCAACAGATGCAGAAAAAACATTTGACAAAGTCCAATACCCATGCATGATAAAAAAAACTATAAAAATTGGAATAGATGATCATTATCTCAATATGATAAAAGCCATCTATGACAAACCAATAGCCAAAATCATATCGAACAGACAAAACCTGAAATCTTTCAGCCTAAAATCAGGAACAAGACAAGGATGTCCACTGTCACTACTGTTATTTAATACAGTTCTGGAAACATTACCCAGAGTAGTTAGATAAGAGAAACAAAATGAATAAGGATAGGAAAGGAAGGAGTTAAATAGTCATTATTTACAGATGACATGATATTCTATATAGAAGACCCTAAAAACTCTACCAAAAACCTTCTACATTTAACAATGAAATCAAGTCATACAGTTGTATATAAAGTTAACACTCAAAAATTAATCACATTCCTGTACACAAATAATAAACTCACTGACAGAGAAATCAAGGAAACAACACCTTTCATGATAATATCCAAAAAATGAAGAACCAAGGAATAAATCTAACAAAGAAAATAAAAGACTTATACATTGAAAACTACAGTAGTCTGGAAAAGAACACTGAAGGGGATATCAGAAAATAGAAAGATATCTGTTGCTCTTGGGTAGGAAAAACTAATACAGCACAAATGGGCATAGTTCCAAAATTGTTATACAGATTTAATGCAATCCTGATCAAAAATCCAACAGTATGTCCATAGAATTAGAGAAAACAACCCTAAAATTCATCTGGAACCAGAAGAGACCTAGAATAGGAAGGGCAATTATGGGCAACAAAGGCAAGGCGAGGGGCATCACAATCCCTGACTTGAAACTACACTGCAAAGCTACTGTGATAAAGCAATGCAGAACTGGTAAAACAAAAAAACAAAGACCTCAAGATCAACGGAACAGATTAGAAGATGCAGAAACAACTCCAAACATACTTGGCCCCCTTATCTTTGACGAAGGTGCCAAACAACATCACAGGAAAAATGATAACCACTTTAATAGATGGTGCTGGAAAATCTGGCTTTCCATATACCAAAGATTAAAAGTAATCTTTTAATCACCGTGCACTAAACTAAAATCAAAATGCATCAAAGATCTAAATATTGAAACAGAAACTTTAAATCTGCTTGAAGAGAGCATAGGTGGAACTCTTAAAGACACTGGGGTAGGCAAAGATTTGATAAACAAAACCCTGATTGTACAGGACTAATGTATGCATGTCTAAATAGAAAAAGAAGGCCTTCCAAGAAAATGCTTTTCAGACCTAAAAGATGAGTAAGAGATGATAAGTGAGCAGAAAGTACATTTTGAGCAGAATCCACCACATGTTCAAGGGCCCTGAGACAGAAAAAGGAGGTATAAAAATTGAGGAATGAAAATATGAGATTGAGAAGGAAGGGAAGAGCCAGATGACAGAGGGACTTTAGACTATCAACACTTCGGGTTTTATTCCACACCACCAAAACATGGTAGACACTACCAAGGTGTACTTTTGCCTACTTTGTGAAGAACAATTGAGGAGAAACTCCAGAAAACTACAAGGAATGTATTGTATAATTTGGAAACAATTGTTTTTCTGCCTTAAATATTCAAATCACATTCTGGGCCTGACCAAACAACTTGTGGCAGTAAGTGGCACAGTTAGGAACTTAACACTAAATAAACTAAATACTCACATTGCACTAAATACTAATATTGATATGCTGCCTCAAAACAACTTTTATCTAATTAAATTAGTTTTTTAAAATGTAGGAATACTATTCATATGTACCAGAATCTTTATAAAGGGCTAGAAAATAAACTGTCAGTACATTCATTACGACTGATTTTAATGACCTACACATATATTTCATAATGCCTCATTTCAAATGTTTTCCATTACATACTAACATACATTGTGCCATAAAGTATTAAGCACTTAAGAAGAAAAGACATGGTATTGAATACTCAAATATTATAACTGCAATTATTTGGCTCTTTGCCTCTCACAAACCACATAATTAAAAGTTAATCAAATACATTTCCAAAGAGCTTCTAAATCTCCCAGTGTTAGATACAGAATTCTTCCAGAAAAAAAGCGCAAGAAAGTTCTCGTTATACACTGTTAAGGACAGAAGTTAAACTAATCAAAAGATTCCAACCCATAACTCCTTGACATCAACTAACATTTCACTGATAATTCAGTAAAAGAATATTCGGTATATACAGACTCGATCTTTGTGAAATGGCTCCCTCTGTCAAGGATCTTTCATTTGCCATTCAAAATGACTAGTCTAAAAGATGCTGAAAACTATGCAAGGCAGATCTTTCACCTATAGTTAACAATGTAATTTCGTAAGTCAATAATAACCGATGAGAAAACACTATTTACATGTATAAGTTCAGTCTCTGCACACTATTATTCTATAAAATCAAGATATAATGAGGTACATTTTAAGACAATTTTAAGCATTTTAATTCTATTAAACTTATGTTGCTTATAATTATATGGTTCAGTAATTAGCTGGGAGAAATGGAGCTAAAACTACCTTAAACAATAAGTAACCATTAAAGAACCTTCAGGCAGAGGTTAAAATATTCTTCACACACAAATTTTTACATAATTTTATCCGTACCATTCCAGCAAAGTACTATGCTCTAATAAGAACTATCCTAATCTTCACCCAGCAATATTTTCAGGCTGATATTATTCTCATTTCCTTGAATAATATCCATACTCCAGAGCCATTTTCTTTCTCATATTCAATATCATGCATGCTCGTATCAAGGTTCCTTTCTTCATATCCTGTCACAGTATCAATCACTGCCTCCTGTCCACTCAATCCACTTTTGATTTATCAGCCGCCGTCTTTCTGGACTCCATAACTCGACCCAAACCATTTTAACAAGACATTGACAAATAGCACCCAGTATCACATCAACCTGTTCCACTTAGTAAACTAAGAAACAGTAACTGTGACATCTCTGCATAAGTATTCCATTCTATTCCCCAGACTGATGTATATTAATGAGGAGATGGTATTTGAAATGCTTCTTCCACATCAGCATCTAATATGATCAAATTAGGAAATGGGATGATTTATTAAATTTTGTAGAGCTGAAATATTTCTTTATATCGCTATATGTGTGGTTTCAGAAAGTGAGCTGTTGCTTTCAATTTTTCTACTGAAGATGTGCCTGCATTTCACAGACGAATTATTGTCTTTAAAAAGATTGCAAGAAGGCAAAATGTTATTAAGCAAATGCTCAGTAAAACAAACTAAATCAGTTTTAAAATTCCTAATTTAATGTAAATCTTGGTTGTTTCACTGAAATTCAGTTTGTGATCTTATTAAGTCATATTTGCATTGTACTGTCTTGCTGTAGGACAGTTTCAAATTTATAGCATTACCAAGCAGCTTCACTTCTTGACTTTTAAGATATGTCCTCAATAAAATAAATAATTGCTCTCTAAGCATATATTTTGTTCTCATTTTCAGATATAAGATAAAATAATGATCAATAGTTTCATAATGAATAAAATAAAAGCAGAAAATCAACAGTCCAGGTTGCTGTATTTTTCATAAGTAGGTATTAAAATATTCATTAATGTGTTCCTTAATTTAAATTTAATAACTGTTCATGGGCAGTTTGCACTGTAATAAATTTGGTTTTCACATTATATTTGTATATGAAAAGGATTTTTAATTTATTTACAATAAAAACCAAACCATAAATGAGAAAGAATAAATGGAAAACTCATTTTCCTTAAACAATCTCTTTTCTCAATCACCTATTTTCCAGGTATCTCGATATTCCACAAGTCAAACTCTACTTATTTCAAAAGTAAACAATTCCTCAGTATAAAATTCCCATGTAAGTCTATATCTAGGTTGACCTCAACGTTCTGGGCCTTTGCCCTCAATAGTTTTTTAATGAGCACCAATGAATGATTTCTTCCTGTTTGTGGACAAATTAATGAATTATAAACAAATACCTTCTAAAAGAGTTTTGACCTCACTCAGTGATTAGAAATATCTATAAAAATTAAGGACTGGGGATATAGCTCACTGACTCAAGTGCCTGCTTGACAAGCACAAGGTCTTGAGTTCGATTCCCAGTACAAAAAAAATTAATAGTGCTAATCTAGTTTTTTTAATGTAAAAAATTATGTATTGTTAAAACTGAATAAAAACTTGAAAATTACAGTACTATACTACAGTACTATACTGTTAAATTGTAATCCAATCTTTCTCCTTAATACTCAAAAAAGGATAACCAGATAAAGTTAGATGATCAAAAATGCTGCCTTTTGTTTAGTAAAGTCATGGAAAAAATGAGAATTAAACCTTTTTAGGTCTGTCAAACCTGGTGTGGTGATACATGCCTGTAGTCCCGGCACTTAGGAGGCTGAGGCAGAAGGACTGCCTTGAGTTTGAGGCCAGCCAAGGCTACACCGTGAGCTCAAGGATACTCTAAACTACATAGTGAGACCCTGGGTCAAAAACAACCCAAAAATATCTGTTAAATCACTAAAATCTGATATAATACAAGCAAATTCGCAATGTGTTATCATGTTAGTATAAAGAAATAATAATTTAAAGTGATTCTTTCAGCTGGACATGATGGCGCACATCTGCGATCCCGGCACTCAGGAAAATGAGGCAGGAGGATAGCCGTGAGTTCGGGCCCAGCCTGAGCTATACAGTGAGCTCAAAGCCAGCCTGCACTACAGAGCAAGCTCAAAAACAAATAAATGAATAAATATGAAAATTGATTCTTTTAAGAAATAACATTTATGTGGGCCTTTATAGTTCACAAGAACTTTTCACACATTATTTTATTTAATACATTTTCTGAAATTATGCTATACTTTTCTCCCAGTTAATAAATATCTATTACTTGTCCTATTTGTAAAACTACATCACAGTGAAATTTTCCTAATTTTCTCTAATGCATAAGTGATCTCTCTCCTAACATTCTTCATACTTGTGTATGATTTTAAGAGTCATCTGAGGCAATGATTATCTCATGTCACACCCCAAAGAAGTCTTCAATTTGATTACTTCGGTCAAAAGTAAAATATGCCTCTATTAAGGAAAAAAAATTATTCCAAAGAGCTCAGAGAGTGAACAGCAACAGGCAATCTGTGTCTGGGAATGGCTCATACATGATGAAATCTGTCACTTTAAATCCCTCAATGCCACCTACATATAATGGGTCTTTTGAATGTGACATAATAGATTATAGTATTTTAATTCTCTGTTAGAAAATTTAAAAATCACACAAAGTCAGACAATAAATCAAGAGATGAAGGAAAACAAAAAGGTGGTATAATCATCTAAATAAAGAGCATTGACAAAAATCAACACTGATGGATGTTAAACATTCTGTGCAAATACAGAAAGATTCTTTTTCACTTTTGTTAGGGGTAATAACAAGATCCTACAGTGAGTATCACATTTAAACACTTACAGTGAAAGACTAAACACTTTTTCCTAACTTAAAGACAAATGAAAGAATGACCACTCACCACTTTTGTTCAACAGTGAAGTCCTACACATAACGAGCCAGGGGAACTAAATAAATCGCACACTGTTCAAACAAAAGAAAGCCCTCACTTTTCAGATAACATGGCTGCTTTCATGGAAAACCCTACAGCAGCTATAGCTAACCTATGGCACATGTGCCACAGTGGGCTGTTTATTACTGAAAGCTCCAAAAGGTTCAATTTCATTGTCCTGAGGTATCTCCAAAACATCTATCAGAGCTAATCAGTAGCAAGATTATAGGATACAAACTAAATATATAAAATATACATGTAAAAAGATGTAAAAAGTGCAAAACACATAATATACACAAACATATATATACAAAGCATACAATATATAAAATCAACTATATTTCTATACATCAGCAACAAATAACTGGAAAATAAAATTTTAAAATAACTCCATTTTCAATAGTGTCAAAATGTAGAAATAAACTTAACAAAAGAGGTATGTTACGCATTAAATGTCTGTATGTCCCCCTCAAAAAAAAATTAATTTGTTGAAACATCCATAATGTGGTAGGGCCTTCGGGAAGTAAATAGGTCATAAAAGAGAAACCCTCATGATGAGATTAGTGCTCATATAAAAAAGAGAGTTTCCTTGCCCTCCCACTACGCTTCACCGGGCAAGGAAAACCACCTGTGAACCCGAAAGACAGCCTTCACCAGAACCCAACAACGTAGGGCCCACAGCTATGATAAAAAGAACATATGCCGTTTAAGTCATTTTCTCTGTAATATCAGCTTTAACTAACTTAAACACTGTGTAAGACCTTTACACTAAAAATTTTACATGCTGAAAAAAACTAAAAAATGGAGTGCTATACCATCTCATAAATTGGAAGACTCAATTTATTATGATGTCAGTTCTCTTCTGTTGAGTCAATGAATCCCCAGTTGAATCTCAACAGGCTTTTTTGAAGAAACTGTCAAACTAATTCTAAAATTCATATGGAAATTTAAACAATAACAATTTCAAGGCAAACCATAAGAATCAAAATTGTGTAGGACTAGTGTAAAAATACAGCGATGGGGGCTGGGGATATAGCTCAGTGGAATAAGCGCCTGCCTAGCAAGCGCAGGGTCCTGAGTTCGATCCCCAGTCCCACCAAAAAAAAAAAAAAAAATACAGCGATGAAACCAAAGACACAATATAGAAACAGAATCGCATAACTGGTTTTTGGTAGAGGTACCAAACAATGGAGTAAGAAAATAAAACTCTTTTTAAAATGGTGCTAGGCACCTGGTTGTGGTGGCACATGTATATCAACTACAAAGAGAAAGACAGTAGTCTTGTAGGCAAAACCTGGCACTTTATCCAGATGATCAAGGTATCAAGGTTCACACCCCCAGTGACACGGCAACCTCGTGAACCTCTTGCTACGATACATTAAAAAAGACCCAGTATCGTTTGTATGATATTCTTTCCAAAACACAAAGCTCATTCCAATGATAAAACCTCACAGAAACTCAAATTGAAAATAAATGTCTAGTATTCTTCAAAACTGTAACGGTCATGAAAGATGAACAAAGATAGAATCCGAGCACACCAGAGGAGATTCAGACAGGTAATAACGGCCCATAGGATCCTGGATTGAATCTTAGAAATGGAAAAGAATATTATTGGAAAAACTGATGAGATTTAAATAAGACCTGTCATCTATTAGCAATGTATCAATATTGATACGCTGCTTTTGATTACAGAAAGTGAAGTAGTGAGCCGGATGTGATAGTGGACGCCTGTCATCCCAGCACGAGGAAGACTGGGGCAAGGGGACCGCCACGAGTTCAAGGCCAGCCTGGGCCACGCGGTGCGTTTAAGGCCAGCCTGGACTACATAGCACACTGTGTCTCAACAAATGAAAAAAAACAAAGGCAAGTAGTATGAGAAAACAAACTGTGTTTTTTTTGCAACTTTACTGTTAATCTCAAGTTAGTTTAAAATAAAGATTTCCAAAAATGACTAATGGACAAAAAAATTAATTTGACATAAAAATCACAAATTACTGAGACAAAGATGGACTTTTTAATAGAGCAAAAGCTGATTAGAAATTGAGAGTAGATCCATGCCTATAAGAATAAATCTAAATATATAAAGGACCTAGGGGATATAGCTCAGTGGAATAAGCGCCTGCCTAGCAAGCACAAGGTCCTGAGTTTGATCCCCAGTACCGAAAAAAAAAAAAAAAAAAAAAAAAAAAAAAAAAAAAAAAAAAAAAAAAAAAAAAAATATATATATATATATATATATATATATATATATAAAGGACCTAAATATTTAAAAAAAGAAGAAAAAAACAAAGCAAGTATAATAGGAAAGAAATCATGGGAAGCTAAGGCAGGAGCATCACAAATGTAAGACTAGGGCTGGGGACATAGCTCAGTGGAATAAGCGCTTGCCTAGCAAGCGCAGGGTCCTGAGTTCGATCCCCAGTACCGCAAAAAAAAAAAAACAAATGTAAGACTAGCCTGAGCAACTTTGTGAAACCTTGTCTCGAAAACAAGAAAAAAAAAATGAGTTGGGGATGTAGCTCAGTGTGAAGTCCCTGGGTTCAAACCCCAAAACCACAAAAAAGAAGAGTGAATTTTGCCATCTCTGAATGTAAGCAAAGACTTCTATATCCTTGAAGTCCCGGGGTTCAAACCCCAAAACCACAAAAAAGAGTGAATTTTGCCATCTCTGAATGTAAGCGAAGACTTCTATGTCCTAATTAAGACAAAGATATAATAAAAGAAGAGAGTAACAAATTACTACACAGAAGAAAAACGTTAGATTTCAGTTACCTCTCAACTATCGCAGGAGTTGTGTTCCAGAGACCCCCATGATAGGTGAAAACCCACACAGTAGCGGTGTTATATTTATTTTACTATTTATATATATTTTAAGGCTTTATAAACCCTTTCCACACTCCTATAAACCTTTCCCACTCTTATTAACACTTCATATGCTCTTAAACACTTTCCATATTCTTAAACCTACATAATTTTAACAACATGTAAAATTCGACATGGGTACTCAGTGTGAAGTGGGTAAGAAGAGATGCTGAACATGCTGAACAGTACAACAAACAGACTGATGCTATGGTCACTGAGCCAATCAGTGCCCAGGATACAGAACATAGTGCTGTGGCTGGTTCCCTTCCATTCCATCAGCCATTAATGGGCTATGTACAATCTCACACTGGCAAACTTGCGCAAGCGGTAGTGGCGCACTGCATTTCCATTGTACACAGTACTGTATCCGTCTGCTGATGAAATACATACCGTATTCTATTTTAATTTAATATTTGTTTAATATGTTTGAATTAACATTTTTATATTTTTTATAGTTTTAAATCTTCAGGCAAAAATATTTAAAATCATAAATATTATATAAATACCTGTATACCACAAAATCCTGTGATACAGGGAAAACTCTGAGATATGGAATTAGATGTATTTTTTTTAAAAACCCATGATACAGTGAAGCCGCAATAAGTGAACAGCGATATAGCAAGGGATGACTGTACTGAGAAATATGCAAATAAACCCAAGAGGTAATTTAAAAGCTATAAAAAAATTTGCCTTGTATATCACAGTTAGTAAATAACTTAAAAACTGGAAGAAAAAAAGACCAAAAACCCAAAATAGGCAGAAAATTACAAAAAGAAAAACATGATCCTTAAGAATATGAAAAGATGTTCAACTTGTTATGAAAAAAGAAATAAAAACTAAAATACCATTTCAGACTGTCAAACACTTAAAAATATAACACATTCTACTGGTGATACTGTGGAAAAAGAGACTCACACATTACTGACAAAAATTTAGAAATTTTGCCGAGTGTGATGGCGCATACCTATAATCCCAGCACTCAGGAGGCTGAGGCAGGAGAATAGTTGCAAGTTCAAGGCCAGCCTGGGCTACAAAGTGAGCTCAAGGCCAGCCTGAACTGCATAGTGAGACCCTGTCTCAAAAAGACAAAAAAAAAAAAAAAAAAAAGGAAATTTCTCATGAAACTTTTTATCTTGGACTCAGAAATCTGAATTCCAGGAATTCCCTGTGAAAATACACCTCCAAATATACATGCACAAGATTATTCATGGCATCTTGTCAATAACTGCAAAATGTTTGCTCCGTCTTTAATGTCTCTTCCTAGGAGAATGGGGTTAAGCTTTGGATCTCAAATGTTCCCACACTCTTCACGCACTCAGAGCAGAGCTTTTGGAAGGTGACCGGATCACAGGGGTACTACACTCATGGTGAATTCACCCACTACATTCAGCAGCTGAGTGTCTGTTAGGATGAGGCCTGGTCAGAGAGGGTCCCTGGAGGCCTCACCAGGAAAGGTACACACTATGGCACCTCCCTGCCCAGCCACCTCCTCTGCTGTTTCCTGGCCACCACGCTGTAACAGATTTAGAAGCATGGAAGTTTTCTTTGAAAGGCTCACTACTTCCATCTTCTATATTTAAATTAAAGCCCTGATCAAATGAAGTGTGCAAGGAATTAGTTACTTAATTTTCTTGTTAAACCAAGATTAATCCAGAAACGCAGCCAGTGTAAACACTTTGAAGAATATATGTTTAGAATGTTTTCCAAAATAATGTAGTGCCAGGTGTGTGTAATCCCAGCACTCGGGAGGCTGAGGCAGGAAGATCACTGCAAGTTCAAGACTAGCTAGGGCTGCAAAGTGAGCTCAAGGCAAGCCTGATCTACATAGCAAGACCTTGTCTCAAAAAGACAAAAAAAGCAAACAAACTAAAAATAGAAAATGTAGTGTCTTAGATATGAATGGTGTAATTTCTCAAAATTTAAGAATTTCTAAATTAGATTTAGGCCTATTAAATTTAGACCTCAGTACCAATGTAGACAATTGAGAAACCAATCTTTTTATAATATCGTTTTTATCCTCTTTTCATCATAACACTTTCCTATTCAAAAACTCTGAATGATTTCTAAATGCCTACTTTCTTTTCTTTTTTGGGGGGGGTGGGTAGTGTAGAGACAAGGTACTGCTATGTGGTTCAGGTGGCCTAGAACTCACTATGCAGCTGAGGCTGGCCTTGAACTCTCAGCTACCTTCCTGCCTCAGCCGCCTGAGTCTGGGATTACAGGCATGTGCCAACACCTGGCCTAAATGCCTACTTTCACCAAATCAGTCAATACCATGTACCTCATCCTATTAAACTATATTTTCTTCTTTGGCACCAGAAATTGAACTCCTGACCTCACGCTTGCCAGACAGGTGTTGTGCCACTGAGCTGAATCTCCAGCCTCTAAACTACATTTTCTACCACTGCCCAAAACATACAACTCTCTCCAGGAACGCTGTTGTCTCTATCGGCCCCTGAGCAAGTGGAAATTAATCTGCCCAGTTTGATCAAAATTCTATAGATTGGGCAGCTTAAACAAGACAAAGTTATTTTCTGTTTTGCAGGTCAGAAATCCAAGACCGAGGTGCAGGCAAATCTGATTCCTTGTGAGGGCTCTTCCATCCTGTAAACGGTAGCCTTTTTGCTGCCTCCTCAGACAGCGTCTCCTGAGCAGATGGAGGCCCACCACCCCTCTCAGATTAGGACGCAACATGAAGACCTCAGGAAACCTAACTTACCTCTAAAAAGTCCTATCTCCACATACAGTCACAATGAGAACTGAACTGTCAACAAACTGAAATTTGGGACACAAATATTCAGTCCATAACACACCACGTTATTTCTGTGGTTACCTCCAAATTTTGCAGCTTTTGTTCATGCCTTCTTCAAATACTTCCACCACACAAAAAGCCCAGCCTAACCTACTAGAAAACAAGAAACCTGAGCTAAGAGCCAAACCCAAATGCCAGACGTATGAGCGACGCTACACTAGACCAGCAGCTGCGGTGAAGCTGTCTGATGATGACAAAGGCTACGCAGAGTTGTCTGCCGAGGTCAGTCCAAATTGCGGAATCCCTCAAAAGCAAAGGAGCATTGCTTTAAGTCACTACATTCGGGAATTACTTGTTAAAGAGTAATAAACACCAACAAGACCTACCTTCTTGTTCTGCTTTTAGACCTAGACCTCTGAACTCTGTAAGACTTCCCTCGACCCCTTGACCGACTGCGACTTCGTTTTCTTCTAGAGCCGTAAGAAGAGCTACTGCTTGACCGATGCCTGCGTCTGAAATAAGATGTAATCAAGTATCATTGCTATAGAAAGTTCTTGTTGTAGGCATTAAGGGGAAATCTAGAGTCGAAAGAATCATCCCATTTTCACTGTCTCACTCTTTCCTTGGAGTAAACAGATAAATTGTCATTTTTCTTGAACAGATGGTTAATAATTTAATGATTAAATCAGCTAGTAAAGCATTATGATCAGTTACTAATTAAGCATCACTGGTCTTAAGTGGCACAATCTTTCCAAAAACCATCAGATAATACGGTATGAGAACTACACCAGTCTCTGTCTAGTTGTACACAGAAAAGACCATGGATCAACACAGCAGATCCACACAGTAACCCTGATGAGAAAGGCCTAATGGGTTAAGATTCAGCTCTCATAAATAACTACTAAAAGAAAAATGGTAAGGGCTATGGGCATAGCTCAGGGGTACAGTGCTTGCCTAATGTGTGTGAGTCCTGGTTCCACCCCCAGCACCATAAAAACATAAAGGAAAAAAATTTTGTTGTTTTTTTGAGACATGGTCTTGCTATGCAGTTTAGCTGCAGCACAGGCTGGCCCTGAACTCTTGGGTATCCTCCTCCCTCAACCTCCCAAATTCTGGGATTGTAGGTGAATGCCACCACATGCAGCTGAAAAATATTTAAAAACTTTAGGCACACAGTACTGCGGAGGTTGGGGTAAGGGGATTCCAGGCTAGCCTGGGCTACATAGCAAGATCAAGGCAAGCCTGGACTATATGCCAAGACCCTGTCTCAAAAAAAGAAAAGAAAACTACTTTATTCAACAAAGTTAAAAATACAAAAGCATATAAGCATCAAAGGATGTTACTCTCAACACTATAACCAACATCATGAAAATCACCTTCTATCATAGGAGTGAGAACGAGGCTGACGATCTCTCGACCAAGACCTCGACTTTGACCTCGATTTCCTTCCACCTTTCTTTCGGTTGTATGTTCTACTATCTGACGAGCTGCTGGAAGATGAGCGTCTACGATGTTTCTTCTTTCTCTTGCTTCTGCTTTCTTCTTCAGTGTCTGATGACCGGCGTCCCATTTTTATAAGCTTAAACTGAAAGAAAATTACTTCTAACACCGTGGCACAATGGGGGAAACTTAATATACTACTTTTTTATGAAATCTTGTTCATTAAATAAAAAAACAACAACAGGGTCTCATGATGTTCTCAGGTTGGCTTTGAACACCTGCACTCAAGTTTGATTCTCCTGCCTCAGCCTCCTAGTACCTGAAAGTACAGCCAACACCACCGTGCCAGACTACTCTGTAAAGTTTTAAAACATAAAATTTGAAAATGTGCTTGGCTTCTTGACAAAACATAAGGAATGGCTTTAGTACAATCTTCTTGCCCCTGATTTTTTCAAATAGCTCTCAAGAGTCAATCCTAAAGATAGTTTATTACATTAATTTTGTGACTTTTAAATCCAGTTTGTCATTAATTACATGGCATTCTATTTAGTAATTCACCACCTTTTCCTTCACTTTTACATTTCCTGGAGACAAGATAGTATCTTAGAGGTAAATTTTTCTGAGAATTCTAAACTTGTAAATGGATAAGACTTCATCAACCAACAAAGCAAAAGCTGAAACAGTGTATTATAATCATTTCACTTGTGAAAGTTGATAAAGGAAATGTTAAACTAAAACAGTGAGAGTAAAGCCAAGTCTATTAGTGGCCCTTATATAAAGTGGTGGTATAAGTCTTTTAGAAAGTAATTAGGCAATGTAAACTTTAAAAACATAAAATGATGCTTTTGATGCTTTTTTTGACAGCACTATCCTACTGCTAGAAATGTATCTGAAAAAAAATTTAAAGAAACACATTCACAGGGCTTGCACCACACACCTGCAATCCAACCATTCAGGAGGCTGAGGCAAGAGAATCAGAAATTTAGGCCCGTTCTGGGCAACACAGGGACTTAGCAAGATCCTGTCTCAAAAACTAAATAGGCCTAGGGACGTAGCTCGGTGCAAAAGCCCTGGGCTTAATCCCCAGTACCACTGAAAACAAAAAATACATACACTTTTTTATGATTTTTCGTTCAAGTATTATGTTAACCATATCGAGACTATAAGGAAAGATATATCCATGAATAAGAATAAAAATAAAATAATTGGTATTTAAATGACTAAAATTTCTCATAAGTTTTTCTTTTCTGAAAACTATTTCTATGCAGTTATGGCAATGTTTACATCGTTAGTATACAAAGGGAAAAAAATAGAACCTAAGATTTTTATATTTAGAATTATCTTCAGTGATAAAAAGTTTACTTGTTTTATGTTAGTTAAAGTTAACCTTTAGATTCCCACATGTTATTTTTTATTAAGATAGATTTTAGGTAACATTCAGAGTCAAAAAACCAGGATCTATCCTATATAATGGCTTGGTCAGATAAATAAAAGCTCAAACATTTCTTTCATATGTATTAAAAATCAATTAAATATCATTACTATAAACAAAATAATGTGTTAAATTACTACTTTGCTTTCAGAATCATCAGATGAACTAGTCCTTCCCTGATCCAATATCAGTGTACAGATTTCTGTTAGGAGTAATTTAAAACTTTAAGCTGTTTACCTAGAGCCAGAATTAAAGATTTTTAATACAGTTCTGAGCCTCCAAGGAATTCATGTCTAACATTTTACAATTTAACACAGTATTGGAATGACTTTTGTTTTGAAACTTTCAGTAAATTACTAACATATTTAAGCCAGTTTCTTCATTGAAAAATGAAACCACAGTGGGTAAAATATCACCATGATCCTTTCCAGCTTTAAAATACTATGATTGTGAAATTATACATGTATACAATGTACATAAATTACATACATATTTAAAGTATATATGTGTGTGTGTGTGTGTGTGTGTGTATATGTATACACACCCACACATATATTTAAAAATGTGGCTGGGTATAATGGCATGTGCCTATAATCTGGAAGCTGAAGCAGAAGGGTCACAAATTTGAGATCAGACTAGGCAACTTAATAAGATTCAGTCTCACATTTAAACTAAAAAGGGACGCTGGGGATATAGTTCAGCAACACAGTGCCTGCCTGGCAGGCAAGAGGTCCTGAATTCAATTTCCAGCGCAACCCTAAAAAGGGTTGGGGATGTTAACTCAGTGGTAAAATATTCCTGAGTTCAAGCCCTAGTAGCAATAAATACATACTTATATAACTACATGTATATACTATCTACTTATACATAGTATATCCATACACACATTACATATGTAATAAATATACACCCATGTGTGTATATTTTAAAATCCATTAAGGAATATATATAAAATTGAGTGTTTTTTAAAATTTCTTAGCTTTTTCTTCCTGTTTTTTACCCTACCCACAAATAACTTTAAATTATGACTTTTATTACTTTCTTTCTGTCTTATAAAAAATACTGAAATAAAATTAAAGGAATAAAAAAAGAAACTATAAGAGAAAGCGACAGGAGCAGTAAACAAGGTACGTCAACAAATTTTTGACCAATGAAAAACAGGATTTAGACTGAAGAAAGCTGAACACCAATTTCAACATGAGAAAAGTCAATTTACATGACAAAAAAACGGAAAGACTCAGAAATTTGAGACACCAGATACCACAGTGGGCACCATGATGCAGAAAACTAAGAACAGGAGAACTACATGAATTTCTGTAACAGAAACCATCTACCAGGTTTGCCACCCCATCCTACCCCACCAGTGACTGCTCTTCCCCAGTCCCAAGAGGGAGGTTTATTTGGGCAGGAAGGGATCAGTACAGCACCAGTTCAAGGGCTCAGCAAAAGAGGGGAGAAGGATGCCAAATTGAAAGTTAAAGGAATTAAGTAAAACTCTCAACCTAACGATTCAAGCCATAGACGTCTACATGTTTGAATCCAAGACTGTGAAGCCAAGTGTGCATCCTGGGAAGGAAACTGGAGGATTTTTCTCCACAGAAACCCAGCAGCATGTGACTAAAGGTATGTACTGTAAGTACCTGAGGGTCCGCCAAAGACAACACCACGCCCCCATCTGCCTAGGACCTAGGCCACAGTTGACAAGTCCAAACGGTAAACACAGTAAACTTGTTTTTCTGTTGGCATATTAGTAAATGTAAAACGAAAGAAAACCAAACATGGTGAAAGCCTTTATCATGAAAGTCCAAGTGTGGGGTATAGCACCGTGGTAGAGCACACGATTAGTGTGCAAGAGCCTGGGTTCAATCCCCAGCACTTCACATACATTAAAAATAACTAACAAAACAGAAAAAAAGCAACTATAGTAAACTGAAAGCATATAGAAAAAAACTATAAAAATAAAAATCATAGCAATTTTCTTAGAAATGTAAGATGATCCTGCATAAAAGGGTAAGAGAAACATTCAAAGAACAGGAGAGAGAACTTGAAATTTAAACAAGTGATAAACTAGTTTTTAAAACATAGTCGTATTGGAAGAAAATGTTAAAGACTTTACAGAAAGTAAAAAGAAAAAGAGCCAAACAACAACAAAATAAGAGGCAAAAGAGGACCAATCCACAAAGCCCAATATCTGACGTGCATTCCACAATAAAAGAACAGACAAAAGGGATCACGGAAAATTATCCAAAAAATAAATCAAAAGAATTTCCAAAACTGAAAGACATAGACCGCTCTACATCCCTGAACAAAAATTTTTAAAGAACATATTCAGATACTAGGCGTGAGGATGTAGCTCTGAGGTAAACACCTAGAATGGTGGGAAGCCCTGGGTTTAAGATCTAGCACCACCAAAATAAATACATTAATTAGTTAACTTGAATTCAGACACCAGAAATATTGACAGGGTCCTAGAAACTTCCAAACAGAAAAAATAAAAGCAAAAAAGAGGAAATATAAAAAGGCATAAGGCTTTCCAACAGCAACACAGAAAGCAATGGCCATTCTCCAAAATTCGTTTCAATCTAGAACCTTTATCACCAGGAAAATCACTGATCTAATAAGAGATTAGAATAAAGACCTTTTTAGACACCTACAAAGTCTCAAAATCACACCTCTAACTCACCCTTCTTTGGCAAGTTACTGAAACTGTGTGCTCCACCAAAAGGGAGGATAAACGCACAAAGACAACACAGATTCAGAACATAAGTGACCTCTCACTGAAGACAGGTCAAACGTGCTAGGTGGTAGGAAGCCCAGAGAGAAGGAACGCGTCAGTGAACAACAGACAGAAGTCTCGTCCTCAAGGAGCTGACATGCTGGAACCAGCAAGTCTCAAAGTGGGACTAAGGACCCTTTCAGGGGGTCCCAGGAGGTCAAAATTATTTTCATTATAATACTAAAACTTCTATCTTTCTCACTACATTGACTTTTGCACTGATGCAAAACTACTGGCACCTTACCACAAACCAGGGAAGAAGCAACGAAATATGACAGCAGTCACTGCATTCTTCACTGCCCCAGTCACAGTAAAAAGGGGTAGCGGCTTCAACTAAGAATGTCCTGGACAGGGCCGAGGATATAGCTGAGCGGCACAAGTGCCTGCCTGGCAAGCGCAGGTCCTCGTTGGATTCCCAGTACAAAAAAAATATATATATATATATATATCTGTGACGAAGGAGTAAAAATCATTAACTTTATTAAATTTCAATCCTTGACTATACATTTTTATAATCTCTGTGATGAAAGGGAAAATGCAACACAATTCCTACCATATTAAAGAATGATGTTTATCTCAAAAAACATTGGTTCAAACAGAAGTGCAAATGGAACTAGCTGCCTTTACTATCAAATACTATTTTGTTTTAAAAAAAGACAAGCTGTGATGATTCTGACCTGAGTATTTGGCACTTTTCCTCAAAACCAAATGAAGTTAGGGTTTACTTCAAGGAAAACTACCAACATTTGTTATTGATGATAAAATGCAAGCTCTCAGGCCAGGGATGTTAACTCAACAGGGCACTAACCTACCATTCATACCGCCCTGGTCCAGTGCCCAGCACCACAACAAAAAAAGCTCAGCCTCATAGGCAAAATCTGAATTCTGGGTAACTGTGTCTGCCATAGGAAACTGAAGCTTCTGAGTACTTACGCTTCCCTCGTAAGATCAGTGGTGATATTAACAAAGGCAAATGATATACAATAAAGGATGTCAACATCTGAAAGATACGCTCAACTCAATGAACTAATATTTTCCAACTGCCCAATGAAAGATGTCACAAATCATGCCCGGGTAAGAAGATTCAGTCAGAGCAAGTCAGACCAATATTTTAATTTATTTAATTTACTTATATTACTTTAATATAAGAAAGTAACAAGTTCATTGATACTGTTTCAAACACATTATAAGAAATCACTACTTGACAAGTTTTAGTGTAGTATCAAAAAAAAGCAATTATCTGAAACATTATCTTATCCACACTGGATCTTAGCCAAAAGGCCCAGAAGTGAGAAGTGATACATTATCTTTTCCTAAAAAAAAGAAAATCTGTGTGAAGCCAGGTTTTCTTTATTTAAACTCCTATCAAAAGAACATCTCACTATACTGAATGCAGAAGTACATGAGCTCACCTGTGTTCAAAGCCAGATATTACACTTTTGCAAAAATGGAGAATAACGCCACTTCTTTCACTGTTTTGGGGAAATATCATTACTTTTTATATCAAATGTTATTTGGGTTTATTTCAAGTGAACTCATAAATACTTCAATTTTTTTCTGCTTTTATTACTAATAAGTGAAATACTGATATATTACTCAAATAAATAAAATGTCTTGTGGTCCTCAACAATTTCTAAGAATGTGAAAGGACCGTAAGACCTAAAAGCCGGGAGCCGCTGCGCTAAGGCACCTGCAGCCCTCCGTTCCCTCCGCGCCTGTCCTGCTTGAGTTCCCGCGTGAGGCACAAGAGCGGGAAGAAGACAGTGACAAACGCAGTCACGCTATGTTGTTGTGGACAAAATTAAAGAATAAGAGGGTGCGTACAACTGTTTTTGTTCAAATTACAAATTAAATACCTCATCCGTTACAGAAGAGGTGTTACGTACCTTTATCTCAGAAAAAGTAGTGAAAGATACAAAACTCCTTGCTTAGAGGAAGTAAAAACTAGTTGGAAAAGCACTACCACAAGACTATACATATTCATTCAGGTAACACACTTACACTTCAGAAAATCACACAGGGTTATAATGAGCTCAATAAGAGATAGCAGAAAGCTAAAATTATAATTCCCTTCATTTATACAGAAAAAGGAAACCAGCACC
>PVLD010000348.1:225393-306926 GCA_004027595.1 Dinomys branickii | reverse complement strand
ATAAGGGAGGAAAAGAGGCTTGCTTTCCCCCATTTTGCTCTTGCTGCTTTTGCTGTCTTCTGCCACCTTGAACTGTTGCTCCTGTGCCACGCCGTCCTGCCTTGGAGCCAGCTGATTATAGACTGAAACCTCCACAAATTATGAGCTAAATAAACCTTTCCTTCCTTAATTTTGGGTGTCAGGTATTTTGTCTCAGCAATGAGAGAAAAGTAACTGAGACAGTGCATTTAGGTTACTTAGCATTTCTCAGAATCTACAATGGATCAGGTGTTGTGTTTGGCACAGGAGACGGGGACACCTCATGGAGGTGACACAGGTAAATCAAATGGGGCAGGCATGGTGGCTGGGGTGGTGGTGGAGAACAAGGCCTGAGCCGGGGTCCTGGAAGCCAGGAGAGGAGGAAGCAAGAATGTCATGTCTGATAGAGAGATGGAGGCCTGCGCAGCTATAGGAGGCCAGGGCACCTGGAAGCCAGGAGGCTTCTGGAGACTCGGATGAAAAATCTCTTTAGCCATGGTGATGGGGCTGAATCAAACTGCCGTGGGGGATCTGAATGTGCATAGGCTGTCCACAACTCCTCTTTCGAGAACAGTCTGAGGTAAGGCCTGGAGGCACAGGGTGAGGTGAGGAGCAGGAGGACTATGGATAGAGATGCCCTCCAGGGAGAACTAGAGATGGGAATGGGCTTGAGGAAGGAGGGGTCCTCAGGAGGAAGGAGAAAGCAGGAAGAAGAGGCTGGAACGGGGAGCCTGTCTTCCCTGAGCACAGGAGGGAGGTCGGCGGCTAAGGAGGATGCCGTGGTGGAGCTGGGACACTGCTGAGGGAAGTGGTGGAGGCCCCAGCACAGGCCACACTGAGAACCGCAGAGCATGAGGACACAGCTGGGCTTGGAGACCACAGATGGTCTGAATGGAGGCCAATTAGCTGGCTCTAATGAGCCCAGTCCAGCTGCTGCCATGAAAGCTGTTCCTGGGAGACCTCATCACGTGGAGGTTCCTGGCCTGTATACAGTAGGTGCTCAATACATTCCCCTCCTTCTCACAGGGCCTGGAGCCTTGCCAGTGATCAATCCACTTTGCTTCAGTCTCATTGCTAGAACATCATACGCTGCGATATTCCCAAGGACTAGGGGCTACATGGGAGCCCCAACAATGCAGGCAGGAGGGGCTCCTGTCCAGGACCCCAGCCAGCGGCCCTGCTCTTGGGAACCAATAAGGAAGCAGTGCTCAGTGTCATCGCCCTACATCTGTAAGTGGTTCATTCTTCCTGGGTGGGACAGATCATCCTGAAAGCTGATGGGACAGATCATCCTGAAAGCTGATGCAGCAGCTTTCTGGGCAAATCCAACTTTCTTTCCACTGGACTCCTGGAATTTCCTCATCTTAAAGCGGGAATAAACTCAGGCCACTGCTGGTAAATTCCCCTGCATCTGAATAAATTACACCCTCTGTGGCCGATAATTCTCTCCAGCCATTCTCACCCCAAACTGACTGCTTTTCCCACCAGTTCTTGTCTGTATAGGAATGTGGCTCTGCGGCTCCTCTCCCAGCCATCCCCACAGGAAAGCACCGACTGAGAAAATACAGCTCAGGATTCTTAAGCTTGGGCACTGCAGCTGCTTTCTGAGCACTGTACGTCATTAGAGGCAAAGTGTTTTGCTGAGCACCTATTATGTGCTAGGCATGGCACCGAGCATGTTACAAATTGGACCCCACTTAACCCCAGCAGTCCTGGGAGACAGATGTCAACCACATGGCAGGGACTGAAACTGTGGCTTGAAGATGGTCAGGGATTTGTCTCCAGTCAGACAGAAATTGAAGAGACAGATTTTGGAACCATGTGGACACAAACACTCATACTGGCCCTCACTTTCATAGGTCACCGTTGCTGTACAAAAATGGCTAAAGACCTTCCCACCGCACAGCTGTGGAGAGGGATTCTGCCTTCCCCAAGACCAGGCTGCCCAGACCTCATCCACAGAGGCCTGGCCTCCGAGCGATGGGCCTTGTTCTTGTGAGTGCTCAGCGATGCCCAGACCCGCAGTGCACGGTCCCCACTTCCTTTCCTGCTCTTCCCGAATTCACCTTTCTTTAAAGCTCCAGGAAACCTTAGTACCAGATTTATCAGATAATGCCACTCCAGTTCTGTCATTTCTCTGTTCTATAACTTTCTATGGCTCCTCAGCACCAGCAATAGTGTCCAAACTCCTTTACACCAGGTCTCAATTATTTGGCCTATTTAATGGGAAGAGCGACTGATGCTAGGAAGCCACATTTTATTATTGACAAAATCTTGGGGAGCTCCCTAGAGTGTGGGCTCTGCCACTTACCCCTACCTCTGCCTTCCATATTTCATTCATTCATTCAACAGATGTTTACCGAGGATCCACTATGGGCCAAGCACCCTGTTGTGGCCTGGGAGTAGAGACACCAGGGAATGGGACACATCCCTGGAGTCTTGGTGCTTACAGCCTGGCAGTGCATTGCACAGGACCTGGAACAAGACACAGAGCAGGGCCTCAGGAGATGCCTGCTAGTTGGATGTATGGAGCCCCCAGGGCTTGCTTGCTGGAATCATCTGGGACTCTAGGATGGGGACAGATGTGTCCCCCACCCCGCCAGATCGCGACCCACTCACTGATGTGGTCGATGGAGCCGGCACAGAACTTCCCGTAGAACTTCTTGGCTCCCAGGCCCCGCAGGTCATGGATGGTGTAAGGCCAGAGGTGCAGCACATTGTTCCGGGAGAAGGTGTCCCTCTTCTCTACCACGACCACTTTGGCTCCCAGATAGGCAAGTTCGATGGCAGTGCGCAAGCCACAGGGTCCTCCGCCAACAATGAGACACTGCAGAGGAAAAGGACAGGGCTGCTCAGTAACCTTTAGCGCCCAGTGAGCTATGCGACCAAGGGGCAAGGCCGACACCCGAGCCAGCGGGGAGAGCGCCCCGCACACCTCCTGGGCCCGTCCTTCATCCATCCAAGGCACATCACCTGTGCACTACTGGGCGCCAGCCACGGCGCAGTCCTGTGAGGGACACAGAGGTCAAGGGACTCGGGAGGAGGCACAGGAAGATGTGCACGGGGTTCAGAGGAGCTGTGTGCAAATCCCAGCTCTGGCATTGACCTCTGTTTCCTGATCCATGAAGCGGGTCTGTGAAGAGTCATTATTCCTCATAAGGTTATTGTAAAGTAGATCGTGTTTCTAAAACCAGAGAGTACATCTCCAGGATCTCAGCTTAGGCAATGGTTGTTTGACACCAAAAGCATAAGCAACAAAGGAAAGAAACTGATAAACTGCACTTCATCAAAATTAGAACTTTGGTGGTTCTAAGGATGCTACCAAGAAAGCAAAGAGACAACCTTACAGCGGGGAGACAATACTTGCAAGTGGAATTGCAAAACCTCTTTATATTCAAAATATATGAAGATATTTTGCAACTCCACAATAAGATTACAAACACCACAATTTAAGAAGGAGCAAAGGGTGTGAAAAGATATTTCTTCAATGAAGATATGCAAATAAATGGTGAACACATGAAGACATACTCTACACCGCCAGCTGTCAGAGGAATGCAGATCAAAGCCACAATGAGCTGGTGCTTCCTACTCCCTGCAGTAAAAAACAAGACAGAGTACCCGGTGCTGGTGAGGGCAGGGAGAAATGCAAACCCTCACACGCTACCAGTGGGGATGGAAGACGGTGCCAGTGCTTTGAACCAGCCTGACCATTCCACAGACAGCTCAATATACAGGTACCAGAGGAACCAGCAAGTTTACCCCTCAGCATAATATCCAAGCGAAAAGGGAAGCGCTTGTCCATACAAAGAACTTGCACATGATTACGCGTGGCAGCATCCTTCACAACGGCCCTGAAGTGGGAAAAACCTGACTGTCTACTGACTGATGGATACACAAAATGTGGTGCCTCCACACAGTGAAATATTACTCAGCTATAAAAAGGACTGAAATCATAATGATGGATGCATCTTGAAAACACTGTGCTTGGTATCACATGTTTCTTTTTATATGAAATTTCCAGGAAAGACAGATCCATAAAGGCAGGAAGCAGCTTATTGGTTACAGGAAATATAGGGTAGGTAGGGGAGCGGTTGCTACTGGATACATGGTTTAGTTTACACTTCTCTGCATAAACTAAAACCACTAGAATATGCACAAAACTAAAGTCAAAATGGATCAAAGATCTAAATATTAAAACAGAAACACTAAATGTATTGGAAGAGAAAGTAGGTAGAAATCTTGAAGACATGGGGTAGGCAGAGAGTTCTTGAACAAAACCCAAACTGCACGGGAAATACTTCAAAGAATCAACAACTGGGATCTCATCTTATTAAAAATTTTTTTCATATCAAAAGAAATCACCAACAGAGTGAAAAGAAAGAGAAAACCCACAAACTGGGGAAAAAAAATTTAGCCAACTGTCCCTCAGCCAAAGGACTTTTATCTAGAACATATAAAGAATTTTTTTAAAAGACCCCTCAAAATTCAAAGACCCAATCCAAAAATGCACTTCTCATATGAAGGAGTAGAAATGGCAAATAAATATATGCAAAAATGTCCAACAGCATTGGTCATTCAAGAAATGAAAATTAAAATAACACTAAGATTCCATTTCATCCCAGAAAGAATGGCTATCATCAAGAAATCGACCAATAACAAATGCTGGCAGGGCTGTGGGGAAAAAGGAACCCTTCTCCATTGTAGGTGGGAGTATAGATTGGTATAACCACTCTGAATATCAGTGTAGAGATTTCTCAAAAAAACTAGGATTAGATGTCCCATTTGACCCAGCTAGTGCCCTTCTGGGTATCTTCCCAGAAGAATTAAAACCATCATACCACAGCAATATATGTGCACCCATGTTTATAGCAGTGCAATTTGTCATAGCCAAATCTTGGGAACTACCCAAATGCCCATCAACTGAGGAATGGATAAAAAGGATGTTTTTATACAGTGGAGTATTACTCAGCTATAAAGAAAGACAAACTCGAGGCTTTTACAGGTAAATGGATACAACCAGAGACCATACGGATAGGTGAAGTAAGTGAGACTTGCATGTGTAAACATCGTATTGTCTCCCCAGTGTAAGAACCTGAAAGAGTAAATAAGATCCAAAAGGTACAACAGACATTGTGAAAGGGAAAGAAACTGGTCAAAGGGAAAAAACAACTGGGATGGAGGAATAGAGAAAAGAAGGACAGAAAAAAAAAAAATATATATATATATGAGAACTAATATAATTGTATTACTAATTTCTATTAATCCATTAAAAGGAACAGTTAGTGCTTCTATTGTCTGATCAATCTCACATGCCTTTGGTAATTTGAACAACTGCTTTGAAGATAACAATATGCAATATAATAACCATTGTTAATTTCCTATCATCTTATTTTGAAATTCTGTCTTGTTTTTATTGCTTTTTTACTATCTTTAAAATAAAAAAGGAAAAAATAAAACCACGAGATTGTATACCTTAACTGGGTGAATGTTACAGTATGTGAATTAGGTCTTAATAAGAAATTGCATGAAAACATCATATGTTACAGAGCTTAGCACACAGCAGTGTAAATGCTCTTGTTCTTATTGCTAAAACCTAGTTACTCCTTGTCTTCTAGAAACACCCAGGCCAGTGATAAATTCAGACTTTGGAATAAATAATTGGAACCTTGTATGGTTAGTCCTATTTAGAGCCCAAAGGGAGAAATGTTAATCCTACTGGAAAAGCTTCACTGAGGAGGGTCTTTAAAAGTTATTATCATTATAGCCACATTACTGAATGCTTACTTTGTATCAGACATTGTTTCAGGTATTTTGTATGTTTTAGCTCTTAATCTTCACAACAAACCTAAGGAACTATTACTGCTGATGGGAAGAAGCACTACTATGCCCATTTCACAGATGAGCAAATTCAGGCACAAAGCACTTAGGTAACTGGCCCATGGTTTCACAGATCGAAAAAGATAGAGACAGAATTAGAACTCAGGTGGTCTCAATCCAGAGCCCACCAAGCTGTACTGATTCTGGTTTGCCAGGAATAAAAAGAAGAAAATAACATTTCAGCTGAGACAAGAGTCCAATTAAAGGAAAAGAAAAAACTTTGAGGTAGAAGGAGAGGACACTTGAAGAAAACAGGCCAGTTCATCTGGAGCCAGATACTGAAGGTCTCAGATGCCAAGCAAAGGAGCGTGGCCTTGGTCCTTCTGGTGCTGGGGCCACATGGGTAAAAGTGAGAAGTCCCACATGAGATCCTCAGAGGGCGCTGCATGTTGAGCAAGACCAGGGGAGACATAGCCTTTTAGGAGGGAAGGAGAGACACACGACAGTCTCGGTCGTTGTTTTCCAAACCAGATCACCAACAGCATCTAAAACCAGAGGGCCACAGCCGTGGCCAGGCTGAGCTCCCTCCCAGCAGGAGTTCACCTGGGGCTCTCAGTACTGGATACCGCCCCAGCCAGGGGACAGGCATGGCCTGCATCCACCCTCTCTCTCTGCAGTTGCAGAGGTGTCTGGAAGGCTCCTTCTTCCCAGGGTCAAGCCTTATCTTAAAAAAAAACACATTCTTCTCCCCAGAGCAATTATCCATCCTCCACTATCACTCAGCCGGACCACCAGGGCCCCGAAGGAAAAGCACAGTCAGGGATATCAGAAGCGCCCACACTATCGTCCCAGTGAGTTATTCTTTGGAACCTTCCAGGGAGTTTGTGCACACTCAAGGGAAATGAGGTCACCACCGAGATAGGACTCACTCCAGGGAGTGAGGGGGTGTGCAGGGCATGGGCTTCCTCTCTGCGTGGAGGCACCTGGAGAGAATCGATTCCCAGCCCAGGCTCAGCTCCTTATCTCACAGCCTGAGCAGCTCCCTGCTCCACATAGCTAGACAATGACGGCCATTGCAGAGCACAGCTCCAAACCCAGTGTGGATGAGGTTTGCTTTGGGGTTATGTCTGGATTCACTGCATTTCTTTGCAGTTAGTGCATGTTTTCCTGTTTGCAAGTTCTGTCGCTCCAGGCCAGGGCCAGAGGGGCCGGAGGATGTGCGGTGAAGAAGGGCGAAAAGGGGGAGAGGAGTGCTTCCTGCAGGCTTCTGACACTGTCACTGCTTCCTGGACAAGGCAGAAGACCCCTGTTCTGCCAGTGAGGGCTGCTGCCCAGTTAGTGCAGATACAGCACTGGTGTGTTGTGTCTGCTTCTTCTGGCTATACCTGGAGTCCTGTCGGGGAAAGCCCAGTTTTCCCATCATCCTAACCCGAGCACAAAATTTGGGCCCGAAATTTCAGAGATGTTGACCACATTGTAGTCTAAAGTCAGAGCAAATACTGATGAGCCTAGGTATATAAAGGGAGAAAATTGGGTGCAGTTGTCATGAAGGCCCGCAAGAAGGCCTGTTGGCAGGGGCCAGGCCAGTTCCCCCAGAGCACACTTGCTACAATCAGTGGGAAAGGAGCTCAGCATTCTGACAAGAGGCTGAATTCAGAGGAGACACATGCCAGGGTGGAGGGCAGCAGAGAGCACCTTCCCCGAGTGCCACTGTCAATGCTCTGGACATCAGCATGGCCCAGACAGACCGCAGAGGCAAAGACTGTTTTAATCGGCTCCAAAGGAGCTCATCACTTTTCTTGGAAACATCTAACCATGCTGCTCAGGAATGAGTTCTGAGAATGGAAAGTTTTTTTCCTTAAAACAGCCCCGAGGCCTTCCTGGAGCACCTAAGTCAGACTCTGTCCTCCACGTGCGCCCCCTGGCTCTTCCTGCTGCTCCAGGACTGCGCACCGTGTGGTACCACTGTCCACTACCACTTGCAGCCTGTCAGCGCCCTCCAGAGCTGCCCTGACGCCCTCTGCATTTCTGCATCTCAGAGCCTAGGACAGTCTGGCACCTGGAAGCCTCAGAACACAACTGAAAGATGGATGAACTTTCCATCTACGCTGCCCAGTCAGTCCTTCCTTTACCCACACGTGGGACATTCGGCGCATGTCAACCAGGGTTAACATCTGCAGATTCCCACCCAGACTGCTGGAGTTGGGGTCTGCCAAGGCCACCAGCATCTTAGATGTCAGCAAATCTGTGTGGGGCAACAAATTATTACTCATTAGGGAGTGGGACCGATCCAACACCAGCAGGAAATCCATTGTAAAGATAAGCTCGGCAGGGTTCAGGCCTCCACATCAGCAAAGACAGACCAACACCACGATGGAAAAAGCATGCACTTATCAAGGGTCAGAGGAGGGTAATGGCAGCTGATTCTCCATCGAGGGCCCTAGGGGCTGGGGTCCCCCGTGCACACAGGACTCTTGCTGTCCCGTAGAGGGGCCTTGCAAGCAGAAACCAGGTCTCAGGGACACAGCACAGCTCCCACCCGCCCCTCCGCCCAGTCCACAGTGAAGGGGTGTACAGGGCTGGGCCTGGAGTCCCCGAGGGAGCTACTGAGGAGACCAGGGCCAGGCCAGAGTTTAGCAGTCTGCAAGCTTCATGGCTGCTTCTGAATTCTGCCTCTGCTCCCTGGGGTGCGTATATGCAGATGCACACAGATGGGTCTGCGCTACCAGCCTGCTTTCCGCTGCCCTGCACCTATCTGGGAAGGCTGACTGCACTCTGCCCAGAGCTCCCTACTGCCAGGGATTGTCCTAACCACTTGGTGTGCTCCTTTCCTGCAGCTGCCCTAGGACAGCATTCTCTTTCCTGCTTTATAAGTGAGGAAGCCCAGGCCTAGAAAAGTTAAGCATTTTTGAGTTAGATGAAAACACGAAGGGTAGGACATCTCTCCAAGGTCACATCACAGCTAAGTGATCAGGCAGTGTGCTGTGAAGGCAGAGTTGACAGGACATACTGATTTGAACCAGACAGTGTGGGTCCAAGGTCTGTGCTCTTAACAGCTGGTCTGGGAGAGATGCCCAGGGTTGGGAAAGTGCAGAGGATGGAACAAGGCCATCTCCCTGCTTCCACACGGCACACGCAATGGCCTTTTGAATAGAGCCAGAGTTCAGACTGAGTTCAGAGAGCCTCCGCATGGAAGGACAGAGCTGTGTCCAGGCTGAGGTGCTTCATATCTTCATGGTGGAAGTTCACAGGCCAGACAAAGTGGAGAAGCCACCCGGCAGGTGTCAGAAAAGCGGAGTTTGGGCTCAGACAGTGCAAGCCTTCTGTGGTGCGCTGATGGCCCTAGCAGCGAGCTGGGCTCTGGAGGTCGTGCCTTGTGCCATCTCCCGGGTAGCAGAAGTGCCCTGGGATCATGTTCTGGTGCCACGGATGTGCCACCATACTTCCTCACAAGGCTTTGTAGCATTATTGGCTGTCAGGATGAGCTACTTACCTAATTAAACCCAAGGCCCTGGCTGGTACTGAGTTGCCATTAGCAAAGACAGCTTGTTTAGAATGTTTGGGTGGAGACTTTGCCAATCCAATGTGCTACTCACATGCCTGCAGAGTGGGGACGGCAGTGAGAGCCTGGCTCACATCTCCCTCTGCAGAGCATCTAGAGATGCGTCCACCTAAGCTCTAGATGGGAGGGGTCTATGTGAAGGGTCGGCCAGGCAGAGCTCTTCTGGTCATTCCAGCGAGGAAGCTACCCCTCATTTGATCATTTGATTGGCATAACCCTGCCAGGGTTTCAACTCTCTCCTGCATCTCGATCCTTCCATGTTATTCCTGAGTAACACTTACACATCACTTATGAAATTACAGAAAGGAAATGGAAAGAGATATCCTATTTTCTGTGCTTCCTTTGGAAAAATGACTCCAATTCTTCTGAGCAACATTCCACTCCATTTTGTTCCTCCCTTCTAGCCTGAGCCTGTGCTCTCAACCTCATATGAAACTGGAACCAGAGGCCACAAGTGTTGGGGACAGTTTCATTTGAAACACCGTATCCTCAGCCTTGTGAGTGTGCTTGTGGTAGGTGCCTGGTGTGGAGGTTGCAACCACAGTCCTCAAGGCCAGTGCTGGCTTTTGGTGCCGGTCATGCCTCTTAGCCTCGCCCACTTAAGGGTGAGCTTCCCCAAAGCAGGATGTGAGGGCCAACCCAGCGCAGCCTCTGCCAGCAGGCACCTCCCGAAGTCCCAACTCAGCCCCAACTTTGTGGATGCTTGTGGAGCTTCGTAGGAAGAGTAACAGCAATACTAGTATTAATACTAACAATAAAAGTGGAGTTACCACTTACTGCTGCTTATAATATGCGCTCACGGTCACTTGGAAGATGAAAAATCTGGAGCTCAGGAAGATTAAATGACTTGACTACACAGAACCGGGGTGAGAACCTAGCTTCCGATATCCCCAAGTCAAACTCAAAGTCACCATCCTACATGAATTCTTCCAGGTTTCCACGGGGTGCCACATGGGAGTTTATCATCACTCTCCCTCCCACCTAAACAGTGCAGGGACTGGGGAGACAGCTCTGCGGGGTTGTACGCTCATGTTCCCGCACCTCATCAAACTGACAGTGGGGACTAGAGAGGAACTAGACACACAGAGTGCTAGCTTGTTTGCTACAACCTGTGATGCTATAGAAATTAGGGATGGGTCAGGTGGATGACTTTGGTTAGGAAAAGTTCTTCTAGGAGATGGAACAGGAGTAAACTGAGGCGGGGGATGAGAGACAGAGGAAGGGGCGTGCTGGGAAGTGGGAGGTAACGCCAGGCAGTGAGGGGCTGGGGTGGGGCTGGGACTGGGGGAAGGGCAGGCTTGGCAGGTGAGGCAGGAGGAGCCCAGTCCAGCAGGGTCTTGGATATCAGGCTTAGTCTGGACTTTATTTTCCCCTTTGGCTCTTACGGGTTTAGAAGAGAATGAAAGTGTTACTTCAGAACAACTGGTTCTAGCACAAGGATGAAGAGATGGCGAGAAGAGAGGAAAGAAACTACAGGCAGCAGAGTCTGTGCAACTGTGTCTGAAGGCGCAGATCTGCTTTCCTCAGTCCCCCACCGGCCCGCGCCATGCTCAGGCACCTCTGCCTGAGCCTACTCTTGCGAGTGCCTGGGGCCAGGCTTTGTCTTCTCCCCTTCTCTTCCACGACACCAGCTACTTTGACGGCTTTGCTACCACTTCGGTACAGATGATATTCAAAGTTACCCCAGCCCCGAAACTGCCTGGACCTCAGACTCCCACAGTTGTTGGCCACGGCATCTCCAGCTGTTCTCATAAGCATCTTGTAGGCAACAGATCCACAGCCACTTGCTCCCCACCCCTTCGTCACTGTCTCTGTCAATTTATTTTTCTAGCTGCTTCAATGAACAATCTGGGATCCGTCTTGATTCCTCTCCTCGATTACCTCACGGCCACTCGTCAGTGTGTCCTTTCAACTCTGCCTTCACAGCAGACCCAGAATCCAGCCAGTTTTCCCCTCCTCTGCGCTGTCCTCTAAGTCACCTTCATCCCTCGCCACGCTGACATTAGGGCTCCCACTTGGTGCCCCACCCCATCCCCTCCAGTCTCCCCCACACCCGGCAGCCGCAGCGGGCCTCCCCTCAGCTCTCATGCTTTCCTGTGACACTTGGAACTCCAGATCAGAAGACCTCGCCGTGGCCTCAGGGCCCCACATGAAACTGACCGCCCGTTTCCTTCTGCCTTCGGCGATGACCACATCCCACCTTTTCTTCACTGGTCTCCAATTTTATTTCTCCTGACCAGATTTTCTGTGAGTTTTTCAGGTAAAATGTATATAGAATAAAATGCACATGTCTTGGATGCATCACACGCTATGACAAATTATAGCACATTCTGTGGCTTATGACATCAGGTTTTCTCTCCAGCAATGGTCTTTCTTCCAGCTGGTCCTGTGAGCTCTTGCCTCCTGAGCTTTGGTGCTGGTGGCTTAATGTGTCCTGTCACCTGCAAGGACCTGTGAGCCATTAAGGAGAGGCTGAGGCTGGCCAGCTGCATGCCTTCCCTTTAGGAGAGCAGAAGTCACAGGTTTTCCCAAGACCAAACTGTGGTCAAGATATATTTAAGTCTAAAATATTTAGAGTCACACATGGGGGGAAAAGGCAGAGCTAAAATGCATAATCAATCTGGCATCCAGAAACAGTAGAGTTCATTTCTATCATTTTTCTCTTTTTTTTCTAGTTGCTTAGTAACTCTCAAAACCACTAAGCTCTATCATGCTGGGTGCCCTCGTCACAGTAATACTGGTTAAACTCCCAGCCATTTAGAACCAGGCTCATCTAAGTCTATGTTCATAGCAACACATGTCCAGCATCTATGTTTTACAGTGGGGGCTGGGAAATGGCAAAGACGGAAGCCAAACCTGGGTTTTCAGTTCCAGAGCCATGTGTTTATCCAGCCTGCAGAGACTGCCAGAGAAAGCCAGCAGACACAGGCTGCGGGCCAGGGTCGGCCCTGTGCTCCATGGTACCACTTCTTGGTAAAGTTGAATGACTTCTCAAGTGTGTCTGTTCAACTCTTCTGTGGCCTTCTCAAAGGCAGATGCATCTCAAACCACAAGCTTGGCGCGGGCAAATGCTCCATAGTCATTAGAGAAACAAGAGGGGATTCTCCATTTGAGGGACCCCTCTTGCCACATTTCTGAAGTCTTTATCTCTCCAGTCTCCTACAAGTCCTACTGGCTTCGTGGTTCTGGAACACAGTACACTGGTCATCCCTTTTCCTGCCTCTGTTCATCACCCACGAAGGAGGACCCTGCACCTCCCTGTTCTTCTCTGATAATACAATTTCTCCTTTGTCAGAACTGTCTGCCAGCAACAGGAATCTCTCCCAGACTAGCACTGGAGAAACAATCTGGCAAAGCATTCAAAAACCAAGCAAGGAGCATCACTCCAAGGAAGAAGAGGGCTGAGCCTTGGCTCCTGGAGCTAGGACCAGGATCTTGAATTCCTCAGGATTCTCTGTTACCTTCTTATCCTGACTTTTCCCCACTGATACTATGACACTGCAATGAGTTCTTGTTGGAATTTTTCACACTTAAGCATTTCTATTGGATACATTTTTTGAAATGAAATTATTAGGTGATAAGGTTTTAAAATGTCCAAACTATAATAAATAGTGCCAAAATGTCTTCTGAAAGAAAGAAGGAGAGGGGAAGAGAGGGAGGGAAGGAAGGAAGGAGGGAGAGAGGAAGCAAGGGAGAAAGAAGGCAGCATACTCAGGAGGCCCTGACGGGCCAGCACCCTGAGGCCACACTGGCTTGGTACCTATAAGGCAGCAAAGACTGGCAGTTCCCAGTAGGGAAACTTGGTGGCCTCCTGAAGGAGCCAACAACATGGGCCACTTAATCCAGTGTTAAAGGTAGAACACGGCCGAACATCAGCACCCTTCACTTGCCCAGTCTGGAGAACTCAGGCAGGGCTGCCAGGTGCAGCTGTCAGTCCGCCTGATGGCAAACATCTCCACCCAACAGGTGCCACAGACAGGGGCCACCTGAGGTCAGGAGAGGCAGCCTGCTGCCACCGCTGCTCCAAGTACATTCACTCAGGTAGTCCTCAGAGGAATCATAATGGAAAGCGTGCTGCTGCACTGTTTTGCAGTTGAGAAACCAGGGCTCAGCGGTGAACTGATGTAACATAACCAGGGCTTGTGGAATTCTGATCCACATCAAGCACAGGTCAAAGGGGGGTCATGCATGTCAATTCACTAACCTCACAGCCATCCAAGATTAGGAAAGCAAGGCACAAAACTGCTAAGTAGCAGCCAGCGCAAGATCTCCTCACACAGTGAGTGGAGGAACCAGCACCTGAGCCCAGGTGCCCTAGTGCCAAAGCACCAACCCTTCCCCACTGTGTCACACTTGCCAAAGTCCACACAACTAATGTCATGCAGAGCAGGAAGTCACTACCACCAGGTCCTTGCGACGCCAACATCCAGCCTTGTCCTCCACATTACACCCACTCCCACCTTTCTCCCAGAGCTAGGGCCGGCTTTTCCTTTCTGGCCCTCTTTTTACTTCCTCATGGGTCCTTGAGCCACCTACTGGCACCACCTCATCCCATGGCCACTTGTGGCTACAAGCAAGGCTGCCTCTACCCATGGACTGCAGCTTGCCCTGGGCAGGCCTCTGCAGAAAGGCCACGATGAGGTTGGCAACAATTCTGCATGGGTCACGGCCAGGCGTTCCTTCCACTCACACTCCAACTCCTGTTCCCCTGAGGTCAGCAAAGACAGAAAACTTACCTGAACCCTGCAGTCATTCCTGGAGCCAGCACAAGCTGCGGCCAAGGAACACAAGGCAAATCCTACCATTCTGCAGCTGGATCTGGACCAGCAGTTCTGTCTACAGCTAAGCACCCAAGAAAAGCTACGCACAGCCCGGAGGAGGAGGGCAGGTGAAAATAGGCTGCACAAAGATAATCTATGCACTGCTCCCATCACCCAACCTGTCCTCCCCTCAAGTCCATCCCTCCAGAGAAGGCACCGTTTATGCACAGCTGCTCTGCACAGAACACCCCTGAAACAGCAGGAGCAGGGTTAAGCGAAGCAGACAGCCCAGTCGCCACTGTGGGGCCTTGAGCACCAAGGATATTATACTTGAGGTCAGTTTCCAGAATAAAGGTAGTTCCTACCCACGAAGGTAGTTCTGGGGGTGGAGTCAACAACCTGCAGGACTGTTCATAAAGGGGCTTGAAACAGCACATGGTGAGCACCGATAAACATTGCCACGATTGAGGACTCTTCTCCCTTTCTTCCTAAAAAGGATCCTTTGAGTGAAGCCTTTTGACCTCTAGGAGCTTGTGGTCTGTTCCATGCCATCTAGGACATGGCCACAGCAGGCTCAGCTGTGCAGAGGCTGGAAGCGGATGCATTTCTTGGAGCACACATGCTGCCCTTATATAGCATCTTCAGGACAACGAAAGAGCCTGAGTTGCCAGGAGCAGCCAAGTGATCTCCCTGCTGCAACGAGCTGCCCATCCCCTGAGCCCGTGGGGTGTGCAAGGTCTGGGTGTGCAAGAACTCACAGTGGGTCAGTGCTTTTTTCTGTAAAGGGCCAGATAGTTGTTCTAACTGCTGGCTTAGATTATCCCATGAGTCCTTCTCTATGACCCCTTGGCCTTCAAAGGTCCAAGAAGGGATTTAAGGGCACCCAGGGGTCAGTTTAGTACCTCTGAGGTCTGATGGATTCTCCGCCAGTCCTGGCTGGAACGCCCTCCTCTCAGATCTCAGCACACAGCTCCTTATCACTCAGGTCTGGGTTCAACCATCACATTCCTCTCAAATACCAGCCCAGCCCCACCCCATGACGCTATCACCTTTCTGTTTATTTTCTGCACAGTGCTTATCACAACTTTAAATCTCCTTTTAAATTCTTAACTAGTTCACCCTGCGTCTCTCCTTCCAGAATACAACCTCCTGAAAGCAGGGGCCTCTTACTCACAAGTGTATCCCCAGAGGGTAGGACAGTCCCTGAGCCACAGCAGGAACCACTGCATATTTGCCAAATGAATAAATAAATCAAATCAAGTCATATCTTTATCCTGAGTCAGGACACTCATGAAAATGTAACAGCTCTTATTTATGGGGATAGTGTCTTTGTGCACTAGAGTATAATTTTATTAAGGGAGGGAGAAACAACCTTATGAGACAGGAACTCACTAACTTCCTCATTTTAGGAGAGGACACTAAAGTTAAGGTCACAAATAGGGATCTGGTAAAGGGCAAAGCTAAGTTTTAAACCCAGATCTGACCAACCTTGGGCCCAAGCTATTAGTCACTGTTCTTCCTTAATTTTGCCTGAGAGTTTTGTTGATTTAGTACAGACATGGATTATTCACGGCTGCCTAAAAATGCCGATGGCTGGTGATGTGTCTCTAGGCTTTGCAAGAACAGAGGGAAAGTATGGTTACTTAATAAACAAGCTCATTTACTAAACAGTTTGTTCAAAGCATAGCCTTGAACAGGAAGAGAGGGAATAAAGAGGCAAAGGAGGTGGGAATAGTCTCACCAGTGCAATACCTAGTCTCAGATAGGGGAACAACTTGATGTCACAAAGTCAGTTTAGATCAGACGGAAAATCCTCAGATTTCCCAAGGGTGAACTACACTTTGATCCATCTCTGGGGGTGGGCTATATATCTGGTACCCAACCCACAAAAGGCAGTTATATGGGAAAGTCCAGAATCCTACTACTCCAGAAGACAAAGCTGTGTGCAAAGGAGCTGGGAGGCTTTGTATACGTATGGAAAGAAGGCCAGGCTCTCTGAGCAACTCACACGCGCTTTTCAGGTCAGAGAACCCATGCTCACCAGTGGAATGTACTTGTGACTCAACTTGCAGCTGCCACAAAAGAAGTGAGCAAACTTACCCAGAAGTTCTCAGTAGCTTAAGTAGGTCACCTTATACCATAAAGTGGCCTGTAGTTAAAATGCTTTCAAATCGCTTTCAAAACTGTGAGCAGACTACTCTTTCTAGACATCAAGAGACCAACCTTATACCACCCTTCTCCCCCATGATAGCCATGTGACTGATAGATGCCTACAGCCTGCCAAAGAATACACTGAGTTTTCTTTATCAGACTGTCTTTAAGGACAACCTTCTGGAAACTCTTTCTGCCACCAAAAGGGAGGCACGCCTGGGCACCTAGCGTGCCTGCTCGCCAGGGCAGGCCTGGGTCAGCAGAAGGTCATGGCTTTAGCATCATGCTCAGGCTGGCTAAGAAAGTCCACAGAAAGGGCATCTGTCTAGTACTAGGATATCACTGTTGCAACCTTTAGGGAGAACAAACTGTTTCCCTAGATCAAACTCAGGGAGGCAGCAACAGCGGTGGTAGCAACAGCCGTAGTGGCCGTAGGGAGTAATAAAGCAGGTGAAGGTGCGGTTTAAGCTCTGCTGAACTATTTAAAGAAAAATAAGTTATTTGGAACCACTGCTTCTAGCTTCCAGTAATATCTGATTCTGCCTTTCATGAAATAGAGGGAAATGCGTATCT
The DNA here is from genome assembly GCA_004027595.1 of Dinomys branickii. Taxonomy (NCBI): domain Eukaryota; kingdom Metazoa; phylum Chordata; class Mammalia; order Rodentia; family Dinomyidae; genus Dinomys; species Dinomys branickii. Next base: position 290,045 of record PVLD010000348.1, on the reverse strand, counting down.
ACCATTCATTTGTACATTTACCCACTCATTCATTCACTATTCATTCTGTAAGTACTCAATGTGGACCTTTTCCTAAGCGTTATGCTGAGTACTCAGGCAATAGGGATGGATACACGCCATTTCCTGCCCACAGGCACTCCCACTTTAGAAAAGTAGAGGTTGAAGGTTGCAAGCAAAGTGGAGCTCAGCAAGCTGACACAGCAGGACTGGGAAGGGCAGAGACAAGGACGCGAAAGGAAGTCGCTCTCTCTTGGGTGGGTGCACGCATCCCAGGGGGTGGGAATGGAAACAAATGGTTAGGTGAGACACACTTCACCTAGGAGCTGAGGAGCTCACTGATTCAGATGAGGGGGTAGAAGGAGGAAGTAAAGCTGACTCAGGTCCCCTGTGAGCTGAGACTGCAAGTCAGAAAAAGACAAAAAAAAAAAAAAAAGAAAGAAAGAGAGAGAAATAAAAGCAAGAAAACAAGCGTGAAATTATAAATTTGGCTTTCAATTTGTTGTCAAAGTAATCACAGAAAATCTTCATGGCACCTAGACATCCCAATGGTTGATCCAGAGAGTTAACACGGTAAAAAACATGGATTTTTAACAACAGTAACTTCTGTCTAGTGGGGTCTACTATGCGTTGGTCATACTACATGTCAGTCTCATTTGCTCCTGACTAGAATCCTATGAGGTAGACATGATTATGCCCATTTCACAGATGAGGACACAGAGGCTCTAACATGTTAAGGAATCTGCTTGTGATTGCTGGTGTCTGAAGCTAGCCATGATGCTTTTTCTCTGTTCTAACACTTGCAAAGGAGTCACTGCCAGAAAGAGCAGTTAAAGTAAAGCAGCACTGTCCATCAGAATCACGTTTCTGCACTTCAGTGCGACCAACATTTTGGGATGGATAGCTTTTCATTGGAAGGAAGACACCCCAGGCATTGTAGAGTGCTTAGCAGTGCCCTGGCCTCCACCCACAACATGGTAGTACCAACCCTTTTCTCCCTGGCATGTGACAATCAAGAATATCTCCACATCGTGCCAAACATCCCTGGGAACCAAAGCTGCCACTGGTTAAGAACAACTGCCAGAGAAACGTACCAGGAGCCAAATGTGTACTGTTAAACTTTCCAACAGCCACAATTAAACAGAAACAAGTATAATTAATTTAAACATTTTATTTAATCCAATCTGTCCAAAAATAATATTATTTTAACATACACTCAATACAAAAGCGTCAATACAATACTCTACAATCTTTTCTTTCTTCATGTCAAGTCACTGGAAGCAGGCGAGTACTTTGCCCTCAGAGCAGAGCTAGTGTGGAGCGGCCATGTGTCGAGCACCCTTGTCCTCGGCTAGCAGCTCCAATACTGGAAGGCGAAGAGCCAGGGGATACAAGGAACGAGCCCACCTTTACAAAGGGCAGGGCCAGTGCCAACGGCAGAGCTGACCGGTAGGAGGACAGGAGGCGGTGTGATCGCTGCCTGACAGATCTCCGCAGTTGACTGCCTCCCCCTCTGGGAACTGACCGTCTCCACTGCATCCCATCTATGCCACAGGATGGGACACCAGTGGGAAGGAGGCTGGAGGGGAGACCGGGACGCACCCACAGAGCCCACCCACGCAGATGGGCCCTTCAGGAAGGCAGCCCCAGACTCAACAAGAGGAAGGAAAGACAACTCACACTGGCAGGGGCAACACCCAGCCCTTCTACCAGCAGCTGTTGACGTAGGGCTGATTCAACCAGAGGCACCGCAGAAACCAAGCCTTCAGAACCACAACATCTGAGCCAGTCTCAAGTCAGTTCAGAAAAGGACCACTCGGCCATGCTCAGCATATCTCTGGGGTGATTCAGTGGAAGGGTTGGGGGCTTGCTGCTGTCTGCTCTTCATTTCTGTGCTTGGTTGATGGCTGCTGCCCACGGAGGGAAGCATTACTCCTCACTGTACAGATGGAAACACAGGAGTGTTCTCCCAGGAAGCACCCTGCCCAGGATGCTTCATTAATTATTCAAAAGAAAAACCCTATGAAACCACATAATTGAAAAATAAAATGATCTTAGAGATGTTCCCCCTTGACTATGAAATCATTCAGTGAATCAGCGTTCTATATAGAGAGTAACAAACAAAACCCCCGGCGATGAGAAACCAAACAGCTCTAGCGAATTAAAAAGAAGTGGGAAGAAGATAAAGAAAGGTCAGTGCCAGCAGGAGAAGGATGGAGGAATACGAATGGAAAGAAAAAGGGACAGAGGCAGATGCTTATGGGAAGAGAGGCTGGGCGGCAGGAACAGGCCTTCTTTGGCTTGAGTCTCAGGCAGAAGGCAGGGAGGGGGCCGTCCGGTCACTCTTGTTAAGGTTCTGTGAGGAGAAACAGTGCCCGGTGCCCACAGCTCCACTTGAGAGCTGGCTTGTTGGTGCCCAAGGGCCCAAACACATTGCCCTGGGAACCAGGGATGGGAACCAGCTGGGTACACAGCCCTGCTGCCCTGTGCCCAGGGCCCTCAGCCTCTCTGGCTTCCCTCCAGGGTCAGGCAATTCCCCGCCTCTGAGCTGGCTGCGTTGAAGGGAGCCTCCCCTCAGCTGATGCCTGCTGGGCCCATCCTGCTGCTGGCCCCTGACCTCCCATCTCCTCCAGAGGCAGTTCACCTCCTGTTCTCCACATTCCCAGGAGGCACCTGCGTCCTCCAGAGGCACTTTCCCTTTCACCATCTCTCCCATTGTCCTCCTTTGCAGATGTGTAAACTGAGGCTCAGAGACTGACGCCTACTGTGTCCTCTCCACTGCAGTCCAGGCAGAATGAAGAGGGTGTATCCTTAAAAAAGACAACAGGTCATAACCTCAGAGATGGTGACTACCTACAGTATTTGCATACACACAGTGTATATGAAAAGGGCTTTGTAAATTATGCTTCTTACAAATGAGAATTGTTATTGAATTTATTCTTAATACAGAGAATGTATTGTCCTCTGAGCAAGTTTATGGGCCTACTTTAAAGGGATGAAAGCTCCCTTGAAGAGTTCTTTCTAGTCTGTTTTCAACTAAAGAAAGCAGCTCCCCAAAGCCACAGCTAACCCCTGCTTCATCCCTGCGTAGGCAAGGACTTGTTTGTTTTTCAAAACCCACTTCTTAAGCACTGGAGAGCTCTCTCAGTCACTTCCCACAAGTCTCCAGGCAACTGCGAAAGCCCCAGTTAATCCCCCAGAGGAAGGCCTCACCCCAGCTGGCTAGCGGGCTCCCACCTCCGCAGCTCCAGGGGCTGGGGCCCCAAATCAGAACTGGACCAACCTTGTGCCAGGATTCCTTTGCTGAGCACTTACCATGTGCCTGAGAGGCATAAGGTATATGGCAAAGAAGGTGTAGAATTTCAAAGCTTTTGGCAGGATTTTGAAAATTGAAATCACAGGCTGAGTTTGGGGTTCAACTGGAAGCATTTTACAGGAAGTACGACAGGGTTTAAGGGTCACCTCAGTTTCCCACTAGATACACCCTAAAGATTCTAATTCTCCATCCAGTTTATGCCACCTGCCCTGGGAGCTGAGCAGTACAGCACAGCACAGAGAAACCCAAGATCTAGTACTGCGCAGACAATGAAGACTGCAAAACTGGGGTGCGCCTCTGTTCCAGGGAGCTGGTTTCCTGTGGCCTTCGCCTGATCATCCATGAAATGCTAAACACCTACACCCATCAGAGAGCTGCTGGGAGGTTCCAGGTTCAGCTGCACCCAGTCCAGCAGACAATGGTTGGGAAAAGGCCAGACTCTACAGGGGGACAGGAAGGAAGCAAAAGTGGCTTGGGCCCAGAGGAGAGGATGCCAGGGAAGACACTCCAGAATGGCTCACATATGGGGGCTGACATAGTTCTTCACTTTTCTATCTAGCACGGGACAACAGTAATGGTATCTATTTCAAGTAACCTCCTGATGAGTTTTTACTACTTTATCATCAGCATCTAGAACAATGCAATGGTGACCTGTTTCCTTCCATCCAACCATCCACCCACCCACCCACCTATCTACCCATCCATGCATCTGTCTTTGCTGGATAAAAGCTTTTTTTTAAGCTCTGTACCAACACCTGATGTAAACAGGAAGAGTTTGGGGGAGTGGATGGGAGCCCTTTCTCTGGCTGCCAGCCTTTCCCGAACTCTTCAGGCCACAGGAAGCCCCAGGTCCTGTCCTTCTGCACTGTGGCCACCCCAGGAGAGGTTCCGAACTGGAGGGATTGTGAGCAGAGAGGCCAAGTGGGTAGATTCCTTAGCCACCTGAGGTGGAGACAGCCTTACCTGAGGCTATACAGGGAGCTAAAAACTGCAGGGCCCAGTATGGGCGCACTGCCACTGCTGCCATTCAATGCCAAATTAAACTTATCTGACCCGCCTTGCCCGCACAATACAGTGGTGGATTCTCCAGCTCACTGTCATGTCAGTAAAACTACAGAAAGGCCCAGTGGCAGGCTTGTGTGAATACGGTGTCAAACCTACTTATGAACCCTCTCAGCAGAGCCTAGGCAATTTTATCGCAAGCCCAAAGGTCACACATTCCCTGGGTCAGTGGACAGTGTAGGACACTCAGGAGTCAGGCATTCTCTGAAACACCTGGCCATGCCCCAGTTACTGCTCCTGGGCTGGAACCTCAGAGAAGCAGCTGGCCATGGGCTCTGCAGTGTCCACAGGCAGCAACGTCCACACATAGTGCCTGGGGGGGGGCCTTTCCCTGGGACACAGATACCAGAGTCTTATCCAGATAAACAATAACAATGACAAGTACTAATCTCACCCTGTGCTGGGCACTGTTCTATGCGTTTTATTTATATTAACTGGTCCTGGCCTCACAAATCCTCTCTGAGACAGGTACTACTGTCATTCATATTTTATAACTAAGGAAGCAGAGGTTAAGTCCCATGCCTAAATCCACACAGCTGAAAATGAGATGCATATGCAGGCTGATCTGACCCCAAATGCTGTGCTCCCAGTCACAGCACCGTATCCTCCCTCTGTTTCACTTCTTGGCAATGGGACCCTTGACATTTCTCCCTCTCCTATGTCCTGGGACACAGAGGTCCCCAGCCAGCATCCTACTGGTGATGCTTAAGACACAAGGTGCAACCTCTTGGCTCATCTTTTCATAGAAACCCCTGCTTCTTCGTGCTCCTTTCTCTTCCATGCTGTGAGGAGCAGGGGAAGTCAGATGCTGGGCTTGGAGCTGGAGGGAAGGCAGTGTGTCTGGGTTGGGACAAGGAGGGCGATATTCAGAGAGTGGACAGATGCCCACAAGGCCAATACTCGAGCTATCATTTTTAAAAATGGCACTCGAGCCAATCATATTCACAGACCCTGAAAATCAAGCAGAAGTAGGTCTTGGTTCCAAGGGCCAGGGCAGTTAAATGAACAAAAAACAAAACCATAATCCATGTCATCTGAACCTAGGGACCATAAAGCCTTTTTTGATTCAGAGCTTAATTAAGAAAAACAAAAAAAGAGAGTCAGGATATGGTCTTCTGATGGCATGGAGCCCTCATCCCTCCACCTGGACAGAGGAAGCAGTCCATCATTTTAGTACATTTCATCAAGACAACGGCAGGCTACAGTTTTCCCTCTAGGAGCCGTGGGCTTGAAGCAACAGATGGAGAGGCAGCAAGCATGGATGTGGATCTGCAGACCACCAAGGACAACGGTGAACGCGTTTGCCAGCTCTGCTATCACCTGGTCCAGGCACTAAGAGTGAGGACTGGTCTCAGAGCAAGTTACCCTGAAGACCCTCCCTGCGCACTGCAGGGAGCCGGGAATGGCCTGTGCATTCCCACCCCATGAACTCAGGCTAGAGGTGAGTCAGGAAGAGCCAGGCTAGCCTGGAAGCCTGATTCTCACTGCTGCTGCTGCTGCTGCTGCTGCAGGAGACATCTGCCAGCTGTGGAGGCCTTCAGACAGCAGTGCTGCGTTACATAACCACCGACTGGCTAGGATACCTCCAGTGAAAGAAAGACACGCGACCATGGCACATGTAGGAGAGAATTTAGAGAGACCATCTACTAACACTCCTCCTAGCACACCAGAGGGAGCAGAACAGTGTTGGCATGAAGGGAAAAGGGAATTTGTTCCTAGGACTTTCTATTGCTGGGAACACATACCTTATATGTGTTAAGCTGGTACCATGGGTTTTACTGTTGTATTTCAGATGTAGAAATTGGGGCTCAAGCCAGTGACAAAGCTATTAAGTGGAGGGGCAGAGATGTGACCCCAGGTCTCATATAGGGTCTTCCCAGGGGTTCTGCTACGAACAAAGTCAGGTGACACAGGGCTTCTGTCCCTTCTTCCAGCTTGATTATATCAACCTAGCCTTTCACCATTGTTATGCATGGACCACTTTAGTAGATCAATGAAACCTATGGGCCCTTCTCAGAATACTATTTTTAGATGCATAAAATAAAATATAACACCTTTAACATATTTAACAATATACTGAATAAAAATTAAGCTGCAGGACTAACTTTAGAGCATAAATTGAGATACCTACAGCCACTGTGAGGAACAAAGAGAATACTGTATCTATGGTTCCACTGGTGACAAAGTCACAGGCACTCTTACTGCAGAGTTGTGACTACCTGAAAAACTAGGGGATATGTTACATTTTAGGTAGAGGCCAGTGAAAACAGGTTTTTTTTTAATCCAACTTCACAGACCCTTGACAAAATCCCTGTATCAGATCAGCACTACCATGAATCCCCAGCAAGGGGAACAGCTAGCAACCTTTTCCTGAAAACTGGAGGGCAAAACAATAACAATTATAATTCTCTGAGTCTTACCGTGGTGCAGACCCCCTGCTGAGCTAACTAATTTCCTGGTGGCGGGACAATTCTCTGCAGTAGGCAATATCATCTTCATCTCATAAAACAGAAAACTTTGGTCTCCCAAGTTAAATCCTTTTTTCCTTGCTGTTCTCATCTCTAAAAGTCTTGTATTACTACTTGTTTGCAATACATAATTACACTCAGCCCATGTAAAAGCACACCTTAACTCACTTTTTATCCCTCCCTCTCTTAGTCCCCTTCCATTTTGCAAAAGTTCTGTCTCCCTGTTTCCTATTGTCTTTTATTTTGTTGTTACTCATTTTTACTTAGCTTTCTCATATAAGAGGAACTATGCAAATTTCAGCTTGTGTGTCTGATTTATTTCGCTTAAATCTTACAGTCAGTGAGACACCTGTGAGGTAGGAAGATGAAGTCTAACCCTTATCTTTTCCCTTCAACAGCCAGAGGGCTGCTATCCCATAAACAGTTATTACACCCCCGCCCCCAACTAGCTACAGCATCTTCCCGCTACCCCTGTGGTTGCCTGCTAGGCCACACTTGCTTCTCCAGGCCTGACAGCGCTGGGCTGCTCTAGGGTGCTGATGCCACCTCTCTGAGGGCCAGTGGAGGATGATGCCTGACAGGGCAAAGATCAAGGTGGATTAAAGCCCATTGCCATTATCTCTCAACTCCCTAAACACCAACAGGCAATAAACAATACTATTGCTGTCCCCAGAAACTCCTCAAAAACACCAGGAGTCAGCCTTGAAGCTGTCAATCTACCAACTGCTTCACCTGCAGTTTGGAAGTGCTCTCCCCATAAGAGCTGAGACTTTTCCTGACACCCCAGAGCCAGCGCTCCAAGAGATTATTTGCCTTGTGTTATGGTTTGTATCTAGATGTCCTCCCAAAGCCTCATGCATTTATGGGGGGGGGCTTCTAGAGTATGTGACTGACTCATGGTTCAAGGCTGGGATTATGGGTATGAGTGCTATACCAGCCCTGGGTGGGCAGTTTGCATACAATATAAGGGAGGGAAAAAGGCTGCTCTCTGAGGCTCCTCCTTTTCTGCTCTTGCTGCTTTTGCTGTTTTCCGCCGCCATGAACTGTTGCCCTCTGCCATGTGCCACTCTGCCTTGGAGCCAGCTGAGTACGAACTGAAACCCCCACAAACTGTGAGCTCAATAAACCTTCCCTTTCTTCATTCTGGGTGTTGGGTATTTTGTCTCAGCAATGAGGGAAAAGTAACCAAGATACCTTGGATCCACCAGGCTTCAGACAGGGACTTATCACAGATGTCTCTGTTCTGTACACACTCTGGGTGACTCTGCTTGGCAACTTCCAACTGTCTGCCCTGCACCCTATCACTATTGTGAAAGTCCCAAAATAAGACTGCAAAATGTAGGTGATTTTACATGCTCAGGCCTGCTCCTTCTGTATATAAGCAGCCTTCCCTCCCCTTAGTTGGTTCAGTCTAGGAAGACCCCACCTCCCACTGTACTGCAGCACAGGTCACAATAAAGCCTTTCTCCAGTGATCTTGCTATTTGTGATTTCTCCTTAGGGTAGAGTGGGATGAGCAGGTTGCACAAGAAACTGAGCTGGCAATATCAAGGGCTATTAGCCCTGAGGGTGACTGGCAGCCAAAGGCCTACAGAAAGCTCCGAAGGGCCTCAGAGACCTGCAGAGAGCAGCAGAGCATCCCTAGAGAGGTGCCAGGAGCTGCTGAAGTGTTTCAGAAAGCTGTCACAGAGTGAGGAAGCTGGGAGCCACCAGGAGCTGCTAACCCTCATAACTTAGAGCGGTAACACTAAGAGCTGTAACAGCAGCAACACTGAGAGCTAAGAGGCACTAGCATGCAAAAGGTTTGGGTTATAATGCTAAGGACTGAGAGCCACCTCTGCTCAAGGCCTGGAACCACTTACATCAAGGGAAGTCTTACCAAACCATGATTTCTAACTGAATTGAGCAAGAACCCTCAGCTTATTGGTAGCATCTTGGAAGGTAGTATGGGGATCTTCCCTTTTAGAAGGCCCAGAAGAGGGCAGACAGTGGTGATAGCGATGTAAGCAGGCTCAAGAACCAGTTCACATCTGATTTCCATTATACATGTGACCAAGAACCCATATCAGCTGGTGACACACCACCTACTGCAAGTGCAAGTTTCTGGATTGCTGTAATTGAACAGATTGCAAAGATAACCCTTAAGAACTATTTTACTTGAAACTCTCTACTTGGCTATGTGAATTTTGAATTCACATAAACAAAACAGAATAAATTAAATGCTGAAGCTGATCAAAGGTGACAAATGCTATACCTAACCTCAAATTACAAACTACGGAATCCCATTAAAACATGGTTTATGGTACCAAGACATGAACTGAGAAGTTCTAGGCAAACATTCAAATGTCAAGATCTAAAATCAGAAATTTATCCAGTCATTAGTTTTGAAATAAAATGCTGTTATTCATCCTAAATATTTCAGTCAAGGCTTCTTTAGTAAGTAAACAGAGGAATAGCATCTGAGTGTTCTGTATCCTTACTGCCTGTATTAGTTACTTCTGTGCTGCTAGGACAAAGTAATCAGTACTCAAAATTTAAAGGAGAAAATTATTTTGGTTCATGATTTCAGAGGGTTCAGTCCATGGTTTACTTACTGGCTCCAAGGCAGATACAGCACAGTGGAAGGGGATGGCAAAGGAAAGCTGCTCAGCCCATGGCAGCCTCAGCAGAGAGAGAAGGGAGGAAATGGGGACAAAAATACACCCTTCTAGGCCACATCACTAGTGACCTGCCTCCTCCAACCGGGCCTGCCTCCCAACAGCACCTCCAGCTAGGAACCCATGCACTGATGAAAATGGCACCCAGGGATATAATCGCTTCCAAAAGCCTTGTCTCTGAGTGATGAGGCTTTTTTTGGGCACGGGGCATTCTAGAACTAAGCTGTAACACTGCCCAGCACTAAGTGCTGGAGGAAAAGTGTGTATGGAGGCACAGTGCATCTCACCTCTGTCTGAGGCTTATTCTCCACAGGAGTCTTAAAGCAAAAGACTTTGGATACCAAAGTCTGTGACCCCTGTTTTAAAATTCTTGCATTTTGCTATTGACCTCTGTAAAATACCAGACAAGTCCTTTAGTCCAATTCAACTTCAGTTTCCTTGTCCATCAAGTGGGGATAATAATCCCAGCCCTTACTGCCTCACAGAGTTAATGTGAGAATTAAATGAGATGCTAGACGCAAAACTGCTCTGTCAACAGAAAAGCTTCCTACCGTTGTGATGTGTCACTGAAGTCTTAAGAAATGACAAATCATTTAGCATGATCAGGAGAGGCCAAGATACAAGAGGTTCCTGCAGCACAGGAGGGAGCATGAATCCATGTCGCCCCGCCTGTCACAGAGCTCAGCTGCCACAGAAGAAGGGCCAGTGGGGTACTCTTCAAGGAAACTCCTGCTGCCAAGAAAACACAAAGAATGGGCAGAGTCTGGCACTGCTGGTGCTCAGCTTCCTGTTGTCTAAGATGGAGTGCAGCCACTTTCCCTCCCCAGGACAGCGGCTCGGTCTACACACTGTCTCTTAGGGAGAAGAGGGACTCAGGTGATGGGGACCTACTCTGCCCGGTGTCTAAGACAGGCCAAGGAGACCAAGGGAGTCATGGTCAGTGCCAACCCATGCCCTCAGTGACCCTCAATAAGGGGGAGTGGAGCTGGGTGGTGATGGGCTTGGGGTGGGGGAGCCATGGAATAAAGCACACAGAGATACTGCTCCAGGAACAGGGTTGAGGGAGGAACTAGACACAGAGTATATGATGGAGATCTATTTAGGCGGCTGCTAAAAAGGTGCGGGGAGGGAGGTGAATGATGGGATTGGCCATGGTGGGGGCTGGCTAGTCCCTCCTAGGAAGCTGTCCCTGCAGCACAGAGGGGCCAGCATCTCGTCATCCAGACTCACAACAGATCATCCACAGCTCCTCTACCTTCCCCCACAATGGCAGCACAAAGTTAGTGACTCGAGTCTCCTGAGGTCTGCAGTCAAGGGCACCGAGAAGCTGCTGCCCACAGCCGCCAAGGCAGGGTCCAGGCTCCCTGAGAGGCTGGCAAAGGAAGCCCAGGCGGCGGGAGGAGAGGCGTGACGGAAGAGCTAGGTTCCAAGTGAGAGTGATGCAGGAGAAACAGCAGCTCGGCTGCAGTGAAGAGGGTGCAGACCCAGCCAGAGTTCAGGCGGAGCCATTCTGGGTGGCAGCGAACTCCTGGGTGTGGTCCTGAGAATGGGCGCTGAGGGAACAGCTGTGACCACAGAGGTTGGGGACCTCTGGGAACCGGCTTTGCACAGGCTGGGCGCTGAAAGTGCCAACAACGTGGCCACAGGCAGGGGGAGGAGAGGCTGAGGCGGGACTGGAGCAAAGAACGCAGCCAGGAAGGAAGGAGCCATGGATAGGCCGATGAGGCAGGCAGGGCACTGCGAAGGGCCTGAGTGGGGGCTTCACTCCACAGGCACTGGGGAGCCCCTGGTTTGAGCAGCCTCCGTAGCAGGGCTGGTTTCATCCCATCCCTAGCCTGGGGGGCATGTGGAGAGGAGCAACAGTGCCTTAGGACCCAAGGGCACAGGGCGCAGGGCGCTCCTGAGATGACTGTTGCAGGCCAGAGACCGAGGCACCTTCATCTTGTTGGTCCCTGAGATTTCACAGTTCCTTCCATGAGAAGGGGGTCATGTGACACTCCACAAAGGCCCCATGACTGCATCTTGTTCAGGTAAAGCCCACAGTCCTTCCAGTGGCTCAAGGCCTCAAACCATTGGGACACACACTCTCTCCCTTCTCTCTTAGAGCTATGTGCTTGAGACTTGACTTCTTGGTCACCACCCCCAAGAAACCTTCCCAAGACATCCCAAGGAGAAAAGCAACCTGCGCCTGCAGGGCAGAGGGGTCCACACCCACTGCTTTGTTGCTTTGTTTCCTCCCTGCCACTTAACCACTACCCGGTGTGTGCACGCACATGTACACATATGCACACACATATGTTTGCTGTCTGTCCCTCCAGGGCAGGAGTGTCATCTCTGAGAGGACAGAGGTTTTTGCCTCTTTCCTTACTGCTATATCTCCAGTGCCTAGCATGTAAAAATTACTCAACATAAATTTCTGCATTTATTTTGCAAAAAAATAATTTAACTTGGGGACAACAATTTTAAAGAGTAAATAGAAATAGTCTGGTGGTTCCTGAAAAAGGTCAAAAGAGAATTCCCACAGAAGTCAGCGATTCCACTCCAAAGTACCCCAAAGACCTGAAAGCCAGAGCTGACTGATATGCATTGATCAGTGCCAGTTGAGTGTTACTAACAATGGTCAAAAGGTGAGGCAATCTTGGTTTCCCCCATGGCTGAACAGCCAGATACACACACGTGGAGGCTCCACACATGCCACAGCACGGATGCACCCTGCAGGCACCATGCAGGGTGAGGAAGGAGCCCCAAAAGGACGAACGCTGCTGCTCCCCGCTCTTGCATGTGAGATCTTAGAATAGTCAAACCCTCCAGCAGAGGTCCGCAGCCTTTTTGGCTCCAGAAACCGGTTTCATGGGAAACAATTTTTCCACGGCCCGGAGGCTGGGGGAGCAGGTAGGGGAGGTGGTTTCGGGATGATTCACAGGAACACAGGGCTAGATGCCTGGCATGCGCAGTTCACAGTAGGCACCGCGGTCCTGTGAGAACCTAGTACCCTGCTGACCTGACAGGAGGCAGAGCTTAGGCGGCACTGAGTGACATGAGGAGCTGCAGAGACAGAAGAAACTGCTCAACCCACAGCTCACCTGGCCAGACCCTAACAGGCCACCAACCAGTCCTTAAAGTTAGACAAAGTGATATGCTTCATATTTTACTATAATTAAAAAGCCTGCATATTTGATGCAGCCATTGGAGAAATTTTAAGTATGACTGGAATAACTGGGTAAATAGACCTAATGATAATTTTGGGGGTGGGCACCGAGGACTGAACCCAAGGCCTTCACCCTGAGTTCTACCCTAGCCCTTTTATTTTTTATTTTAGACAGGGTCTCACTAAGTCCCTAAGTTGCCAAATCTGGACTCAAACTTGCCATCCTCCTGCCTCAGCTTCCCACAGAAGCTATTCAGCAGTGGATTTTATGAAATCTAAATTCATAATTACTGCTGATTAAAATTTAGCATCTGAATTCTGATGTCCTATGTGAGTAAATCATCCACCAGATTTTGAAGAGTTCGTACAAGAAAAACAGACTATAAAGAATTGTGTAGGGATTATGTGTTTAAATATTAGACATATTGGGTAAAATAAAATATGTCCCTAATATTGAAAAAACAGGAATAAAGTTCTGACACATGCCATCACATGGGCAAACTTGGAAAACAAAGCTCACCCGAATAAGGTAAATACGGAAGGACAAATATTATGATTCTACTTGTACACAATAGCCAAATAGACAAAAAGGGCTGTGGCTGAGGGGCACAGAGGGTTACAGCTTTGTGGCTGTAGACTGCCCACTCGGAGGATGGAAAATTTGTAAACAAAGTGGGGTTGGCTGGATAGCACAGTGCATGTCATTGATGTCATGGCACTGTACACTTGCAATGGTTCTGGGAAAAGTCTTGCTAAAAATATTTTACCATGATTCAAAACCACATCGAGGATGCAGAAAAAATAAGAGTAAAGGCAAAGGATCATTTCTTGAAGGTAGAGAGAAGCACGCCAGACACCGGGAGGCTGGCTTCTTGCATGCGGGGACAGTGAAACACTACAGGATGGGACTGCAGCCGTTCCCAGGCACACACCTTGGACCCAATCAGTCGTCCCTGGGGAAAGCGTCTCGAGAACAGAACCTGCCCGCTGTGGAATTCCCACGGCCAGGCCTATGGTGGTAGCCTGTGGCCCTGTATTTCTGTGTTAAGAGGAGAGCAGATAGGAGGTGGAGAGCGTAGCTAGGTCGCAGGGGAATAGGGCACACACAGCCAAGGGTTACAGTGTACTTGGTCTTTCCAAGGGGATCACAAAAGCTTGGGATGGGTAACTCTTAGGTAATACAACTTCATGTACAATACATAAAGGAACACACATACAGAGCTCCATGTTGCTAAGCCACAATGTTCAGCAGGTTAGGTTCATGGAATGCATTTCCCACTCAGGATAATCTAACGTTACTACAAGTTTTCAGGGACACAAACCCCTGCAAGTGAGAAGCATCTGTGATGTTTATAACTGCCCCCTAAGGCTACACGTATGTGACTATGCATGTTAGATTCCTGGTCCATGTGTTAACACGGGTCACGTAGAGGGCTGGTAGCTGACAGTGACCATTCTGTACCTGCGTGTGTCTTTTGTCAAACTCACTTGCTGAGAGGCTATAGGAAAAAACCCCCATGCCTGAGCCTATAGGCTTTTGACTCTTGCGCATTTTGATTTCTTTTTTTTTTTTATAGGTACTGGGAATAGAACTCATGACCTCGCACTTGCTAGGCAGGTGATGTGCCACTGAGTTACATCCCTGGCCGCATTTTGATTTCTTCCTAAGCCATTCTCTGCTTCCTTCCCATTCCTTTCACAGGTATTGGTTGCTAAGAACATGTCACTCTCCAAACACCTAAACATCTGCTTTTGAAGAATTCAACCTGTGATAAATATCTACTATGTATCAGGTAATTATGTCCTGGGTGTTAGGGCATCAGCAAAGAACATATAAACAATAATGCCTACTCCTGTGGAACTTACATTTTAACAGAGTTCCTGGAGACACTTTTGTTTGTGTGATAGGATGTATGTCGCTAGAGCAGCCCCTTCTACCTTTTTCTCTCAAAAGCTATGATGGCTGGAGCTAAAGCAGCTACTTTGTGATTACAAGGTGACAAAGAAGAGAAAAAGTTTCACTGTCCAATTTAACAGCCACTAGCCACAAGTGGCTGGCTAGCGAGCACTTGAATGTGGTTCAACTGGATTAAGCTGTACTGTAAAACACACAAGATTTTATAGACTTAATATTTTTTAAAATGTAAAATAACACAGTAATGATTTCATACAGTATTTATACCAGTTAACATGTAATATCATGGATATACTAAGTTAAGTAAAATACATTATTAAAATTTCTTTGTATTTTTTTTTAAAAAGTTTTTCAGTTTTAGTTTAAATTGCCCAGGTTAGCCTTGAGCTTATGATCCTCCTGCCTCAGCCTCCTAAGTAGCCAGAATTACAGGTGTGTGCATCTCCCTGTATTTTTAAAATATGGCTAATAGAAAAACTTTAAATTATACAGGTGGCCTACACTATATTGTTAATGGAGTGCAGGGTCTAGAAACCAAAGGATACAACTCCCGAGCCTCCCTCACCACCTCCGTCCTGACTCCTTGCTGAAGAGATGAACCTCGTTTGCTTCAGTCTCTGGGGTGAAGTTGTTGGTTTCTTGCAACTGAATGAAAAGCTTGCGAATTCAGCAAAGGAGAAGAATTTAAGAGTTGGGCCTAATGAACTGCCCGAGACCTGCGGCTGGCACTGCCCCTTCCTACCAAGATGGTGGACAGGTGGACTCACATCCCTGCTCCAAGATACTTTTTATTATAAAAAATCCCAAGCAGAGCAAGGGCCTCCAGTGAACAGGGGCAGGGAAGGAGGGAACAGACCTTCCCACTAGAAAGTATGGTGGTAGAGGCTTCGTGACTGGCTCCTGCCCTGCCCGGCGGTAGACATTTATTTGGATAATTCTGGCCAGAGATTCCCTAGGGCTTGTGCAATCCTGGGTGGGCCAGGAACTGCAGAGGGTTTTTGTTTTTCTCCAAGAAAAAGGAAGCCGGCTCTCTAGCCTCCCAAGCCTGTTGGCCGACTTCCGGCCCTCCTCAAAACTCCCGGAGCCGCCAGATGGTAGGCAAGGCCAGACAGGGCTGTGGTCCTGCCAGCCCCACAGAGAAAGGCTGAGGGAGGCCACAGGCAGGGCTACTGTGCACTGGCTGGGACCTATCTCTTCAGGTAGCAGAGCCCCAAAGGAAGCCCTTGCCCTTCAGGGCACATTCATGTGGTCTCTGGAGGTCTTCCCTGGGCTGTGTCATGTTCTGGGGGAGGTAGACACAGTCCCTGTCCTCTCGGCCGAGGAGAAAGGGATAAAGCACTGTGTGGGGGACACTGATCCACTGGACAGAGGCAGGACCAGGGAGCTCGGGAGTCCACAGCAGCATCAAACAGCCTGGAGATGGAGTGGAAAGGAGCAGGGGCAGCGAGGAGGAAGGGACGCTTGCTGGAGCTGCCTCGGAAAGAGCAAAAGGAGTGAGGGGGCAGGGAGGGAAAGGGACATAAAAAGAATTAAAATACGATATGGACAGGCGCAGACCCCCTGTGATGAATGTACTGTGAATGTCTACTAATAAAAACAAAAATTAAAAGAAAAGAAGCTGGGCGTGGTGGCACACACTTGTGAGCCCAGCACTTGGAAGGCTGAGGCAGGAGGCTCCCCAAAATTTGAGGACAGCTGGGGCTACAAGGCCAGCCTGAACTACACAGTGAGATCCTGTCTCAAAAACAAAACAAAACAAAAGACAAAGAAAGAAAGTACCCAGGCCAGGCCCCTCTTGTGCACAGACAACACAGATGGTCATAGCCAGGGCCCTCAAGCCTCCCATTTGCAGGTGAAATGCTTAAGAGAAATACGAATTGTGTGTGCTGTGATAGGCTTGTAGGTGTTCTTTGACAGAGCACACCCCTTCGCTGATAAAGCAGCTTTCTCAAGGTAACCGGGCATCCTGTAAGCCAGAAGCTAGTCTGTGAAGGGGAAGGCTTCACGCAAGTGTCAGGGGGTGATAACAGTAATCACACCGTTGTTGTTACGGTGGGAGCAGCTGTTCCCACTGTTTTGCTGCTAGACTGCTCGTTCCTTCCTGGTCTCACTCTAGACCACCCAGTCAGGGTTCCAGGACTCAGAAAGTGTCCACCAGCACCCACGAGGCAAGTGCTCTCCTCGACACTCCCCGACAATCCTGGTGGGAGTGGCCATCACAGGAAGGGGGGTAGGACAGTGTCTGTAATTTTTAAATTCAGTGCACATGTGCGCTGACTCCGACTTTCTCACAGTCCATTCTCACAGTGCATCCTGCGTATGTGAAGAGCTATATACTGCAGCACTGTGTGAGATGGCAAGAGCCTGAAAACCGCTCCGGCGGAGGAATGAACTGTGGCAGAGTCAGAAAATAGGAAACCTTAAAGAGCCACGCTGACAGGAATCATGCTCCAAGACACATCCGTGCGTGAAACAGCAGTGCAGAGCAAATGTGTATGTGGATTTTTCCCATTAAAGCCTGGTAGTCCCAGCTACTTGAGGAGGCTCAGGCAGTAGGAATAAGTGAGCCTAAGAGTTCTAGACAAGCATGGGCAACATAGCAAGACCCCATTTCAAAACATAGAATAGAGAGGTGTGCATGTACGTACATGCATGTGTATACCCATGTAGAGACTTGTATGAAGATGTTACTGCCACAAGGGAGGGAAATGTGGAGAATGCGGAAAGAGGCTCCCCACCCGTCTATATTTTCCTACTTTACTTTTTTTTTATCTTGATCACGCATTTATTTTTAAATTAAATAATTTTTTTCTTTAAAAGCAAAAAAGTAAAGCATAGGCAGGCATGGTGACAAACGCTTGTAATTCCACTCTGGGAGGCTGAGGCAGGAGGATCACAAGTTCAAGCCCAGTGATTTATCAAGAACCTGTCTCAAAGAAAAACTTTAAAAAAATACAAAAAAACGTATTGGTCCACCAGTAACCATGGGGACCAGTTCCAGGGCTCCTTCATCTCCCCACCTCAGACACCAAAGTCCAAGCTGCTCAGGTTTCTTAGGTAAAATAGTAGAGTGTTGCATTTAACTTACACGCCTCGTCTCATACACTTCAGTCATCTGCGGGTGACTTACACCACCTAATAAGATGTTAATGCTATGGAAACAGTCCTTCAGCTGTATTGTGCAGGGAATGATTACAAGGAAAACGTCTGTACACGTTCAAGACAGACAAAAAACTTTCGCAGGTATTTTCCATCTGTGGCTGGTTGAATCCGTGAATGCAAATCCTGTGGGTACAGAGGGCTCACTGTACGTTCATAAAATGGGCCACAGCTAGATCGACTACCTGCTATGAAGACAGCTAGAAGAAAGGTTTTCTTCTCAGGACTACATGGTTAGGAGTTGGATTTGGCCAAGTTCCTGTCCAGTGTCCAGTGCACACTGGTGCAAACCCCACTCATTCCCCTGGAATGAAGTGTATAGTGACCTGTCATTTCCAGGCTGGGAACTTGTGTAATACAGCAGTACAGCAGCAACAGCTGTTCACTGTCAGGTAAGTGGACAGACCCAGAGTTCATCTCAGTTTGTAGTTCCACAGCCCGGAGACCGACCCCCACTTTATCAGCTATGTCCACAACTATCCATCTTAGGCAAAGAGGTATTTGACCTGCCTGGGCCAGCACAGCCTCTGTGGTGACTTCAGAGGTCAGGAATGTTAGATTGGCTAATCCGGGCACGAGATAGTAGCCTTCCACTCCCAGCTGCCCCTTGCACCCTAACTCCCATTTGCCTGCCTCTCTGTGTCCCCTAAAGGCAGCTCAAGGGCCACAGGACACACTGGGCCGTGAGCATCTACAGGGGCTTACACTCCACACTGGGGGGGCCTGCGGAGCCAAGAGGGGCAGGGTCATGTCAGGGGCAAAAGTGTAGGGAATGCTGCTGCATGCTCATAAAATGCAGGCAAACCCTTCTAAAAAGACTGCACCTGAGTTTCTTCATGTCACCGGCCCCATTCCTGCGTGAGTCACTTCCTGCAATGTGTTTCTGTGGCCGTGACGCACCCAGGCCTCCTGGTGCATAATGTCACTTGTGATTGCTGAGCAATCCTGGGGAGGGTGGCAGAAAGAGCCCTGGGCTGCATTGGTGGGAGGGTCCACCATGGGGACTCCTTGACATGCTCTCCAGGATTTCTCTACAGGTCCCTCTCCTCACAGCCATGCCCCAAGAGACCTTTGTCCTGCTTCTCTTAGGGTCCATCCTTTCTGCTGTCTGTCTCATGCCCTCCCATGTCCCCACAGCCCTTCTCCAGTGCACAAGCAGAGATCCCTTCCTAGAATGTATCTCTCTGCCTGTGTTTCCTCTAACTGTTCCCTCAGCTCTATAAAGCAAACCTATTGTTATGGTTTATACCTAGATGTCCCCCACAGCCTCATGCATCCATAGGTGGGGCTTTGGGGAGGTGACTGGATCACAGAGGCATAATGTGCATCAGTGCATTAGTCTCCTGATGACTTTATAGCCAAATGTGATATTGGGGGGTGAAGCTTGGTTGGAGGAGGTGGGTCACTAGGGGTGTGGCTTTTTCCCATCTTTCTCCCTTGATCTCTCTCTGCTTCTTCCTCATGGGCAGTTTCTCCTCTGCCATGACACCCTGCCTTGAAGCCAGCAAGTGTAGACTGAAACCTCCACAAACTGTGGACCAAAATGAACCTTTCCTCCTTTAACTTGTGGGTGTTGGGTATTGTGTCCCAGCAATGAGAAATAATTAAAACACCTGTCAAGCCTCACATCATTCCTCTTCTTCCAGGAAGTATTCCCAGGCCCCAGGAGCACAAGAGACAGACCCCAGTTACAGTTCCTCACATGTTTTGAATACTTCTGCAAGTCAGGGCACACACTTCTCACATAGCACTTAGGATATTAATGATAATAATGGTTAAATGTTTACTAATCTCTTATTATGTACTAGGCAACAGTCTAGACACTTTATAAATATCGCCTTATCTAAGACTCACGATAAATCTATGAAGTAGGTACAATTATTACCCTCATTTTATCGAGAATGCTACAGAGATATGAAGTAACTTGCCCAAGGCCACAGAGCTCTTAAGAGGCTAAAAGATACCTAGATAAGTGCCTAGCACATAGTACCTGTTCAATAATTATTCATCTCATGAATTATTAAGTAAGTGAATAAATTCAGAAACAATGACACTTTGGTCTCTATTACACAAAGCTCAAGCAAGAATCACTTCTGTTTATCTCTCTAATCATCTTTCCCTGGTTAAAGTAGAGGGTGCTAAACACCTGTGGGTAGATGAATGAACGAAGGAATGTGAACACAAGCCAAGAAAGACCCCAGATCCCAGCAAGGCCACTCCTTGCTGCAGCTAAAGACTTCAGCTTCCTGGGCCCCTGTTTACCACCTGTCAAAAGTGGACACGGAATTCAGCACTCTCTTAAGTTCCTCCGAGCATGAAGGATTTACATAGGAAATGACCAGAACCCATGGCTTTGTGATATGGCAAATCTCCCACCAATTCATGCACCATAGGCCCTCTGGTTGCTTTCTCCGGCAACACCACCCAGTTGGCTGTGACAGCTCAGCAGGGCTTACCCTATGCACAGCCTCTATCAGTCCTGAGAGAGGTAATCTGGCTTGGTCCTTAGTCCATTCTTATCCAGAGTCTCACCCAGGGAAAAAGTTATCAAGCACCTGATGAAACCCTTATTAAAGAATAATCAATAATAAAGAATGATCTCCAGTTAGCTTGTGCAACTGACACCAGGGCCACTGCTCCCAAGAATGGGTCATTCTCCTCGTCTCATGGTGTCCCCACCAAAGCCCTTCTTTTTGAATAGACCCTGGTCCCTGTCTCCTCTCACCAGTAGCACATGCACATGTGTACATGCACACACTTCTGCTAATGGCACAAATATAGCAGCACAGTACTCAGCACACAGCAGGGGCTGCTTGTGAGACGCTGAACCCCAATCCCACTCCAGATGTGGCCATGTCTGTGCAAAGGTGCAGGTCTGGCTGAACTGCAGTTATCCCCACTCTGCCCTTGGCTAATCGGGAGCCTGGCATTGTGCCTGGCACCTGATGCATCTGTACTACCTGGCTTAGCATGGGCTGCCACATGTATGCCAAGGCCCGGTATTTCTTGTTTGGCTGATACTATGTGTAAACCATTACACCAAAGGAAATGGAAATGCAATGTGTAAGCCACACATTGCATTGCCTGTTCACGTGGTAGGTGCCCTCTGCTGTGGTTTTGCCTCACTCACCGTAAGAAGCCTGAGCAGTGGCCTTGTGGAGCTGGCCATTAACCACCCACACACGAATCCAACCTGGGGTGTGCCTCTGTCATAACCACAACAAAAGCAAAGGTCACTGTGGGGGACACCTGTCTGTCCTGAACGCCCATGTTCTTGGGGACCTGTTCTCTATTCAGGGCAATCATGGAGTGCCTTGGAAGAGCTGCCAACCACAGTAGGCAGTGGCCTTGGCTCTGGCCATCATTACCCTGGGGTGGACCCATCAGAAGCCTCCCTGAGATTGCTTCAGTATTGCACTGAAACAGAAAGATTTTTGCCTTGTGGGATGTGGAGCTATAAAGAGATGAGCAGAGGCAACCACAGGGAAGTAATTATCTGCAGAGGAAGAACAGTGCCAGCACAAGCAGATCACCCAAGACACGGCTGGAAGGAGAGAGGAGGGAAGACTGCATGTCTGGACCACCCGGCTGCCGTGGGTTAATGATGTCCTTGTGGTTGGTTACTTTGAACTGGCGTTTTGCAATATACAGCTCAGGAACCTCATACAGGCATGCTTTATACTTACCATGCATTTCCAGTGTGTCTTCCCCTCCTCTGGGGAAAGAGATGGGCTGTCACATATCTGAAAGGTCTTGTCCCCAAGTAAGAAAAGCATACAGATTGGTAGGCAGGAGCATCCTACTCAGCATTACACTCACTAAAGACTTTTTCTTTCCCTTTGTATCTCTGGTGCCGACAGTGATCTGCCAGCCATGAGATGTGAGGACTCTGCTATTTCAAGCCATTGAAGCTTATAAAATAGGGGCTGGCCAGACAAGCCAGGCAACCACCCAGCCAGTGAATGCCTCTGTGTGTGTGTGTGTGTGTGTGTGTGTGTGTGTGTGTGTGTGTCTCTCTCTCTCTCAGGGGCACTGGGGAATGGAAACCAGGTATACTCTATACTAAACTACATCCCTATCTCTTTTTACTTTTTATTTTGATCCAAGGTCTGGCTAAGTTACCTAGGCTGTCTTCAAGTTTGTGATCCTCCTGACTCAGCCTCCCAGAGTACTGGGATTACAGGTATGTGCTACCATGCTCAACCCCACTGGTGACCCTTAAAAGAAGGATATTTTCACAGTGGTTAGCATTCAGTTCATCCCTCTCATGGCTTACTCTTTTGGAATGTTCACCTTTAGGTCACAAAAACAGACCTACACCCACAAAGTAAAGCAATGACTTTCTAATGAAGCAGAAACTCTGAAAATCCCCTACAACAAAGCCACTTGAGTTCTTTTATGGGGCTGAATGTATGCATTGGGCTTTCTTTTTTAAAAGAAAGCTAACACATACAATCACTGAGAAGGGTGACTCAAAGCTAAGTGTGCCCCCTCCTCTAACTCTGAAGGGCTGTCCAGTGAACTAGGCTCCATGAAGTTACAAGCAGGGAGGGAGACACAGGCCCCACTCCTCCTCCCCCTTTTCCTTATTACTCCCAAGTCCCCCCCCCTCCAAGGCTGGAGTCTAGCAGGTTATGGGCAGACCCTGCCTGGACAGTTCTGTGCTCAGGACAGAGTGGCTGTCTATTCCAAGTCTGTGGGATGTTCTTCCTATGCCCTAGACAGTCAGGGTGCCTCGGGCTCTGGGGAGCTTAGGAGCTGTCCCCCTAGGGCAGTGGAAAGAGCCATATCCCACGGTAGACTCAGCAGCTCTTCCTGACCAAAACAAAACCACAACAGGCTCCATCGCCATGGAGAGCTCAAGCCTCTTGTCCTGGGATTGGCACTGACTGGAATTCCGAGGGCTCTGGCTGAGCGACCTCCCGAGATGTCCAAATACAGCATGTTCAGTCTTAACCTAAACATGCTGCCTGGACCCGTGCCCAGGGCTCACAAGCCCCCAGAGCCAGCCAGCAAGTCGTGACTTCTTGCTGCCCATGGGTAGTGGGCATGCAGAGATGTCAGGGCTGGGATGCTCTGCGTCACTGCCAGCCCTGTGGGCTTGGGAGCTGCCTCAGGCCATGCAGTGGGGGGTGGTCCTGAGCACCTCTGCAGAAGGAGGTGGGGAACTCGGGTATCCAAAGGAAGAGAAAGGTAAGGAAGGTCAGGCCCAAGAGCCTACTTCTTAGTCAACTAATTAAAAACCAAGGGATCTTTTGAAAATATTTGATTGCTGAGAAACACAACTCTCCACATAAGCCTCTTGTGGAACACAGGACCTAAGGTCCAGTACCACACAGACGAAGAGCACCATCCAGTCACGAGACCTTGGGAGCATTAACTGACTTCTTAGGGTCCTCATCTCTAAAGTGGGGCCTGTGTCTCAGGGCCTGTGTCTCACGACAACTGCAGGTGTTCAGTGAGGTCTTAGATATAACGTGCCCAGCACGTAAGAGCTGCTCAGGAAGCAGTGGACACTGAGATGAGCAGAAGTAGAACGATGAAGTCTTTGCTGCATTCCCTCAGCCTTCCCCGGGTTCTCCTCCCTGGGAAGGGACACAGAGGGCGACTGTGGCCACCATGGTAAGATGGGAACTTCTGGCCAGGGTGAGCTGAGCATGCAGAGACAAAGGAAACCTTCAGATGAACAGGACAATACAACAGCCACACCTACATCCACTATGAATCTTAAACAAGCCAAGTGACAACAGACCCCCAAGTCTCAAATGTCAACCCACCGGCCCTGGGCGGGGGTGAGGGTGTCTGTACAGGGCACCCTTACCTTGGTGTTCATGCAGGCCTTCCCTCGTTTGTACTCTTTGTGGGAGCCACGCTTGTCCAGTTTGTACCACAGGGCTTTGGCCTTCCAGGTGGTCACCTTGGACTTGAGCTTGGAGTAGAAGTTCCTGTGGTCCAGAGGGTCTAGGTCCAGGTGGCGGGTGAGGATGTTGAAGGCCTGGAGGGTGCCTTTGCACGTGGAAGCCTGCACAAAGTTCTCAAAAACCTGCCCCGCCTGGGCCTGCTTCTCATCCTCGTTCTCCCCCATGGCTGAGCAGGCTCGTGGAGCAGCGGCGTGGAGAGGACGGAGAGGATCAGCCTGGGACACGTCCCACCTGAAGAAAAGGTAGAAAGAGGTGAGCTTGGGGGGCACGAGGGCAGAATGGGGTGAGCCATGCCAGAAGGAAATTCCTTTAAGACACTAAAGTGCTAACCCTAACCCTTACTACTAAGCAGGGGCCATCTTTGGAAAATGTCCAATCCCGTCTGCCCTCTCTGGTATCTCTCTCTCCCCAGCACCCACTCCTCCCTGCTCTAGCCAAAAAGAGCCACAGATTGCACAGAGCTCTGTGTGCCCTGTCTATAGTGTTGACAGTGGCAGGTCAGTCTTGCTACAAGCCAGATGGTTCTGCAGAGTGACGAGTGGGAGGAAAAAGCCAGGAAATACTTGCAACTCAGCTCTGTTGAAAACTGACCGTTCTTGGTGCTACAAGCTGATTGATTAACATACATATACCCTCACCATGTTATCTTCCTGGGTAAAGATGCAAAGCACATTCCTCTCTTGGTTTTACAATCGCCCCACCTGTCCTAACACGTGACATTTTAAAATCTCCCTCACTGTCACCAGCGCAGAGATGTTTCTCCTACACGGGTAACAACGGCAGTGCCCCAAAACTCCTCTCTGTTTCTGGGCTCTGTGGGAAGCACACATCTCCCCAGTCAGAGGTGTGGAGGACAAGGACCTGTGGGCACAGAGGGAAGGAGTCTGTGTGCCGCTGTCTGGAGCAAGCGCTCGGGCTCTGAAAGAGAACATGCGATGCGTAATCATTCACATTCCCAAAATAGCCCGCCTAGGTTTTGGCCACGGTCCTCTCTCTGCACCACTCTAACCTCAGACATTTCTTAGGAAAGTCATTTAGGTTTCAAAGGAACAGAAATAAAGTAGAGCTGATTTTCCAAAGCACTAGCTATTTTTCCAGAATCCAAAGCTAGCTTAAACAGGCCAGCGTGGAAGGGCTGAAATTGACCCAGCTGTCAGGGGATCTGATGGGTCAACAGGAGGGCTTAGCAGAGAGCACCCCCACAGGTCCAGGCAAGAGAAGGTCAGCAAGCACACAGAGCACATGGCCCTCGGGGTAGCACTGTGCTCCCCAAAGGAGGACAGCTAGCTATCTAGGGCACATCGGGATGGTAGGCTGCTTTTGTAATGCTAAAAGCAGAGGAAGGTGTTTATTTTAGTCCCTAATCGCTCACTCATTCATTCAGCAACAATTACTCGATGGCTTAGCAAGTGGCAGGCCTCGTGCTAGGTCCTGGGGATATAGAAACGGGTCTAACAGAGGTCACGCAAGACAGGTTGGTGAGCCAGCAGGCAAGTGATCCTAGACTGTGAGCACAGAGCAGGGAGCCCAGAGCAGCAGGTCTCAAGAGAGCCTCAAGGAGTCCACAGAGTCATCAAGGGGGAAATACAGAAAAGCTCCACTTCTGGAATGAGGAGGATTTCACTAGAAGACTGGGGAGTGGACATGCTGGCCAAGGAGGCACTAGATAGAGGCAGGGGTCTGGAAAGGGCCAGTGAGGGGCAGAGTGACAGTAAGTTCAAGGTGTCAACAGTTCAGGATTCCTAAGAAGGTACACAAGGGGTGCACAGGTACCAGGGCAGATTGTGGCATGTCCCCTCTAGGCCAATAGGCACTGACAGCTCAGACAGGGACCCTGCCCTCCTTTCTGCTTCCCCTAAGAGCTTCCAGCAGAGTGCTGGGCTGGAGGCCGAGCACCACACACCCCTTGCTCCAGGCCTCGTCAGTCTACACACCTGAGTCAGGCCCAGATCCTCCAGCTGGCCCTACCCGGCTACCTGGTCCATGCTACTCAACGAGTTCCACAGGTGTGGGGGGGCTGGCCCTGCCCTGGCCCAGATGAGACACAGACTCCTTCACAGATGCTCTCTCGGCCCCTTTAATGTCCGCGATGCTCACTTTGGCATCCTCCACATAAACACCGCTGCCATCAGTGTCTCAGCTCTCAGCTTTCCCCACGTGCCCCACGTGCCACCCAGAGAACATACACGGATGGCGGTTCTCCTCTGCTTCTCCGAGCCTATTAACATTCCCAAAGCTTATCTATCCTGGGAGCTCACTCGGGGCCAGCATGAGCGGCAGAGGCAGAGGCTGGCGGAGGCTTGCACGCTGTCTGGTATGCTACGTGCAGAATTTTCCGAGGGCAAGTAGATCAGAGCTCCAGGGCTCAGACCAAAGCTCAGCTTTGATCCTCACCGCCCATACAGCTGTATACGAGCCCCTCACACAAGTCTCCTGCTCCTCTTCTATGAGAGACAGATGATAGTGGTAAGAGAAAGACAGAAACACAGATGCTCGGGGAACCCGACCCTAAGCAGCATGAGCCAACGGGCTACCCCCGCTGTACCCATCTCCCCGGCAGATTGAATCTGGTGGGGTGCAGCAAACTGAAAAAAAACCGTAAGTTTTGTAAATCAGCTGTCCAAGTTGTCAACTCCTCGTCTAAGATCGCACACCAATTTTAAAGGTATCAAGCCAGATCTGACTCCCAGACAATAATTTACAAACTGGAAGAACTCGCTTCCTTCTGTCCAAAGAAAAATGAACAACTTAATCTTAGGGCTCCTGCGCAGAAAGCCGAAGAGCTGAGGTGGGCGTGGGAGCCCCAGGAACTAGTTCTTATCTAGGGTGAGATAAGGGGAGGTGGAGAAAGATGGGCGACAGGCAGAGATAAGCTCAGCCATGGACAGGCACCCCCGCAGCCTGTGCCAGGCTCAGACCTGCCTCGCTGGATCTAAACAACTGGTTCTCAACAATCAGCTTGCCAATTTAAGTCAAAGATGATGTTGACACCCACAGTAGGTAGCTGTCCTCGTGGGAAAACATGGGAATATTTAAGTAAATCTGGGTGTGCACCTGGTCACAAGCACTTGCTGCTTGTATGGCTCTACAAGTTATCTTATCAGCCTCAGCCTCCATTTTCTCATCTGTAAAATGGGAATGATACTACTCAGGTCCTAGGTTGATAAATGAGATCAGATAGATGATGTATTTAACACCTGGCAGCTGCATGGTAATTAGCACTGCACCATGGCCCAAACATCATTAGACCAAAAAGAAAAGGAGCATAATTCATGACTATTTAGATGACCTTCTCAGGTCAAAGAAATATATATATTTATAACTAGAGAACAAAATTTTCAATTCAGGAAACCAGGATTCAAACTCACTTCCCAGCCAAGGATAGATCACAAAACTTCTGGGTTTTAAGTCCCTCACATGTCAAGTGGGGAACATCACTCAGTATAAATTTAGCAGTGAACTAAAGCCATACAGAGCATAGGGTGGTGCTGGTCACAAACTGGGAAGGGCTGACCCAGCACTTTGAGGATTCAGTGAGTCTGAGCGTCAAACCTTTGCTTGCAGAGAACTGGGGTGTGCTACCCTCGGTGGGCACCCCAGAGAAGAAAGTCCAGAGTGTTAACTCAGAGGATCTCAAGGGGCTAGCGCTTGTCCACTACCACCTGGCTGCTGCCTTTTTCGAGTTTGATATGGAAATAGAATCAACTAGCCAGGAAAGGTTCCACATTTTCTGGGAAAAAAACAAGCTGTGACGCTGTAGCTTCCAAGAATAGCCCTGAAGCAGTTTGGATTTTGCCAACTGGAGTGCCTTATTTGTGGTTTTTGCCTGCCTATGTGACCTCATGAGTCACAAAGCAATTCCCTTCCCTGCCTCTGACCACTACAAATTAACACTCAGGGTCTCAAAGTGCAGGTGACAGTGCTGGTGATGGGCTCAATTGGTGGTACCTGGGAGACAAGTCCAAGGTTTGAGAGTTCCTGAGCCCTTCTCGGAATGAGAACCAGAACTCAGTTTTCTCTAAGCACTCGCATTCAGGACTCTCACACCCTCTGCCTTCCTTGAATCTCACCACTTGCCAAGTAGCAGCAGTGTGACCAGGCCTTGGGAAAAAGGCAGAGTGCTATAAAAACTCAAGGGGTCCAGGAAGGGACACTGGGCAAAACGTTCCCACAGAGCAGCAGTTTGGCCCAAAAGAAAAGCTCAGTCTCTCAAGCCTACCCTCAAGGCCTACAGACAAGCTGTTTTCAAAGTTCGGTGCCACCTAGGAACATAATCTTGCCCTTGACACTGCCAATCTGTCCTACCGAAACCTACCATCTCTGGGGCGGACTTCTCCACAGAACCTCAGGGAAGGCTCAGCAATGCAAAGGGGTGTTCACCAGGCACTTGGCAGGAGGGGAAAGGACCGACCACTCCAGCTGAGCCTCACACACAGAAGACACTTGGTCACAGCTACTGGACCCAACACAGATGAGGCAGGAACCAGCCAGGGCCCCGGCTGTGGGAAGCGCCGCTCGCTCTTGCAGCATCTCTGTAGCGAGCGGTGCAGGCAGGAGCACCTGGCTCACAGGCGGGGCTAGCAGACCCCTGACTTTCCATCTACCAGCACACTCAGCAGCCAACTAAAACCAAAAGGAGCGACTCAGGGTTATGAAGGGACTGAAAATCCACCTTGTCCTCCTTCCAGCCAGCGGTGCCCAGCTTGGTTGCCTGCCTAAGGGAGAATGCACGGCCTTGGGGTCACATGTTCCACCCTGACTCCCATCATCTGGAAGAGAGCTCAAGAAGTCTTCTCAGTCATTCCCCGGAGAGAGGCATCCTGTTCCCGAAGGGCTCTGTGTTTGTTCTGGGCCTTGAGGTCACCCGCAGGAGGTGGAAGCCCAGTCCATGCAGGCTGCTGACAGGTGTGGAGCTTGCATGTACGTGCTGCAACCCCTCCCCCCAGGGCTGCTGGCATGTATTCACTGTGGGAGCCCTAACAAGGTCCTGGCTGCAGGAAGGGCTGGACACCCTCTCTGTCAACCCTGGCTTGAGGCAGGAGCACTGGAAGAGACTCCAAGTCTGCTGCGGGCCCTGGTCTTCTCTGTCACCTCCTTCACTAGCATCTGGCTCCTGTCTTTCCAGGTCTAGCCCCTCTCAATGCAGTGTGGGCTCCACTGGTCCAGTCTGAAGGGGCCTCACATACCCCACATCGTCACCACTGCCCGCTCCCTCTTCGGGCCATAGTGACAGGCCTGAGATGACCCAGTGAGTCAATCCCCAGTCTCCAGTGTCTCACTGCCTGGCATCGGAGACACCTGGACGTGGGTCAGGCACAGTGCTAGGAAGGAGGGAAGGCAGCCAGCATCACCAGGGACCCACTGTGTGCCAGGTATCTATACCCTGCACTACGCCCATAAGTCCTTGCAATGGTTTGTAGGTTGCCATGAGCCTCTCTGTCAGAATTAAGTCATGAAAAAGTAATTTCAGAACTGTCTACCTCCCTTTTCTGTAACTCATTATAGTTTGTCATATGTGGCTGTTATTGTCACGCGTGTGTGTGTGTGTGTGTGTATACACGTGTGTGTGTGTGTGTGTGTGTATACACATGTGTGCCTATGGGTTTTAGGTTTTATATGTATATATACATGCATATACACTTTCTTCTCCAGGATTCCCACCCACGCTCCATATCTGTGCCTGGCCTGCTCAGCCTCTCCTCGGGACCTTCTAGGACACTGGTGGTGAACCTGTGGCATGTGTGCCACAGCAGGCTATTTGTATCACTAAAGGCTGATATTGTGTTTTTCTTATAATGTATGAATGTGTGCTTCAGTATTCAGGTTTGACTGCAGCATTGGCACTTTGCAATAAATAAGGGGGTTTGGGATTTCAATTTGGGCATTCAGTCAAAAGTTCACCATCACTGCGAGAGATGAAGAACTCTGGCCAGGCACAGGAGGCCCTCCCTGCCTGCTGCCTTCATGAGGACATGGGCACTGCTCTGGGGTCCCCATGCTTCAGACCCACCTGTGCCAGTCCCTCTGCCTTAAAGCTTGTCTGACAGGCAAACAGAGACTCCAGGGGTGAGCAGCCTCCTCGACACCACACAGGTCGTGAGCAGGACATGAACCCAGGTCCATCTCACTCAAAACCCACACTCTCAGCCACCAAACCATATGCACCATTTTATGGAAGCAACATGGGCTGCCTTGTTTGAAGCCACTGTGTAAATTACATCAGTGTTAAGTTCCACAGTCTCTGAAGTTCTAGGCTTGGTGAGTCTACAAGCGTCAGACACGGGATGTGGCTTCAGAATTTATGGTGCAACCCAACAACAAAGGATCAGGCAGTGCTTTCTGCTGTACTCCCCCAGCTCCCTACTGGAGCACGCCTGGCTCTCCCAGTGCCCATCTGCAGGCTCGCTCCAAGTCCCTCCCTGTGAAATATCTTCTGCAAGCTCAGCAGTGCTTAGCACCCACAGGCCCTGACCTCTAGGCCTGCC
The DNA here is from genome assembly GCA_004027595.1 of Dinomys branickii. Lineage (NCBI taxonomy): Eukaryota > Metazoa > Chordata > Mammalia > Rodentia > Dinomyidae > Dinomys > Dinomys branickii. The sequence goes on along the minus strand of PVLD010000348.1, from coordinate 259,918 downwards.
CAGCCCTGTACCAGTAGCAGTGCTATTTTCTCCAGAAAAGAAAGGGCCACCTTTATATGAAAGGAAGCCCTGATGTGGCCCTAATGAATTGGCTCAAGTGCTAACAGGTAAGGCCCAAGGTCCCTCCCAGCAGCGCTGCTCTGCAGACCACAGGGACCTTAAGTTCATATACAACCCCATTCCAAAGAGCTGTGCTCCTCCCCCACAGCAGTGTAGCATAGGGAGGATGGCACTGTCCACTTAAGTTCCAGCTGTCCCTGCGGGGAAACCCCCTTCTCATGGAAACCTGTGTGTCTGGCTGCTGAAATAACATACACCTTACTACACACAGAACCCATCAAACAAAAAAACTCAGCAGACTTCTTCTGCACGTGCCCTGAGTTACCTCAATCACACACTGGATGCCCAGGAAAACTGTGAACTCAAAATTCCAGTTTCCAAAAGGCAGCCTGTCTGAAGATGGAGGGCGGGAGGGATCCACAGCGAGCAACTTCAGCTTGGTGTGGCCAGGGGCCGGAGGAGGGGAAGCGAGTCAGTGCTTAATGGTGCTGAGTTGCAGTGTGGGCTGACAGCCCGTGGATGGGCGGCAGCGATGGCGGCATAGCCCCGCAAGTGTGTTCCATGCTGCTGAACTACACCCCCGGAATTCAGTGGTTAATCTCGTGTTATGCACATTTTACCACAAAAGCAACAAAAAAATGCATACAAAATAAAACCACCATGACCCCTATGTAACAGTGCAAGCTGCTCAAGGCCAGAGTGCAGAATGTGTGGCCTCATAAACAGTGAAGATGCCTTCAAAATACTGTGGAGTTAAAGTGTAATAAGCCAAATGAGTCATTGTGCTAGTGGAAAAATGTGTTGGTGCAGTGAAATAATTTTTAACTTTTATTTTCCAAAGTCATCTGGGCTTCTGTCCTTCCCTCCACATCTCATTTGAATGCAGGAAACCTCACAGTGCTCAATCCTGTCAAGATCCCCGCGTTTGTTTTTCATCCTGCCTTCTCCCAGGATCTTCACACTGACCCATCCTCCCTGTACCTGGCACCCATGAAATAAATCTTCAACGTCTCAGGGAAGTTTGGGTTCCAGGTCCTTGGTGTTGGTCCCCAGGGGCTACTGCACATTGCCTGCTTAGATGAAGGCTGCCCCATCCTTGGGTTCCAGTGGTCCCTGCACAGTGCTACTGCTGACTGCAGTCTTTCAAAAGCAGGGAAGGTTCTTCCCTGTGGTAAGCAGATTCCCCAAAAGCTCTCTGAAGACAGGTCCACATAGGCCAGCTGGTTGGACTTACTATTGGCCTGAATGAATGCCAACAAGGGCTGGGTAATCAGATAAATTTCTGTCCCTCAAGTCAGGGCCTGGCATATTTTTTCTTGACTAACATCCACTTGAAGGACAGTCTCCACGAATCCTTCTGACTCCCTTGGAGAACACCCACTGTTGGCTGAAGAAGCTTCCCCATTTATAAAATCAGTGTTGGCTCCATCACACACCGTGTGTACTACTTTGTGCACACTGGCATGAGCACAACTCCTAGTCCTCCCTCTAGCCTCCTCTCCTCTAGAAGTGCCCGATCTCTCTGCGGCCCAGCATTTCCTCAGTGGGATGGGTTTCTCCCCCAGTGGTGCCCTAGCACCCTGCGCTGACCTCCATTCCAGTTGGTTATGCTGTGTTGAGTATTTTATTCCCTGCTTTCACTTCCTATAGAACAAAGCCTTCTCTATATAGTACAGTATATGCTAACGGGAAGCATGAATGAGTAGTAGTTGGGAAATAATCACTGCTGATATTTAATGAGCATCTATTTATTCTGAAGTGATGTGTTAAAAGCTATATATATATTGAAGTCATTAATCACTGTAATGAACCAAGGCATTGGTAGGTACTAGCGTCATCCCCATTTTTTAAAGAATTAGAAAAGCCAGCAACTTGTCCAAGGTCAGAGGGCCAGAAGTGGTGAATCTGCGATTCAGAAGCCCCACAGCTGGAGCTCAGAGGCACATCTTACCCACCATTCCCACCCTGATCCCATGCACAGTGGATGGAACCTTGCATAGCAAATCAGGGACCTGACCTCAGGGACAGATCTTTAATTCATGATGCTGTCCACCCTTCCTTCATCAGATTCCCCAGCGCTGGGCTCTGCAAGGAACAGGACTTCCTGGGCCCCTCCTTGTGGCTGTGAGGGCCCAGGTGACCAAGTTCGAGGTCATGGAACACGGGTGGGGGATATTTATGCCACTCGGAGGACTGACCCATAAGATCCTCTGTTTGTTCCTCCTCTGGAGGACAGCGGCCCTGGTAGCACACAGTGAGGACAGCAGCGCCCCAGGGAGAAAGGAGCCAGGGCCCCTGCGGGCCCACCTGGAGGGAAACCTTTAGAACCACACAAGTTTCAGTCTTTCCATAGGTGAGAAATGAATGTGGAATGCGTGAAGTTGCTGAGAAGCAGGGGTCTGTCTGTGAGGCAGCAACTATCACCTTAAGAGTATAGTAGGTGTCTGTGGCAGGCGTGTCACACTGGCCCATGTCAGAAGGCACCTGGCCCCAGTAGGGAGTTTGGTCACATGGGAATCCACATTCCTCTTACAAAACCATTATTGTCGGTCAGTTCCCAGTAACGACCATCATCACTTTATGTCTTACGTTCCATGAGGATCTCGATGCCCCAGAAAAGTTGCTTGGTGCCTAGAAATAATCCTGCCCACTCCTCTGCAGAGGCACTGCATATGCACACCCGCCTTGCAAAGACACATCCAATTCGAAAACGGCATAAGACAGGAGGCTGGGGCGGATAATCTAGTTCATTTCCTTGGCTTCAGTAACAGCCCAGGTGCTCTGGAAGGCTCTCAGGGCCCTGCAAGCCCTTCTGATGTGGTAGGAAGAACATGGGTCTCTGAGTCACTGAAGCCCTCCCTGGAGCAGGTACAAATGACACAGAGCCCAGTTGGAAGTAGGTGGAGGGCCCCTCCGAGCACAGGGCTCCCAGATGTGCGTGGGCGGGTGTCAGCGTGGGGTTGATCCCACCACTGCCCCCTACAGGCCAAGCCCAACCAGGAGCGCTTCACCTGGAGAGTAGGGCTAGAGAGCTCATGTCTCTTGAGCCAACTTTCTACTCAAGGTTTGACAGCCGGAAGCACGCTTTCCACCTCGTCTCTGTCGCCACCCCCTAGAGTGACCCTTTGTGCCAGAACGGTGCTCTTTCTTCTAGGGTGCAGAAATTAGGCCTCAGGGACTTGACTCTTCCTACTTAGTCTAAAGATGTGGAGCGATACTGGCGAGGACACACAGAACTCATGACAGAGTGAACGCGAAAGGGTTTTTGTGCTAACAGCTGCTCAGTGCTTCCGCAGCACCGCCTCTGAGAGCCCACGGTGACCACGAAGCCACCTCCAGCCTGAGCCACTCCTTACCCAGCAGTGTCAGGTCATCTGTCCTCCAAAGGGCCCCCCACTTTGGAGAAATGTGGCCACCTGACTGCATCTTTTACCCCGTCTCCCCCAGAATTCATTGCTCAGCCAGTTTTTGGTTATTTTCTCCTTTGTGAATTTATCAATACAAAGTCACTCCCAAAACATACACAAAGTCAATCACTGTTTTATCTAAATCTGTTTTACTGGAGAGGAAAGACTACTCTCCCTTCTTCCCCTTGCAGCCGAGGTCCCCAAAAGAATGGTCTATCCCTGCAAGGCCTCCATCCTCCCCTCCCATCACCCTTCAGCTGCCACAGTTAGGCTTCTGCTCCTTGCATCAGGCCCTGTGTCAACACTCTCTTCCAAAACCAGTTCCCCCCTATCAGGCCTTATCTTGTGGTCTTTGTGGACTCCTCTCTCTCCACCTGCCCCTGGGAGTGAAGGTCCAGTCCTTGCACTCCAGAACCTCAGTACCCTGAACCTCAGTGCCCTGCCAGTTCCCCCAGTGCCTAAGCCTGACGACTCACCACGCGTTAGCTCTAGAGAGCATGTCTCTGCTGCATTCCAGGCCAGGTGTCAACTGCAGCTGGACTTCTCCCCAGCTCGCAGGCACAGACCTGGCATGTGGTCCACTCGCCTTCCCCCACACCTCTCTCACTTCCTGCAGCCCCACCCCATGGACACCTCCATCTGCCACACTGGCGCCAAACTTCTGGAGTCGATGGTCTCCGCCCCTTTCCTCTCATCTGGCAGAGCTGGCTGCTCACCAGGTCCTGCCTCCTCACGGCCATGTCCCCTGCCTCCCATCCCTCTCCGGAAGCCCAGGCCTCCACCTGCTCTCACTGGGACTCACAACGTTCCTCATCAGTGCTGTCCTGTCTCCAGATTCGCCTCCCTTCAAGCCCCCAGCCTCATCCTCAAACTACCACCGGAGAGATCACCCGCTCAGAGACACAGGCTTGGTCAGGTCCTCCTCTTGCTTACAGTCCACAGCAGCTCCCGGACAAGCTGCAGGGTTGGTCCCAGCTCTGAGTGGAGTAAAACACAGCCTGTTTTCATGCGCTGGCCCTTACCTGCCCCTCCAGCCTCTCCTCTCACCTCTCCTCCGGCCCCTTGTCCACTAGACTTACAGAACCATGTCCTGGTCCCTGATACACAGGACTCCTCTACACTCCTTCCCTGTGCCCTTGCTCTCACTGGTCCCCGTCTGGAGTGCTCACCTAGACTCTGGTCACTTGGTGAGAACCCAGTAGTCTTTACAGATAAAACCTCCAAGGCAGCAGAACATTGCGGGCTCCAGTTTGAATGCTGAAGTCAGGCAGACAGGCCACAAGCCTGACCTCCCCCCTTACCAGCTGTGTGAGCCAGGATGGGTTACCTAGCTCTTTGAACCTCAGTTTTCTCATCCATAAAGTGGGGGTAATAACAGCCCTGACCAGCTGGGTTACTTGAAGATGAAAGACAATGACACCTGGCCAGGCGGTGCTCTCAGCTGCACTGTGCTTCTTTGAAGCCTTACCTTGCCCATCCCTCACGCTTCTTTCCATACCATGCTCTGTGGAGGTTCGCAGGATGCTTTCCCACGCACTGCTGCACAGATCTCCTGGCAGGTGGCTTTGCCTCTCCGAACCGCAAGCTCTCTGAGGCCAGCGGTGTCACTCTGCCAATGCCTTCTGCCTGGAACAACTGCATGTGGTTCAAACCAAATCAGGAGCATGGCGCGAAATGCAGGCTCCGTGGTGGCCTGGGTTGTGACTGTTCACAAAGACCTCAGGGGCCCCTATACTCCTTGGACAAAGTCCACACTTTCCAGCTGGGCTCCCCAGCTTCTCCCCAGTACCACCCATGCAGCCCTCTTTATGTCAGGCTGGGTTCCCAGAGGCCCGGCGCAGCCACCTCCGTGCTCACCTGTGACCTCTGCTTTCCTTCTCCTACCTGCTCAGGCCTCAGGCAGTCAGCCCGCAGCACTGCCTGGAGACCTCCTAGGAGCTGTGCCCCACAGCACATTCAGTCTGCTTCGGGGACTGAACCCCGATTCCCCAGCTAGAGCAGAAGCAGAAGTGACCAATGGGATGTGAGGATGCAGACTTGGGAGACGGAGTCCCTGAGAGCTGGAGACAGGCCCCCCAGGGAGGCTGTCCAGGGCAGGGTCAGCGGGGCAGGCATGTTTGGGAGCAAAAGCCTTCCACCCCTCGCCCACTGTTCATTCCCTCACCCTCTCCTGACTCCTCACGTCTAGGCCCAAGGTCCTTAGACCCAGCTCTACCACAGATTGTCCAGGAAGTGTCCGGCTCCCCAGCTCCCTGTGCCCACTCCCAGACAGACTCTCTGCAGCTTGAAGGCTAAGAGGCAAAACGCTTTTAACCGCACAGGGAATTCTGTGCACCAGCCAGGTCTGAAAACCAGCAACACCTTCCACCCCACGTGTTCCATTTTCTGAGGGCCTCGCCCGGCTCTGGGTACCTGACGCACACCTCTGAGAACTGAGGTCTGGTGGTGGAGACGGACAGTTGTAATACAAAGGTCCCACGGGCATAGACAAGGCCATAGCTCCCTATTTAGCTCTGAACCCATCGTGTCTTTTGTGCATTAATCTTACCCAGACAACCCAAGTATAGACTTTTTAAGGAAAAGGACTTGTTTCTATTTCCCAGAGCATCTAGGAACTCAGCTGATACCTAATCGATACTCAAGACTCAAATAATTCAGGTTTTTGAACTCTGTTCTTTATTGACTAATTCACTCGCTGAAGAGTTATTCACTGATTTTTATCTTTTAATCCCAGCACCAGTGTTCTTTTTGCTACTAGTAGCCAGGTGGCACATGTTTGATGAATGAATAAATGCTTACCAGTAGGAATGTACCTCAGGAAGGATGGACCTGCTTCCACAACTGTGTTTTAATTAAATTACAGACCTTTAATTTTGGGATTAATTTCCTGATGTGTAATTACATAGAGCTTTGTTGTTTTTGTTATTAATGTTATTAATGATGTAAGTAATACCTTCCTTAATCCCAACAGTCAGCTGGCTTCTGGGTGAACACACTGAAGCCAGAGAAGGAGGTGTTTGTCTGTCCTTTCCATTAAGCCATCCTCCCGGCCAGCAGTCCAGTGGGCCGCACCCTTGCCCTAGTCTCCATACAAGGACCTGTAAGCGGCTTTCAGCATTTATGAGCAGGCGTGTCCACCTGCACGGACGGGTGAGCCCTGGTTGCATCAGAAAGGACTGATGAACCGTCCACAGGTGCCACCATGTCCACACCCTGAGGAGTCGGGGTCTGGCGTGTAAATGTACCACCCTGTGCTGCAGAGAAGACTCACAACAAAGCAAGAACATGCACAGGAGGCTCTGGGAGATATCCAAGAGCAGGGCTCTCAATCCAATAGGGCTGGGCTGGGCAAGCAGAAGTAGCAGGGCTTGGACTCTACCTCACTCTGCTAGGGCCACCACTCCCAGTGGCTCGGTGCTGCTACTGACGTTTGTTTGTTTAAACCCTGAAAACGGGACTCGGTCTCGCGATGGCTTGGATCCAAGGTCAACAAGCCCTCCCCTGTCCCTCCTGGGAGATAGCTTTATCAGGACACCCTTTGGTCTTTTCTGAAGTGGAGAGCAGACATGCAACTCAGTCTAGACCTGTTTGCTTCCTTTTTGTTTCTACTAGAATTATTTGGTGCTCATTCATTTTTCCATTCTACGGAAAGTGATGACCATGTGCCAGGCAGTGCGCTAGGTGAGCTCGGCTTAGCAGTTCTCAGGTGGGACCTCAGGAGAGTGAGCACATACTGGTGGGGGGCGAGGCAGCTCTGAGGGAGTCTTCTCTTCAGCAGGGCCCAGAGGAGCTCTCTGCCCATGGAAACTATGCTGCTCCCTATCAGTAGGCACTTCAGGGGTCTGAGCAGAAGGAAGAGATGAAGACAGCACTGACCACTGTCTGGTCTGCAGAAGAATGGAGGTCTCCTGGTAACGCTTTCCCCAAGTCTACACAGCCCGGGAAGGTTCTTTACAGGAAACGCAGAACATGCCTCCTGTGCATATTCTTGCTTTGCTGTGAGGCTTCTATGCAGCACAGGATGGTACATTTACACGCCAGACCCCGACTCCTGTCTAATCAGACAGGGTAGAAGCCATCCCTAAACTACACTCCACCGCTGAACTGAGGCTGAGGAGGTGATTTCCTCCTCTAAGAAAGGGTTCATGAGCCCTGGGATGTGGAAGTCTAGTGACACTTGCCTACTTGGTGATGGTTATGAGGCTCTCACTGGCTGCTGAGAGGCTACATGGGAGGGGTGGAGGTCTCAGGACCCCAGCTCTCCTGGTGACGCTGAGGCCGATGCCCCAGAACTTGAGATGCTGGGGCACATGCTCTGGTCTCACCAAGTGTCTTGACCACTCATCTGGTCAGCAGATGACCAGACTCTAACTGACACCAGACTCCAACAGCCCACAGCTAGGAGAGGGCCAGAGGGTGTGGCTCAGCTGGCGAATGTTCCAGGGTGGGAGGGACGTGTCTCCCACCCAACCAGTGCACTACACTCTTGCCGGCAGAGTGGAGATGCTGGACACTCTCCTTGGTATTTGGGTTCATGCTCTGAAAAACACTCATTAAAGTAAGTGCACTGTCCCAGAAAGGATTTTCTCTTTCTTCATAAACATGTGAAATCCAGGGGCTACAAATGTGGACTTTTGATGTGAAACCAAGAAGCTGTCTTTGACTTGAGATCCCTCTGGCGTCCTCTCCATGGAACACAATTCTGACTCAAGGCTCAGTTTCCAAAGCTGATTTCCTTGGATCCCCTCAGCGAGGTATTCATTAAAGAGGGGACAGCCAGCCTAGGGGACAAGAGCTCCTGAAGGGTTCTCTCTCTCTCTACTGGTCTTCTTTCCTTTTCTTTTTTTTTTTTTTTCTTTTTTTTTTTGCCGTACTGGGGATCGAACTCAGGACCCTGCGCTTGCTAGGCAAGCGCTTATTCCACTGAGCTATATCCCCAGCCCCTTCTTTCCTTTTCTAAAGATCTGTCATTTAAAAAAAAAATCTGGTCAGCCTCAGGACAAATAATCTACTTCCTGGTCGCTTTTGCCTTGCAAATATCATCCTTAAAAACAGCTGTATATTTTTATTGGTCCTTTTTATATTGAAGTAGCTTTCTCATCCCCACACCCCCAGCTCCTGCAGCAGTACTGTGTGGCCCTGTCTGGAATGCAAAACAGTCCCTGGAGAGACAGTCTGCACAGGAACTCGCAAGGGTGTTTACTATCTGCTTATTTGGCCGGAGGAATCCGAGCCATTTTAAATATGAACTGTCCACGTGGCTCCTCCCACCATCTTCCCTCTGCCCCGCCAGCATCACCTCCACTGGTGCATGAGATATGAAATACAGGAAACGGACACAAATCGGAAACAAGCCTGTACAGATGTACACAGTACTTCAGAGGCCTGGAGAATCCCTAGCTGGAGGATCTGTGCTGATCTACTGATCCTTCCTTCCATGAAGCTCGCACAGTAGCAAGTGTTTCCCATGGCCTGACGCAGTCAGGCTCCAAACCCCCTCTTCTTCCCATAGCCGACCTCTCAACTGTCTGTTCCACTCTGCAGCCTCAGCCTCAGCTAAGAAGTAAATGCGCTCACACCCCTCCTCCAAGATACTGAGCTGGGCCCTTTCCTACCTCTATACCTTCTCCTTGCAAAATCCTCTACCTACTTTCTCAGGCAATCTCGCTGTCATGCTTCAACCAGAGCCCCATGTGGCACCTTTTTTTTTTTAATTTTAAAAGTAAAAGAACAAAAACACCAACAAACAGACACACAGCAGCACAAGAACAGTACAAAATCTGAACTACAGATAAGGTGGGAGGGGATCAGCAATGGCTGTTGTATTACACACTGATAACTTCAAAGTGTGTGCTCAGGACAACACACCATGTGCCACCTTGACACAGGACTCCCTGATGCTGTCCTCCTCTTGGTGCTTCAGAACCCTAGGGGTGTCTCTCTGTGGTGACATTCAGATGGCTGTGATTATAAACATCTGTCCCACTACCAGGCCAGCCGCTTTCTCCTGGGAGTCAAGGGACTGTGTCTGACTCAACTCTGCAACCCAAGAACCAAGCCCAGGGCCTGGCACTCAGAAGGACCATTCTGAATGCTGGAAGCTTCCATCTACGTCTGCCCTACTTTTCCCCAGTCCTTCTTCCCGTGTGCAGAGAGGCCTGGCAAAATATGGGGAGTCCAAGACCCTGTGCCTGAGCCCTGGCCCTTATGGGACATGGGCAAATTATTTAAGTTAGATCTGCCTCAGTTTCTTCCTCTGTATACAGAGCCTTGTGTACCTCTCTGTGGCCTCCCATAAGGAAAAACGTCACATGTACAAACTCAGTGCCTGCCCAGCGGGTACAGCCCAGCACACAAACCCTTGAGCTCAGTAGAAAATGTGGAGCCAAAAGGCGTCCACAGACAAAAGTGAGCGGCTTGCCTTCGGCTACCCATCAACAGAGACATGGGGGAGCCAGCTGCTCTTTGAGCAAAGGACAGCCCAAGCTGCCCTCAGTCTCCGCCCTCAGAACAAGGCTGCCTAGCAACAAAGCCAAGCCATTGTTATCTGAATGGCAAACACACTTTCAAGGTCAGGCTTTAGCTCCTTCACTTCCTGTCTTGATGTTTCTTCCCAAGGCAAACCATAAAACCCAACAGTGCTGACCCAGCATTGCCAGGTACCAAGTGCAAGGCATCAGAAGCAGCTTGGCCTCTGGCCACGCTGCTGCGCCCGGGTTTTATGAGGCCTTGATAAATGGCAGGGAAGGTGGAGGCCCTGCTAACACCTCAGATGTCCAAGTTCAGGGTCAAAGGGAGACATGGAAGGTGTGGGGGCTGAACCCTTGTGAGGAGGCACTGTGGTGTTGGGGAAAGAACCTTTTACGGGGTCAGAGACTTGGCACCAATCTCACCCTCTGCCACTGGCCTCGTTATGCGTTTGTTTAAATCGTGGCTCTGACTTCACTCATAACTGCTCACTGGATTAGACGACCTAGTTCTCTCCAGCTGTCATGCTCTAAAATTGTAAACCATAGTGACAAACCCACGTTCCTTAGCCCTTCCCCTCCCTGAGTTAGCTGTGGAAGGCATCTCCCGTCTCCCGCTGAGCAGCTTCTACCCGTGTTACCGTCCTGGCTCCAGAGTGCCTGCCCCAGGCTGGGGACATATTCCTAATATACTTACTACCCTTTTGGTTAATAACTCAGTGGAGTCTAGGAACTTGGGGGCACCAAGAACTTGGGGATCCCAGCACTTGACAATGCCATTCCCCTCTTACACCAACCAATCTCTCCTCTGTAGGTCACCAGTACTCCTTCAGTTAGGTGTTTTCCATGCTCCTTGGCAGGGGATGAGAGCACAGCAGGCTGTTGTTATCTGTGTGCTGCCATGTGCCGGGGGAGTAGGGGTACACTGATCCAGACAGGACGGCAGCAAGCTGGCCACATGAGAAGGAAGTGACTGGGCAGATGGTGGTACTGATCATGGGGACAAACTGAGTGAGCACGGAGGGTCACCGAGGTCTAGGAGGCTTCTCTAGGATGCCACCTAAGCCTCTATGTTCCCTTATGTGCTTATCAAGAAATCCAGAAGGAGAAGTTCTGTGACTTGCCGGGGACCACCCACCCACCGACCGTGTGGACAGCTAACGCTAGAACAGGACCCTTTGAGTCTCAGCTTGCTCCTCTTTCCACTCAACTCTGTTGACCTCAAGAGTCTAATGAGGTCAGCAGATCCCCTATAGACTCTAAGAAACATGACCCTTGTGTTACGTAGGGGCAGAGCGGGCCAGCAGATGTGAGGATAACTGCCTCCCCGCCCATGCATTCCTTCCTCACGAGACATCAGCGACATCATTTCTTTTCTTTTCCTCTAACCCTCGCCACAAAATCTTGGGAAGTTCAGAGGTCAGTGAGGAGGGAGAGGTGGGCCTCTGCTCCTACGGAGTAGATAAAAGGGAAGAAGGGCGGCCCGAGGAGAAGATCAAATTAATCCAGTAAAAGTCTGACCTGATTAGGACAAGAGTCTTACGGTGGGCAACTCAGTGGGACATCTGAGTGTTTAATGATAATGAACAATAGGGTCTGTGTCTTCCGGGAACCTTATAAGCTTGAGGTAGGACAGACCATCTCCGCATGAGGAGAAGGAAGCTATAAGGAAAAGACTCTCAAGGGATTAATTATTCAGTGGGTATGACCCAGTTCCCCGCGGTGAGGCTGGGTGAGAAGGCAGCTCACCCGTTCCTTATCTCCGCCAGAAGCTCAATTACTTCAAAGGGTAGTGACCACTTTACTGCCAGAGAGAATCCGTTTATGGGGAAGAAGATCAAGGGGAAGAAAGAGGAGGAGGAAGAGGAGGGAGAAAAAGGAGGAAGGCGAGGAGGAGGAGGAGCCAAAGTTCACTCATCTAACAAATATTTATGAGCACCTCTTAGTCCCAGCCCCTCCGGTGACTTACATATGGTTGGATTTTAATGGAGGAAAGAGATCATGGAACTTATAAACAGGAGGCCTGAATGGCATCTCAGTTCAGCCTTTAGCTCCATTACCCTGGGCAGGTCCCAGCTTGTCAAGGCCAATTTCTTGTCTAGAAAATGGGAGTGGATCATCTACCTGCCCAATCACGAAGACGAAACGATCTTCATGAAATGTGAAGCACAATGTCAATGCGAGGTTTAAACAATCATGACATAACACGACACACTTTCCCTGCCCTAGAGAAGTGTATAATCTGGTAGTGTTTTGGAAAGCAATACGAGGTACCTATTTTGGCTCACACCACACTCTGTAATTTGGGCAAATTGTATGTTTCAGCTTGCCAAAGGAGACAGAGCTGGTCACAGTCCCAGTCTCCAGTCTGTGTGCCTGAGACAGTGCAGGAAGGGGTGGGGTTCACATCGAGACCCAGCTGGCCCTGTGTCGAGCCTGGACTGGATGAATGAGTGAGGAGAGACCCAAGATCCACAGGGGGAAGGAAACAACCAGACACGTTCAGAATGAACTTCATCTGTGCACAACAGGAGTGAGTCAGCCAGAACACCCCTCTCCCCAGTACACGTCAGATAAGGCAAGGATGCCACCTGTGTACGGGGTTTCTGAAGTACAGGGCAGGACTTCCCAGCTGAGACAGACTGGCCATGTGGACCCCTTTCCCAGGTCTTTTCCAGATGCGAAGAATCCTTCCCTTAGGTCCAGCAAACTCCTCTCATCCTGTTTCCATGTGGGTCCTCGGCACCCACTAAGTCAGCATCTAAGGGTAAACTCATGCCACCAGCTGTCCCCCAAGTCCTGGCCTCTTGGATTGGCCCTGATTCTCCCCTTGACCCTCACATTCCCTCCACCTGCAACCAAACTGAGATCTTGTGATGCCTGCCTGGGCCCACCGTCCAAGGGCACCTGGGGTGGGGCCAGGTGTCCTCCCTGTTGCATTCCCCCCAACTCAGGGCATTTTGTAAGTTTTTTGCCTCCTGAAAGTGCAGACTTACGGCTTCAGAATGTTCTTGGGTTGCTGGGCGCAGAAGGGAGGCAGAGGAGGAGTGGGGGAGGGGGAAGAATGCCAGAACGGAAGCCCGGCTCCTGTACTCCAACTACCCATTTGACTCCAGTACGTTCTGCAAACTTGAGAAAGTCTCTTCAGGCCAGGCCTCAGTTTCCCTGTCTGGTGATAAGAGGGTTGCTCTAAATAGCCTCTCTAATTATAAAGTTTACAGAAACTAGGCTAGCCTGGGACACAAAGGATATGAGACCTGGTCCTAATTAACCAAAAACCCGGGGCAAGTGTTCTGGTTGCTCAGAGCCTACTTCATGTCTGCAAAATAGGGGGTGGCAGGTATTGTAACTACCACTCCCAGGCTGCAAGGCTTTGTGAGACACTGGCTATGAGACAGCCTATGGGCAATAAAGCCCTGGCCTAACTTGGGATTCAGATTCCTTCAGTCAACAAACAGCTGTTGACCATACACAACATCGCAGGGACAGTGCCAGCCAGGAGAGGGTTGCCAGACTCGGCTAGGAAGACTGGAGGGTGGTTCCCTGACCTGCAGGCTCCCTCAGCTGATGGGTAACATGCAAGTGAAGATACCTTAGCTCAGATGCTGGTGTATCTGAGGGACAGCAAAGCGTCACAGGGTGCCAACCTCGTCTCGGAGGCGAGGGAGGCTTCTGAGAGGGAACAGTGTGTCCTGGCCATGGTAAGCTGCTCCAGAATGGTGGATCCAGAAGAAGGGCATAGAGAGGAGGAAGAACAGGGTGGCTGAGCTCCTTAAAGGCCGATAGGAGGGATGTTCAGTTGTATCCTGAGGAGGGTCTCTGCCGACATTGGAGGGAGTGGAAGGACAGCTCTTACATCAGCTCGTGAAGGGCCACAAATGAACAAGCTCCTCAGCAATGTCTGCCTGCACCAAGCCTTCCAGACCCTAGGCCTCCATGCAGCTTGGAAGCCACAGAAAGATCCAACCAGGTCTCTCCTCAGAATGGAACTCATACGTTCTGATGAAGACACAGCAATCACATTTTCAAATCTCAGCCCAGTATCCAGGGATGCACTGAAGTCACTGCCTACAGAGGAGCTGGATGGCTGAGGGGCCCAGAGCCAAGCTGGGATCAGAAGAGCTGCACGGCTGGCTTTGCTTGGGGGAAGAGAGGCGGAGGGCCCGCCTGGCCACACACCAGCAGTCACGCAGGTCTCTCACGTCCCCAGATGAATCTTGGGCTCAACCCTACCCCCTCCAGGAGCCCAGGGAGGCTGCACAAACTTGCAGGTCAGCAGCCACAGAGGGAGGCAGAGGGCTGAGGAGGAGAAGAAAGATTCCTCCAGCCACTGTTCCTTCAATGGAGTCCCATGCACATGGACTTGAAGAAAGAGTCTAAGAGCTCCTATACCTTCCTCAGCCTAAAAGCAGCCTCTGGGAGCCACCCAGGGCATGAAAGAGACCCACCACTGTGACTTACTCACGTGACTCTCAGGCATCACAAGGGCTGAAGTCTTCTTTCAGGATGAGCCCCGCACAGGTTGCCATGTTCCTATAAAAGCAGGAGCCCACAGTTAATGTCAGTTTCATGATCCAACATTCCAGCCTCCTGTCTTCTCCCCTCCAAGAGGGTGCTACACGGCACTGATCAGAGCTGAGTCTCCTAAATACATTATGCTGGGCACTTTGTCTCCTAGAGGCACTGGGAATGGACAGAGACTCTCCTTGTGCTCTGAGTTTTGCGAGTGAAGAGAGTCGATTAAGCAGAGTCTAGCACTAGCTGGGCACCTTGTGTCCTTACTCTATCCCTACACAAAGACTGTGCCTTAGTGGAAAAGGAAGTGCCAGAGTTTCTGAGCTTGAGACAGAATGAAAGTAAATCAAGATGGTATAAAACTTGCTAACCAGTCACCAATGTGAAGTCTGTAACATCGCCTAAGGTACAATGGACCAAAATGCTAAAAAAACCAGGAAGTGATGGAAGTGGCCCATCTCATCATGGCTGTCTCCTAAACAAATTATTATTTTGTCTCTCAGTGACCACCCATATGATTTGGTTACATACTATTGCTGCTTCAGAAAATGTCTCTGCACCTGTTTGGAAAACGAGGCCCCAAGTTATAACGTATTTCTAATGCTTTATTCTCACACTGAAAAAAAAAATCTCAGTGTTTAAGAGACAGCCTCAAGAAGACAAAAACTAACACAGACATGAAGTTTGCAGCCTCTAGTAGGGCATGCCCATACTCTGGGAAGTACACACTTGGCTCTACAGAGCAGCAGGCCTGCCTGGCCACATAAACACAGGCACACATGTTCGCACCAATACACAAACAGCCATGCTCAGAGCACTGCCAGGGGGAGCTCGCTGCCTGGAATGCTCAGATTAATCATGGGAGAGAACCCACCATGGCTCCGTGCTGGTCATGTATGGAGTCAGCATTGCTAGGATGAGACATGCTTCATCTGAGTGGCTCCTCACAGACAAAGAACAGACACTTGGCCAGCAATTGCCAGGGGCCCACAGCATGGCAGGATTTGAGCTCAGGCCACTCCACATCCTTCCCACTAGGTAGAACTGTCCTGGGGGTGGATGTTTAGCACAGCTGTGGTGGTCCACACATGCCATGAGTCTGGCAAGTCCCAAGAGCAGTGACCCAGGCAGAAGCTACACTCCAGCTTGCCATCGTGTGCGCCATCAAGCCCACACCCCTCTGGTTTGCACGAGCTGACAGACAGGCTGGCCCACTTCAGCTACATTCTCTTGGCCTGAGCTGTAGTCTGTGTGCTGCTGACTGGAGCCAGAAGTCAGAGTGACCGGAGACTTTGACTTAGCTGCTCCCGCTTCTCATGGGAAGCTGGGAGTGGGTGGGAAAGTTGGACATCCTGGATGCCAAATTCTACTGTCAGGGTCTGAGAAACCAGAGACCACTTCCTGCTCCCTGAATCTTGGGAACGGAAGTCCCTGTACCCTGTGACATTGTTCAGGCCATAAGGGCTAACCCATTGGTCATACCCCCATAGAGACCTAGGCACAATGATCCAGCCACTCAAAGGGCCAATCCATATGTCCCCTTTGTCTGACCAACAGCCAAACATGCTTTGCCCTCCCTGTAACACCAGCCAACCAGAAGGTCCTAGAGCCTAGCTCTTTAAGGGCATCTGTTTCCTCATCTACAAAATGAGGAGCTTGACATAATTGGTGATTTCCTCACCACAGACCACTTTCTGCCACTGCCCATGGACTGTGACTTTTAGAGATACCTAACAAATTAGTTATTGGTTAAAAGGTCAGGGAGAGCATTACGTATACGCAGACTTTGCACTGGGTGGTTAGCATGTTAGGCATGAGGATTAGCATGCCTCAGCTAATCCTTCCTGCCACCTTGAAACAAAGGAGTACAGTATTACAGTACAAATGGGTAAACTGAGGCATGACACAGTCAAGTTCCTGGCCAAGCATCCCATTAGCACTAACCACAGCGGTCCTGGGAGTCCATGGAGCTGGCCTGAGTCCACACCCAGGTTTGTTCCCTGACACAATAGCTCCTTTTGTAATCAACTAGAATGCAGAGATGCTGTCTGTCTCCCCCTGGATTTGTCATCACGCCAGTTCCAAGCAGAGAAGCAAGCGGCCTCTGCTCTCCTGGGGGCCTGAGTTGGGTCTGAAAAGGCTTTCTGGGAACCTGAGTGGTTTTGTGGGTCCCAGGGAACATGGCAGGCCAGAGAGAGAGGAACTCAGCGATCCTTCCTCTCTGATGTTCTCCAAGCCTAGCTGCATAGAGATGCGCTCTCCTCTGAGAGATCCCCCCAGCACTTATACCAGGCCTGGCATCCCCAGGCATAGAACGAATATTTGTTGAATAAAGAAACAAATGAATGCGGAGCTCAGGTGCATCGAAGGTTTGTTCAAGAACTCAAACCATAATGCATCTCAGACCACAGCGCAGCACACCCAAGTGGAGGTCTCTATGACCCAGACCCCCAGACAGAGTTCAAACACACAGACCCTGAGCCAAGCCTGCTCTTAACCCCAAACACCAGGAGGCTTCTGACACAGCAAAAGAAATATCTGAATCAAACGGGACTGGGAAATGGGTTAACAGGGCCCACAGAATAGGCAAACCAGGACCTCACCTCACTTTAAAACACTTGGATGGCCCTGGGCAAACCACACCATCTCTGGGAACTGCAGTTTCTTGTCTAAAAGTGGCAATAACATAGAGACCCACTCGAGGGCATCGTGATGATGTCCTGAGACAATGCTGTAAAGGACTTAGCCCCGTGTGTGCGTGTAGTTAGTGCTCGCAGGGGACATCAGCTGCTATAATCTGTCTTCGAGTGGGTGGGAAAGAGCAAGCACATCCACAGCTCTCCGCTGGGTTCAGTCCTAGCTCTCCTCCTAACTTGCAAAGTAACCAGAGCAAACTGCTTAGCATCCCTGTGCCTCTGTTTCTTGGTATATAAAACAGGGCCAACGCTTAGAATAATGGCTGGCACTCAATAAAAGTGAGTTACTATTTTTCTCCTTTTCTGCTGATAGCAAATTCCACTCTGTCCCCACTCCTCAGCCAAAAAAGTGAGCACAGGACCCAAGGCAGCTTTCTGAGAGTAGCTTTCCTCCTTGGCCACACTCATTGGTACAAAGAGCATGCATGTGTACCAATCTGCAAAGTCCCAGGGAAGGCCTGGTCCTCTTGGGTCACCTGGAGGCTGCATGAGGCCAGCAGGGAGCTGTGTGTAGCCATGGACCACCGAACAGAAGACTCTGGTGCAGGGATGCTGGGGATTAGGTGTTCTCTTCTCAGGGCTTCGTTCTCCAGTGTTTCCCTGACTCTCCAAGCCTCCCTTGAAAGCTTTCCCACATATCCCACTTATGCATCAGCTTATTCAAGCTTGGCTCCTGTCCCTTGGTACCAAGAGTCCTGACTAACAACAGCACTGAACAGATGGCTGCTTTATCACCCCCAAATCCACCCAGGAAGCAAAGCCAGCTGTCCACTATTGGTGAGATGCTGGCAGCAGGGTAAAGCAAACGTGTGCGGCAAGGTGCCTGCAGCAGAAGTGAGGGAGGCCACTGAGAGCCCCCATCATGCCCTTCCGGGAGAGGCACACACTGGAACCCAGAGTGAGCGGCTGGGTCCTGCAGTCCCCGAGGAGACCCAGCCCAGACTGGACTTTGTTGCCATGAGCATTAGGAAAGGCAAAGAAGAGAAACAAGGAAGCAGAAGCTGACTTCACTGACTTCAAAGTGGTGCAGGACAAAATCCAGACAGTTACTTAGACAACTCTTTAAAGGAAGAAGAAAGGGAGAAGTGGGAGGCAGGAAGGAAATGGCCTTACTGGAGCATTTAAATGTACCGTGCGCCGAGGAACAGACTCTTCCACCTAATCTGGGAGCAGGGTAATCATCCAGCTCATTTTCCAGGTGGTGAAACTGAGTCTCAGAGAGAACAATAACCACCTCACTCGGCCAAAGTCCTACCACCAGGGCCCCACACCTTTTCGGTCTTATATGCTGGTCTCTTTCTGATTCCTGAGCCTCAGGTCTCCTCCCATGAGTCATTTATGCTGTCACTCACCCCTGTGACAGCCACAGTGTAATGGTGATGTCCTCCTGGCCCCTGGCCCCTGACAGGTCAGGGGAAGGAGTGGCCCCCCACAGGCAGGAGCACACAGGAGAGGCAGTGTCCTGACACCCCAGGTGCACCCATAGGCAAGGTTCCTTCTCTGATCTTTTGTCTTTTTAATCTCAAAGAGCACCAAAGTGATTTTGAGATGGCTTTTATCAGTGAGCTTTAACCAGGGTATGCCTAGCAGAATCTCACAGGGAACTGGTTTTGGTCTTCTGAGTCACGTGACCCAGGAGAGTCTACCTAGTAGGTAGACTACAGTACCTGACACACAGTGCTGTTCTACACAAGACTATCGTTGCTTTGTCTCCTTTTCTCACCATCTTTACTGCCAGCACCAAGGATAATCTATCGCCTCTAACACACTCTCTTAAGTCTCTTCACACACAAAAAAGTTCCATCTTATATGTGTTTTTTAAGAGCTGCAGAGAAACAGAAAAGTAAATCCCAGGCCTGATAGCGAAAACTGACAGCCAACGCCCACAACTGTCCTACCTCCCTGGCAGCGTGAGGTAAACACTCACAGCCACCCATTTCCCAGGTCCAGGAAGCCTGGCACCAAGGGCTGCTCCGGCATAACCCAGACAACCAGTGGCGTGACACAGCATTACCTGGCACAGAAGGGGAAGGAAAATAGTCCATTCCCGGGGGGGCCTCACCTACTGATCCCACAGGACACAGCACCCAGGGCACCACCTGGCAGCTGAGGGCTTTTCTCTGCTCCCCAGCAGCTGGCTTCTGGCAGTGGCCCCTGCAGCCAGAGGGATTATCCAGGCAGGTATTTCCCTTACCCTTCTTTTCCTTTTGATAACTTTGTTCTTTGCTCTTTAAAAACAAAAGAGAACTGGCTGATTTTTCTTGGGGTGTGTTTGGTTCTTTCCCACTGGCTAGGAAGGAGGCAGCACCACACAGCGAGACACAGCCTGGTCTTGGAGAGGTCTGCAGTACACTTGCAGGGATCTGTGGACAACATGACAGCCAGAAATCTTAAAGGGAATGGATGCTCATAAGATCCCTGGTTTCTATTAAACCGTCCAGGAAAGATTATTCAGTAAGTGTTTGCTGACTGCCTTGGTCAGGTCTGTAAGAAATTCTAAAGAGCACAGCAAATGAGGACCAGGGCTCAGGATACTGAGGCAGGAGAAGGAAGGGCCCTGCTCAGGTCAGCCAGCACCTGGACTTGAATCTCCCCTCCTGAGGCCTTGGGCAAGTCACTTCAGCTCTGAGCGCATGTGTTCCCCTTTGGGGAATGTCGCCTACTTAGAAAGCTAGGGTGAAAATTAAGATAATGCATATCGAAGAGTAGTAAAAGCTGCTGCCCTATTTCAGCCGTTGACAGTGGACCTGGAACTATGCAAAGTATTTTGTATGGATTATCTCATCCAATTCTTTTATGTCCTCAATTTCAGGTGGAAAGCTCAGGAAAACTAAAGCCTTGCCCAAAGTCACACAGCTCATAAGAAGCAGAGGTAAGAACACATCCCAACCAGGTGCACTCCAGAGCTCTGCTCCGCCCCACTCAGCAGAAGGAGGTACTCATGATATCCTGCCTGCCCTTCAGGAAGCAGAAATGCTGAGGGAGAGAACTCATCAGAGGAAGCTGGCAAATGCCGAACCGGGGGCTGTTGGCTCCCACCCAGGAAGCAGATGGAGAAAAGGGAGGGGGCTTTGGTGGAGAGTTTTGGAAGCCTTTCTGAAATAGGTAGGGCTGGCTCTCAGCCTTGAAGGAGAAGGGTGGAGAAGAAGGAAAGTGCTGTAGAACCAAAGCGGAGATCTGGGGCTGGGAAGATGCAGATGGCAGGACAGGGAAAGGAAAGGGGACCAGCCTGAGCGCGGAGTGGATTTCCCCGGCCATTCCCTGGGCGCAGCTGTCCTGTGACCTTTGTCTCCTGCATCCCGGAGGTCTCCTGCACCGGCTCCTTCACTCACGCACAATCAGGAAGGCACGGAGAGGTGCAAATGTAAAGACTTAATGACCTCTCTTCGCACAGCAGCTAAGAAGCCAACTCTGTAGCAGGTAAATGTCCTGATTCCCAGACTGCACCCCTTCGCCGATCCATCAGGGCCAGATGGCAGCCCCAGCTCCCGGTGCTGGGAAGCTAAAAGCCTGCCAAGGGCACCTAAGCAGCACCCTGCTCCAGCACACAGGGGCTCTGAGGCTGGGGAGGTAAAACCAAGGCTGGAGGCCTCTCGCCTCTTGCTGTGGGTCCCTGTCTCACTGGACTTTGTATCCCTCATATCTGCTGGGACATGGCAGGCACTTCCTCAGCAACCTTCTGTTGAGCGGAATGAAACAGAGGATTCTTCTGCCTAAGATCTCTGTGGAATTCCACACGTCTGTGGTGCTTCAGAAGTCTGCTTTGAAAGCTGCGCTTGAGCCTGTGTTTAGCTCCATCTTAGCCTGAAGGATCATTATCCCAGTTGCCCATCTGCCTCGTGGGCAGGAGGTGTCACCTGCACCCACTCTCTGCTTCAGCGTCCCAGAACCCCCTGCACACCATACTTCAGCCCCACCCTGCCTCCTGGGTGCAGGTGGGGTTTTTCCCCACTGCCCTCCAACTGGGGTCTCTCAGAACGCATGCTCAGCTACTGTCACAAATGTTTAAAGTTACAAGGTCACCCGCCCTCTCCATACTTCACCCTTCTGCATGCCGAGGCCCGGCCCAAACCTTGGAGCCACAGACACAGGACAGTGGGAGTAGAAATGATCTGAGCACCTCACTGACCAGCTCAGCCTGTGCCCACCATCCTATGCCTCATCTGCAGGTAACAGGAGCCGGAAGGGCCGAAAGCCCATCTGCACCAAGCTCTGTGGGTCACGTGGCCGCCTCTCACCCTCTCTGTAAAAGTGCTGAGGTTTGGAAAGGATGAGATGGCTTTGGGGACTTGGCCAGTGTCAGACTGCAGACCAAGGCTTCCTGGGAAGGTGGGCCACCGGGTTTGTTACCTCCCACCTGGGAGTCTCTGGGTAAATTACTTAACCGCAGTGCTAATAAATGGGGAAGATAATCAGCAACTCACAGGGCGACTGTAAATACCAAATGAAATATGGAGGTGACTGTGCTTGCCCTTAGAAACATCAGACTCTCTGGTCCAGCACCCCCAGCACTGTCTTTAGACATTTTTCACAGTCCTGGGAGATGGTGTATCCAGGTAGAATTTGTGATTTGAAGGGAAAAGAAGAACTACAAATCTTTTGCTAACCCTCAACAACTCTTCTGAGACTTGTACAAGGCACAAGTCTTCTGAGATTTAAAAGTCAGCAGGCTGGAGCTGGGTGTGGTGGAGCATACCTGTAGGCGCTCCCACACCTGGGAGCCTGAAGCAAGAGGATCACAAGTTCAAGGCCAGCCTGGGCTCCACAGAACTGTCTCAAAAAAACCTGCATTAATTAATTAAATAAGTAAGATTAAAAACCCACATGCCGATGGAGACCCATGCACAATCTGGTGAAGCAGAGAGCTGTCTGTGCAGCCCTCCCCAGCTACATCAGGCAATGACAGCATGGGCCATGACAGCACTGCTGCAGACCAACAAGAACATACGCTGGCCACAGAGGTCAGAGAAGGCTTCCATAGTAATACAGTAGCCATTAGCATAATAACTTTCCTGGAGGGCTGCTGTGGGCCAGGCCCTATTACAAGTGTTTTCAATTTTCTCTTCATTTAACTCTTGTAACAAGCCCATGAACTGGGTTCAGAGCTGACAAAACTGACGTCAAAACAAATCAACTCCCATCGTGGCCTTGCAGTTAGTAAGCGGTGGGGCCAAGGTTTGAACCCACCCAGCTCTGCTCCTTTAGCTCATGGAATGAAGGCTCTCACACACACTCTTATGTGGCTGAAATTTTCTGCAAAGGCCTGCAGGGCTGAGCCCCCAGGGGACAGTGCCACCCCTCCTCCTGCAAGCCCAAGGCCTCCGCCCCCAACATTGCCCTTGGTCTGTCTTAGAATTTGGCTCCAACACTATCTTTCTGAAAGCTCCATGTGGGCACCTACTACCCAGGGAGACCCATGTGGGAGCCCCTCTGTCTGTGCGTACACTGTCACAGCAAAACTCTCAGGACAACCCCAGTGCTACTGCACGCTGGCTGTATGCCTGTGGTGAGTGAATCTCAGCCTCTCTGAGCTTCAGCGTCCGCATCTATAAGCTGTGGCTCACATGGATTATCTTGGGCCCTTGTTACAAAGATGAAAGGAAACCATGTCTGGTATGGCTCTGAGTACCTGGCACACCACAGGATAAACAGTGGTAGGATCGGAAGCCTTCACAAAGCATTCCCCCTAGAGCACATTTTCCTCCATGGTAACTCCCTGTGGGGACAGCAGCATGTTCAACCAGTGCAGATCTAGAATTCATCTGTCCCCATGCTAAGCCCTTAACACCATCAGGGTTGCCTTCATTTGACTTCGCTTTAGGGCTCCAAGGAAGGATGCGCCCACACTTTCATTTTATTTATCCATATATACACAAGAACTCAGATCCTTGTATACAGAGAGGGGGCAGCGCTCAAGCCTGCTAACATTTTCTGGGTGCTTACCATATGTCAAGCACTGTTCTAAGTATCCTTTATTTAATAGCTGGTTTCTCCCTCCCAAAAAGGTGCCTATTATATAGGCACTGTTTTATCCTCATTTCACAAGTGGGGAGTGGGAGGGTGTCTTGGTTACTTTTTTCTCGTTGCTGAGACAAAATACCCAACACCCAAAATGAAGGAAGGAAAGGTTTATTTAGCTTACAGTTTGTGGAGGTTTCAGTCCATACTTGGCTGGCTCAGAGGCAGAGTGGCACATGGCAGAGGGCAAACTGTTCATGGCAGCAGAGCACAGCAAAAACAACCAGCAAAAGGGAGGACTGGCCGCAAGCAGCCTCTTTCCTTCCCTTACATTCTAAACAGTCTACCCCTACCCAGGGGGTGTGTAGCTCTCATTGGAGGGCTCTCCATGCCCTCCTCTTCCACAGGCTTAGGATGTACACAGAGTAAGCACCCTGGCTTCCTGATGAATCACTCAGCCAAACCTCCAGACTCCCCAAGTTGACACAATGTATCAACCACAACATTCCACCCCTTGTCAATTTGGCAACCAGACACATTTCCTTAAACCAGTTTCCAGACACAAAGACATGCTTATATGAGAACCATAACAGAGGGATACACAGGCAAGTGGGAGAAGAGCAGATTTTGGAGCCTGGCACGGTGGAAAATGCCTGTAATTCCAGGACTCTGGGAGGCTGAGGCAGGCGGATTGCAAAGGACTGCAAATTCAAACCCAGACTGGGCAACCAAGTAACTTAGTGAGGCCCCATCTCAGAATAAAAAGTAAAATGAAGGTTGGGAATTTAGCTCAGCGCAAAAGCTCTAGATTTAATCCCTGGAACTGAAAAAAATAATTATTTTTCCAGGTCCTAGTCATCTTGTCCTAGGCTCACAGCCTCCCAGGCTTAGTCACCTATATCCCACCTGCCACAAAGTTACTAAGGATATCTTCCCATACATGGCACTCCTCTGCTCAAGAATACTCAAAGACTCCCTATTTCCTAGAGTCAAAGACCCTCAGTAGGTTGGAGGGGATCAATTAGGGACTTAAGACTCCTGCAGGATCTGGCCTCAACTCCTTCCTCCAGATTCCATACATGTCTCTGGCTGACTGACAAGTCAGCGAGGCTTTCCCCCCCACTGCTGTCAATGACTTTCCTCCCCTCCCAGCACACCCTGTCTCCTTCCCTGCTCTACTTCTTTCCATCATAAGAGAGAAGCAAACCAGCTGCACCCCAGAGCACCCACTTGCACTGTTCTCCTACCCGAACTTATAACAGAAGCAGGGAAAGCTCAGTTACAGCTCCACTCTGGAGGGAGGAGGCGGGGAGGGTGGAAGGAGCAGGGCTGTGTCCTGCAGACCTGCCGCGAGGCCGCAAGGCTGGGACCTCGTGGCCCTGGGCTCCCACATCAGACTAACTTGTCTCTTCCTTCCTCCATGGAAGCTCCAGGGAGCGAGGGATGCAGCTCTGTCTTGGTTTAGTTTTTTTTTTTTTCTTTTCCCTGCTGTAGGCCCAGAACCTAGAGCAGTACCTAGCATAGGAGAAGAGCCCCTAAGAATCAGCGACCCTGAAAACCGCAGGGACAAAAAGGTGCACACAGACCCACAGCGAGACAGAGCCTGCATTTCTCCTGCTTCCCTCCTGCTCCAGGGCAGGCGGGAGAGGCCTGGCTAAAGAGCCCGGACGCCCAGCCCGCTTTGCCCATCCTTCGCGGGCCTGCGAGAGCTCCCTGTGTGGCCCTGGGCCCTTGTCCTCCCATCCTGTTCTGGATTCGCACAGTCTCTATCTCTGTCTCCGTCTGTCTCTGTCTCTGTCGCTCTGTGTGTCTCTGTGTCTCCGTGTGTCTCTCATTGGAGGCCGCTGGCCCCTGTGAAGGACTCACCCATCCAGCCTCATCTCCCTTACCCACCTTCACATTAGGTCTTTTTCATCCCCTCCAGACTTGATATCCAGGAGAGAGGCTCTCTTCCTCCCTCTTATCCATCTGCACTTAAGCCCCCTTTAAGGTCCAGATCAAATGCTACCTCCTCCTTCTCTTCTTCCTCTTCCCTCTCCCGCTTCCCCTCCCTCTCCTCCAGGAAGCTTTCCAGGCTTTCTCTGGCCTGTGGCAAACTCTTCCCACAGCCACTGTTGTCTCCCCCAGTCATCTGGACATTAGTCATCTGCTCTCTCTATGACCGAACCGAATTACTACTAAAACCTCCTGCTATTTTATTTATTTACACACATAAGCCTTGTTTTCCCAAGTTCCCTGGAAACTCTGGGAGGAGAGGCTGAGCCTTATCTCCATTGTCGTCCCATGGCCCCAGGGTTCGGCCACCCAGTAAGCTCTGGGCTTGCTTCTCCGGTAACTGGCCAAGGTAAACAAGGTACCACGGACCAGGTCACAGCTAGGGCCTGCTTCAGCCTCAGTTATCTGTGCAAACACAGGGAAACCTGAGTCCTGCAAGGCCCATTCTATCACCCCAGCAGGCACCAGGCAGACCACAAGGTTTCCAAAGCGTGACGTGTCCGGGAGAGGGAAGGATGCGGTTCTCCCAGGCAAACCCAGAGTTCTGCATGTTCCCGTTTCCTCAGCCAGTGGAGCTCACCAGGGGGCAGCCCTTGTGTGCACCTCAGGTGATTCACAGCAGCAAACCAGCTACACCCCAGCGTGCCCACTTGCTCTGTTCTCCTAACCAAAGTTATAACAGAAGGCAGGAAAAGCTCAGTTACAGTTCACTCTGGAGGGAGGAGGAGCGGGCCTGCGTCCTGCAGACCCTCCACAAGGCCACAAGGCTGGAACCTGCTGCTCCCACTCCACTGGCTGGGCCCTGGTGAGCAGGAAGTGCACAGGCCCTGACTCATGCAGGTGAGTCACACCCCTTCCACCCAGCTCTGCCAGTTCTAAAAAGTAGCCAGTCACCATGCCCAGATTATCTGTGATTTAAAATAAAGGAATACATAAGAAATATGCTCACTGGAAGCCCAAATCCGTAAGTCAGGAAGTCCACAGGAGAAGGTACCTCCCCGATGGCTCGCTGCACCACCCACGCAACCCACCCTCAGACAGGAATGTATGCTCTTAGGGCCTGTCTCCTTCCTGGCAAGGCTATGCCCATGCACACACAGAAATATACTTCTCTGTGGCTATTTTGATCTTCAAAGGAACAGACGTGGGCCAGATAGGGAAGTGGCATATCTCTGCATGACAAAAGCGACATGCATCTGTGTGAAAAGCCCACAAAACACAGAACCATTCTGAAGCACCCATGGGTGATGGGATGAGGACCACTATGGAAGGCAAGCCCCTGGGTCCCCTGCTGATGAAGGTCCAGAAAGCCCAAGGACTGCTGGGCGTGAGGGGATGGAACTGACCACCCGACCACACTGGAAGCCCTGTGGCTAAAGGCTCTGCTTGGCCTTGCTGAGAATTTCATCTTCCACAAGGAAAAGGAAACATCCATGGAAATGGGGACTGACCTAATTTTCTAGTTCCCACAGTAGAAGTGAAGAGGCTGGTGACCACGAGGGCATAGGAACTATGGAGGAAAAACAGTCATTTCCTGTGAACTTTGTGAGACCAAAAGGGGGAAGTTGGTGCCAGGGCCACTGAGGAAACAGACTTCAAGCGTTTGGGGGAAGAGAAGGGCTCTAGACCTGAGAATGGGAAAGTAAGTGACTCAGAGCCTCTGAAACACAACCGCAGCCCCAGGCTGGAGGAGAAGGGCTGGGGGGAGAACCTACTCTGGGATGGAAACGCGGGCTCAGGTGGGACGGGAGCTTGGTTTTGCTTTGTTTCAAAAACCACAGAGATGCTTTCAATGACTTCAAGTCCCCTGGGCCAGGACGTTAGAACCCAGAGCACTGCATATGTCTGCAGATGTGATTTTAAGCTGTGGTCCTGGACTCCTCTGGGAACTTGGAACACACGGTTTCCAGCCAGACTCCTTTCTTTCTTTGCTGGGACACTTGCTGGGAGGTGGAAAATCACACTGACATGGCTGATTGGGCTTCCAGAGCCCTCTTGCAGGTCAGAGAAACAAAAGGACGGACATAAGCCTGGGGCAGTTGGAGCTGGTGTTGCCACAGGAGGCAAATTAAGTATGATGTCCCTGAAGGTGGGGCCCCGGCAGAGGACTGCAGGGCTCTCTCCTCATGAGCAAGTTGTCAGGGACCTGGTGAAGCAATGGAATAAACACTTCCTTGGATCCTGAGAGCTTAACTGAACAGGGATGGATGGAATTTATCAAGTTGAAATTCAACCAAATTGATGGTTCTGAATAAAGTGGAAACAAAATAGGAGGCTATGCATCTAAAAGTTCCAAACCACACAAGTTTAGAGCAGGAAAGAAGCAGCCAGCCAGAGCCCACACTAAAAAGGCCTGGTCAGCAGTGATGTCAGCGGTGTAGTGTAGCTGTCAGAACAGCTGATAGAAGCCTGGACTGCGTGAGCAGGAGTAGGACGTCCTGAACCAGGGAGATGACGGTGCCCTTTCCCTGCTGGGGTCATCCTGTGAATACGACATACCATTCTTGGTACTGCCTTTGCTGAATACAGTGATGTGGACCCACCAGGACCATGGGGAAGAGAAAATGAGCTGGACCCACTCTTGGTGTTGTTAATCTGGGAAAATACTCAGGGGTGGTCAGGAAGAGTGGGATTAAATACCATCTCACTGTGCAGACGATGCACTTGCTTCCAAGTATTTCCATTATGAAACGCCTAACAGCAGAATGTACCACACAATCCTCCAACATTCTCTCTCTCTCTCTCTCTCTCTCTCTCTCTCTCTCTCTCTCTTTCTGTCTGGGTGCAGCTGTACATAGAAGTCATTGGCTCACATGTGGGAATTTGGCTGTTACTCCTGGTGGCATATCAGTACCTTTGCAGCCTTTAACATTTCAGGAGTACAAACACCTGAGGATCATCTGAGACCTCGTTGACACAAACCCTTCCTTTACACCCTCTGGTAAAATCCAGAAAACATCATCAAAACTTACAGAATGGGTGCTAACAGCTCCAAGAATCACAAAGACAAGAGATGAAAAAAATGTACCATCACCTCATCAGAAGATAATCACATGTCAGAAAAACATCCACACCTGCAACTCTGTGTCAAAATGTGATTCAAAGGAGTTGGGATTCTCAAAGTGAAGTCTTAGAGAAAACCAATTTTTATAGAGACACAAGAGTGACATGAAATTAAAAATATGCCTGAAGTCCAAAAAAAAACTTTCAGTAAATATAAAATAAAAACTTTAAGCAATAGCACAGTACTGTACCCCGTCTAATTGGCAGTACTTTTTCTTGACAGTACATCAATAATGACGCATCTTACAATTTTACTTTTACAGAAACAATACCCGAAAGGCTGTGATGTAGTGGAGGGATTAGATGTGCTCTCTATGGCTACAGGATCAGGAGCAGAAATAAAATGCCATCAGCAGGAGCTGTCCAAAGATGGGACAAGTCCCTTCCGGTATGCTATGCCAAGCTGGCCCACCAGGATGGAGAAATCCAGCACCCAGTGAGGTTGGCCAGTCTCTCCCAGACCTGCAGTTCCCAGTATATGAACAGCTGGGTGCCCTCTGTTTCTCCATGGCACACATAGACACTCTAAAAAAAACCGCTCTTTTGAAAGTCACTGGTGAAGGGTAAAAGCCATTCAGGAAACAGTACAAATGGGAGGCCTAAAGTACAGAGGAACCCTGCCCACATCTGTGCTCCAAGACTCCTGTGGGCTGGTTCAAGAATGGGCAGAAGATAGAGGCCATTTGTGTGGCTCCCTATGTGTCAGGCACCACGAAGGTGTGCTGTGCCCTCTGCCTCACGCAATCCCTCAAGCGCTCTGTGAGATGAGCGGTATTGCTCCCACTTGGCAGCAGAGAACCAAATGCTACAAACTCGCTCTGTGACAACATGTCACCAATAGAAGACATGCCAATACATGCTCCGTGCTCAACACATTCAGCAATCAAGTGTATCGATCTGTACAGAGCCATCTTGGTCACATATTGGGAAAACTGATACCAAGAAAAAAAAGAAAGCCAACTTCAGTGCCACACCCAATCCCCACCAATAGCTCCCGTGAGTGTGGAACTCATTCTGTTTGCTGCTTGCAGGAGCAGTTTATTGAAGCAGAGGTGTTACCAAGACACACACGGCAGAGAACAGGAGCCAGCAGCCATCGTCAGATCTCAACGCTGTAAACACACTAGGCTCCTAGACCATAACTCCCACCTGCCAGGCTGGCACTGGAGCAGGTGGAGGCTAAGCTCAGCCTTTACGCCCCCTTTCACGGCTGAGACCCACATGAAGGGGAGATGCAGATGACTGTGAGGCCACAGAGAAAAGAAAATTAGCACCATTTCTGAAGACAGCACGCTCTGCTGCTCCACGAAGATCTGCCCCTACAGAAGTGAGATCTATATGGCTGTTCCTTTGGGAGGGGGTTCCTGAGCTTCGTTCCCTGACAATACGCTAGCAGGGGATGCCTGCTCCTGACCCATGGGTCTTGATGTCCTCCCACCTCTTATTCACTCCCCTTGAATTGACTTGGGGGAGGACAATGACCAGTGCAGAAGGTTGAGCCTGCAGTAAGGTCAGGAAAGTGCAACGGCCATTGTTTTCTGCACAGAGCCACCAAAGTGCAGACAGGTGCACAGAAAGGACAGATGGCCCACGGTCTGTGACCCAAATTGCAGAGTACCCACATAGGCTGCCACCCTTAGAAACTGAAAGGCACGATGCATGTACCAACTACTTCCACGAAGAAGGCTGTGGCAAAACCCAAGGCCCACCCAGAGGCTGCCCTGGGCTCTGCCTCGCGGCCCTCACCCTGGTCCCCATGACTCCTCCTCATCCAGGCAAAGTGGTCTGCTCTACCTCCTAAGCTCATCCTGTGCAAGCCTATCACCCCAAAAGAATTAGCCCCCACCAGCCCTCTCCAAGGGGTTCCCCCGCCTGCTGGCTTGGTCTTCACCTCCCACCCGGCACCCAGGAGCCTCTGTGCCTCTGAGCCTGCCTGACTCCAGCCTCAGTGGCCCTGGCTAGCCCCTATGTTTCTACCCTGAGTGTCTCCTCGCTTCTCCACCTCTCCTTGTGCCCTTGTCCCCATCCACCTTCCAAGGCCCTGCTCAACAGACAAGCAATGCTTCCTCCAGGAAGTTGCCCAGTTGGCCCACATTGTGTGACCCTGTGCACATGGATGCCTGTGTTGATGTGCAGACATCAGCAAGCTTTGTTAAATGCTCCTCCCTCCAGGTGGCCAAAGGCCATTCAGCTCCAGTCCTGTCACACGGTCCCCAGCTCAACAGCTGCACATCATGCATTAGCAAGCGTAGGCCACGGGTCCCCACCCCCTGCAGTGCCCTTCGGAGAATCACCTCTGCCCCATGCCTGCCCCGCCCATCCCACGCCTCACTCTCTCAAGGCTCAGCTCACAGCTAACTGGAGATAACAAACCTCTATCGGCAGTGTCCTTTCCAGTTGAAGTCCATACGCTTAACCAAGGTCTTCTGCAGATAAGGCCTTGAAAACAAAGGTGGGAGTAAGAAGCCCCAAGCTCTGGGGGAGGCGGGCTGATAAGGAGAGCTCCACTTTCTTTTCACTTTATTTGTATTTTTATGGGTAGTTGTTCGCAGGACGTAATGGTTACGCTCATTGTGGGGAGGTGGTACAGGTACATAATACATTTTACTTCTTTTTATGTCTCCTTCCTTCCCAATTCCTTCCTCCACCTCTTGGTCCTCTTCCCATTTGCAAGTCATCTTGAGACACAGGCTACCCATGCTACAAGCATTCACGTCCTAATTCAGAGCTGTCAGGAAGTGGTGGGGGACCCCACTGAGGGAGGCTGGTAGAAAGCAAAGCTGTCATGGACAGATCCAAGATCAGAGCCTGCGGGGAGAATGGCAGACAGAACAGAGACTTGACTCTGAACTGACTAGGTGACCGTAAGCAAGAAACACATCAAGAAGCTTCTGAACCTCACTTTCCCTGCGGGTAAGCAAGGAGCCGGGGCTGAGAACATCTCAACGTTGGTAGCTCATGGCTTCCCACCTCCCACCCAGGTCAGGGTCACTTGAAGCTGTGCTAGATCCATTTCCTTGTCATCTCCAGCTCCATCTGAGTCCCAAGGCAAGGGTAAAGCTACAGACCTCCCACCCACCTGCAGGTGCAGGTGAGGCGTGGTGCCTCCGCCCTGCAGGTGGACGGAGGGGGCAGGAGCGGCAGAAGGGAGTGGTTGCTATGGACACAGAACTGCTCCTCTCATTCCACCATCTGTCTGCGCCTGGAAAAAAGACAGTCAGCCAGTTGCCCTGGCCTACCTTTTTAAGAGATTACAACTGCTTGCTAAATTTAAGTGCTGCTCTAAAATCAGGACATATAAGGTCTCTCAGCCTGAATCTGAAAGGTTTCAGAATGAGTAGAGCAACAGAGCAATGCAGAATGAAACTCAGAGGCAATCTAAGTGGTATTGTGCAGGCACAATAGTGAAAGATCTTTAAAAACATTCTTTCTTCTTTCATGCTTAAGATGAAGTTTCAGCAATCAACAGACGTCTGCTAGGAGCTTCTGAAAAAAGACAGCATAAACACCCGAGAGCGGCCAGAAGCAGCCCAGAGCCCTCTGCAGGCAGCATCCTGCCCACCAGCCAGCTCGAGAAGAGGGGCCCAGAGCCCAGGGAGCTGCAGGGGTGAAGGGCAGAGGAGGACGTGGGCTCTCTACAGTGGGCAAAAGCGGGCTGGGGCCCGCGGCCCAGCAGTAATGAGCACACTGGCTGCTTTCTGTAGGGAGAGAGCAGCAGAGGGCCGCGCAGATTTCAGGAAGCCAGAATCACTCATTCTGGAAATGGGTCACTCTTCAAAAGCGGAAAAAAACTAACATCTTTGAGTGCATACCAATGCAGGGCACCTCACAGATATTTTAATTTCAATTGCCTCCTCTTCATAGACTAAATACTAGGGTTCATTAACTTGCCCAAGGCCACATGGCTAGGATTTGATCCCAGGTCTGTCTTAGCACATTTTTGTTTGTTTTTGCCTACATGCCCTGGGCTGAGAACATTGCCCTGAGGTTTATTCTCGGTGCGCAGATTCTCTGGACCCCCCGGTTCTAACACAAGGGATTCCTAAAGCAGAAAGGCAGCAAAGTCGAGTGGACGGGCTCTAGTGAGGTTTCAGCTAACTTGAATCACCACGGAGGCTCAGCAGCCCTGGGGCTGTGTTTCTTTACCCTGGTCACTTCCCAGCAGGCCAGGACAGCAGATAGTGAGGGAGGACCCATGGGAGATGGGGACACCAGGTGCCAACAGGAAGAGAACTGGGGGCTGGAGGACACGGGGAGAAGGATGATTTATGTGTTCACTGAACTCTCTTCGCACTGAGTGAATATTTTGCCATGCATCCATGTACACGTGTGAGGCTGAGTACCTGTACACAGGGGGATGAGTACTGTGCATCTGTGTAAGGGGTAAATTCTGCGTGCGCATGTGGGTGAATAGCCTGCCTCTCTGTAAGTGCGGGAGGCAGCTTTTAAGAGAGCCCGAAATATCAGATATAAGCTAACAAACACACCCAAGCTGGAGATGGAAACTTGGACCAAGTAAGAACTCAGTGGGGTCCCCAGCTGAGGCCATCCCGAAATGCAGAAGAAACCTGGGGTTTCATCCAGGGTCCCACCTTATCTCACAACCGTGCTACCACCCTGTCAGGTAGCCCACAGCCCCAAACCCCAGCCACACAAGCCCCACAGGACATTCTCCAGGGAAAGAGACTGACTGAACCCATCCAGAGGGCCTGGAAGGAGGTCTTCCCCTCCAGTCCCCTGCCTGTTCCGACTGCCTTCCATCCCGGTGTGCAGAGCCCGGCTGTCCTAACACAGGAAGCTGCTGTCAGCTGCCGTGAATGGTGCACACAAAGTGCC
The DNA here is from genome assembly GCA_004027595.1 of Dinomys branickii. NCBI lineage: Eukaryota > Metazoa > Chordata > Mammalia > Rodentia > Dinomyidae > Dinomys > Dinomys branickii. Next base: position 226,921 of record PVLD010000348.1, on the reverse strand, counting down.
TCAACCCTTATTCTGTTCCCCTGGGATGAACAGGTGTCCAGTGGGGGCTCAGCAGCTAAGCCTTCACACCCAGGGTCCTCTATGTTCCAAGAAGCAGCTCTCTTACTGACCAAAATGTCCAAGTGACTTTTCCCCAGGCACTTCATCTTCACCTATAGTTTATTCTCCTGGCTCCCAGTGCAATCTATACCTGAATCCTACAAATTGTCACCAGATATAGTCAGTACCCAGAGAAGGGGTCCAGGCCAGCACTCAGAGTCCTAAGAGCAAAGTAGAGTCTGTACCTCAGCATGTTAATGCTACAGTGGCAGGGCCAGCTCAAGGTGTTACGAGATCCCTGTTCCTGTCTCTGATATGCACTGGGCTTCTGGTCTGGGTGTGTCAGGAACTTGGGGCTGCAGACATCCCACAGATCTACAGCAGCCCCAACTCCTGCTGCCCACCTCTTGCTGCTAGCAGAAAGGCCATCTATGCTGGACATCACCAGTCACCCAGCAAAGGAGGAAAACCTGAGCAGCAAACCAGCAGGAGACATAGTTCCCACTTACCTCTGTGTTCCTCAAAAGAAATCTAGCCAAGGGTTGAAGGGGCACAGTTGCCCCCCAAAAAAGTGGATGGCAACCGGGTGGTGGAGATTTTGGGTCAAGAGGAGGCAGGGAAGTTACCCTGACCCTAAGGGAGAGAAACCTTAGTCCAGTTAAACACACACACACGCGCGCACACACACACACACACACACACACACACACACACACACACACACACACAAAACCCTAACCCTAAAATCACAGCACTGTCCACATACACACAGCTCCCTGCCAGACCCCAGCCAGTTAGGACAGTTATTCCAGTGATGGACGATGGTAATGCCTAGGTGTGTGGGCAGGGGGAGCACATGTAAGAATCCATGCCACCCTGGACTACATGTGGGACACGGAATGGGTATGCCTGACAGCTGACAGAGAAGGCACCAGCTCAAACCAGACCCACAGTGGACCCTGTCCTGCAAGGAAGGTGTTTGTGACCAGAGGTGCCCACATCACCTCTCACTCTCACCAGCTCTCAATTCCTGAGCCCAGATCATAGAGGCTTGAGAAGGCAGCGCTTTATCAGCACCAGCAGCCATGCTTTCTACCTCCGGGAGGGTGCAGAGAGGAAAGCAGAAGCTTGTGGAGCACAGCTGGGGCACCCACAGTGAGGTGACCAGGACATTTGTCCACCAGGCATTTTCCCAGGAGGACAACACAGGCCACCAGAACTGGGAGCTGGGCCTTGCCTGCTTTGTCTAACACATGGGTCATTTTGTCCTCTTTAATGGTTCAACCTCCCTGAACAACAAGCTCCTAACAAGAGAGCCTGGCATGAGAAAGACTGCTTTGGGGCACAGCAAAGCCATATTCTCAGGAGCGCCTGGGGGAAGGGAAATGGGAGAGCATGCAAGGCTCCGTGGGTGTTTGTCAAATCTGCTCACCTGAATTCTAGATTTCCTTATTTTCTAACTTTTTTTTTTTTTTTTTTTTTTTGCGGT
>PVLD010000348.1:111498-225293 GCA_004027595.1 Dinomys branickii | reverse complement strand
TATATGTATAATTAATTTAGAGGAGTCTATTTATCCGTGGCACTGGGAATCTGAGGGCCTCGTGCACGCTAGGTAGGTGCACGCTAGGTAGGTGCTGTACCTCCGACCACTCCCCCACCCCCAGTCCTGAGGACTGACCCTAGAGTGTGCTCAGCTACATCTCCAACCCTTTTTAATTTGTATTTTAAAACAGAGTTTTACTAAGTTGCCCAGACTGGCTTTGAACTTAGAATTCTCTTGCCTCAGCTTCCACAGTAGCTGCTGTTTCAGGTATGTATCAGCAATCCTGGCTGGTGTCCTCTTTTTTAAGAAATAGGTAGATGAAAAATGATACATAGATAGATAGATAGATAGATAGATAATTTGGATTTTCCATTATAAAAGTAAGACATGCCTATGACAAAAATTTTAGGAAAAAATACTAAAAAGTAAATAACAAAGGGAAAAAATTGACCCAGTGCTGCCATCCAGAGAGACTTAAAATTTTGTTATATTTTTTTTCCAGTGGGAAAGGATGTTTAAAAAAAAGACCACAGAAAACGAAACAAGATCCAGCTCTTGGTTTTGAGGCCACTGCAGTGAGGGCCTCACTGGCAGGTAAGACATCTCCCTGATCAGCACCTGGAAGGAGATCTGGCCAGGGACGCAGTGGGAATCGCACTGTGAACAAGGGTTGAGGCCTCCGGTCTCCTTCGAGGGGTCGCCCAGAAAAGCACCAGCAGTGACGCTGTGGAGACAGTGCACATTCACATGGACACCAGCAGGCCCTACCTGTTCATCCCCTGTTGCAACCTGCTCGAGTTGCAGAGGGAGCATGAGTGGAAAAGGCTATGTGCCCAAACGTGGGGCAGGTGAGAGGCAGCTCTGGGAAGCACGGAAGAAGCGCTGCTGCTCGGAGAGAGAAGGGTGAGCTGTGCAGGGCTCTCCTAGCTCCTGGTGCCCGGGTCCCAGTGAGGTTTTGACTGGCGGAGAGCTTGGCCAGAACAACATCAGTCCCCGTCAGCCCACATGTGATCTGCAGAGGGCAGGTGCTGGTCAGGGCACAAATGTGACCCTCTGGGCCACAGACCAGAGCAGCTCTCCTGTTATTTCAGGATGTGTAGAGGTGGACCCTTGCTGAGGGAACAGTGCATACAAGGAAGCCTCTTTTTTTTAAAACCCCTATCCAAACACATGTCCGGCAGTCACACAAAACCACAACAGGATTTACTCATTCAACACATTTCTTCAGCAGCTATGATACAACTGGACAGATGCTCCCTGGCCTCTGCCTCGTCCCACACTCGGGGCTCAGCAGCGTGGATCCGGCACGGCACAGGATGGGCTCAGGCTCCTGAGGCTCACTGGGGTTCCCGGGGTAGATAGGCCCTGAAAACGGAAGTTAACTGCCGACACACAGAGGGGAGCTTCTTCCAAGTGTGACAGGGACAAAAGAACTAACAGCCAAATGCAGCCGGCACACTGGATCCTGACTCCAACTCCAGCTATAAAGGTCATTTCTAACAGCTAAGCATGTCTGGGTATGGACAGGTGATACCAAAGAATTACGGCTGATTCTGTTACGTGTAATCATGGCACTGGGGGGCTGCAAAGGAATGTTCTTTTTAGAAGAGACATACTAATATGTACAAGAAGAAAAGGACGTAACACCAGAGATTCCCTTTAAGTATTTCGGGAAGAACAGAGCGAAGGAGAGAGCTAGCAGGACGTGGTGTAACCTTGAAGGCTGTCGAAGCGGAGCGGGGAGTCTGTGCGGCTCATTACACTGTTCTGTTTCTGAGTGTTTGGGAGTGTTTGTAATTTTAGATACCCTAACCAGGGCCGGTATAAAAGGCTAAGGTAGCACACCACAAAGAACAAGGATTTGTGATAACCAGAAAATAAACCTGCCAGGCTTATGAGTGTTTTAAATGTCATTTGGTAGCAGGGTAAGAAGCCATAATAAGCATATACACATAATTAGAATATAAGGGGGGAATTGCAAGTGCAGTGGAGGAGTTGTCTGTGGTAAGCTCCAGAGTGCCAAGCATGGGCAGGTTTTTCTGCTTCCGGTCATGTGAGTTCAATCTCCCTCTCCCCTGACCCCAACAAACCAAGGCAAGAATCTGCTCCAATATGACTAGCTATGGCACTGAGGGCAAGCTGTTACTTTTCCAAGTCTCGGTGTCCTCATCTGTAAAATGGGGAGAGGCCCACCACCTTCCTTCGGGGGCTACTGTGGGGCTCTGATGGTATGAAGAATGAAAAATCTCAACATGATGAACAGTACCTTCTTGGCTCTTGTTAGCCCTCTCAGAGCTTAAAAGATCAGCAGTGCTCAGCCCATATTTTACGTCCCCACACCACAGTGTCTCCCGCCAGAGCCAAGCTGTCCACTGGGAAGGCAGACTTCTACTCTTCAGCAGTGGAGAGTGAGGGGCAGGACCACAGCGGGGGAGACTGGACATGGGTGGAGAGAAAGGGACAGACCTCAACCACAGGCACAAAGGGAATGGGGATTATCTGGGTGCTCCTTGAGGCTCCTGGGAAGGGGCCTCTACCTCCACAGCCAACCAGAGTCCTTAGACCAATTTACAGTAAAATGTAATTGATTGGTATTAGGCTAGTCATGATTTTCTTTTGGAAGAAGGGGTAGACAGAAAGTCAAAGCAAAAAAGAATTTTAAAAACCTGAGCTTAAAGAAAGAAGAGGCAGGATAACAGTGATGTGTTATTACAAAGATTATGTTCAAAACTCTCCATAAAACTAGAGTCAGTCTAAGGTCAACTAACACTGTCCTTTTAGGTGATCAGAAAGGCAACTATCAGAGGTGAAGTCAAGTCAGTGGTGGAAGGAGCCTCCCCCTGCAACAGTACTCTACACCACCAGTCACCTCCCCATCACATCCCCGCCCCCACTGTCCGTCACAACTGACTGCAGGAGAGAGTGACCAGTAGTTCACAGGCTAAACCAATAGTTTACAGGCTGAACCGCGTGCGCGGGCTAACTCTGCCAAAGCACCTCCTGACATCCTAGTGGACAGTACCTTTCAGAAGCCAGGTGATCCCATGGGCCCACACTGGGGCCACCCACTGTCTCCCGCACAGTAAGCCACTCTCCATGTCCATGGGGCAGGGAAAGGACACTGGACTTAGCATGGACACTTTCCCCTTCCCTATGTCTAAACAGTGAGAGCAAACGGACTTTTTGGAAAGTAACCATGAAATCACAGCAGAAGTGCCTCAGGGCGGTATCCACCACCCAAGAGAAGCTGAAGAAACCCATCCTCTGGGGCCTAAAAAAGCGCAGTTCTTACTGCAGTTAGAATCTCCAGGACATCAGACAGACTGCCCCTGGGACCCCAGGTTCATTCCTTGGATTCACTGCCCCTGGGGCCTGGCACAGGGGACACAGAGAGGTCACAGGGAGCACAGTCACAAAAAAACGTGGAGAGCCAACCAGCTGCTAGCTCCCCCCGCCCTTGCCCACCAGGGGCTGCTAGGTGCCCTCATCCTTCACCCAAACAGCGACAGCCCTCGGGCCCGGGGGCCACAATGACAGCAAGAGACGCACACATTGCCACAGGCTCGCGGAGCCCCAGAGCCTGCAAACGAAGGCTCTTTCTGCTTTAAGAACGCAGGCCCCAGAATAAACAATGTGAAAGGAGACAAGCTTTTACTTCGCTTTCAGCACGCCTTTAGCCCATCCAGTAAAGGCGTTCCCAGCTCTGCCGAGAGGTTGGCCCGGGACAGCGTTAACCCCACCTGCAGGTGGGCAGGACCCCACCTCTCCTCCCCGGCCCAGCCCAAGGCACTCCCGGGGCTGGGACGAGGACACCGCGGCGACCCACCCGGGTCGCCGCCGAGCCACTGACATTTGGCCAACTTGACTTCCTGTTATTAAGGAGGGAAGGGACGAGGGACGGGGCCAAAGGGTTGGGGAAGGGGCTCAGTCCAAACCCTGGGAAGCGAAGTTTGGGGACGGTCTTCTGCCCGGGCCTGGCGATACAGCTCCCGCGCCGTGCCCACCCGGCTCTGACGTCTGGGATTTTCTAGGGTTAGAACTGCAGGGTTTGGATGGCGGGGGCGGAGTAAGGGGCTGGGGCGCGGCGTACGGTTTCCATGACGTCTCGTTGGTTCCGAGGCTTGGTCAGCAGGGCCACCTGCTCGCGCGCGTCCCGCGGGGACCGGGCCGGGGCCCGGGATGGCGCGGCGCACCTGACCCTCCCTCCCCGGGGAGGCGCGGGCGCGGATCTCGCCGGGGCCGCGCGGCCCCCGCCCGCTCCCCGAGCGCTCGCCGCCCCCGCCTTACCGAGAGTGTCGCGGGCTGCCCGCCCCGATCGGCGCCTCCCTCCCCTCGGCCTGCAGGCGCAGCAGTGGGGACCCGCCGGCCGCCTGCGGAGCTGCGTGCGAGCGAGGTGGCCGCGCGCAGGCTTAGGCGGCCGGGCGCTCGCCGCTCTGCCGGGTGCTCTGGCCCCGGGCTGGGAAACGCCCCCACCGGCCGAGAGACCAATAGCAAGCCAGCCGGAAGCAAGGCCCCGCCCCCTGTCCGAGACACACGGCCAATAGCAGTGCGGCGTGGAGCCCACTCCCGCGTCCGCTCCGCCCCATGGGGCCGGCTGTCAACGCGGCTGCCGCGGGCGCACGTGGGCAGAAGCCCGGCCCCGAGCGCAGGGAGCGGCCAGGGGCTCCAACCCTCACCAGTCTGGGGCAGAGACCAGCCGAAGGCTTAAGAGGAGCTAGGCGTGGTGGCGCTGCGAGATGGAAACACCGGGGTTGGTATTCTGGTCTCCAGGGAGGGGCGAGGGCTGGGCCTCCACTATCTCCTTGGCCTAGGCAGCTGGAAAGCAAGGCTGAGCGTCCCCTTTTGGACATGAGAGAGCAGCAGAGCACTTCCAGGTCTGACTGCGCGTCCTGTGAACCTTATTCCTTGCTTTGCTTCGTGATGAGCCAAGGATTGGCAAACTGCCCTGCTACTAATCCTCATCTGTATTAGCCTCGCTTTGAATACAGCTTGTGAGAAGAACAGCAGTGGTGTGGACCACCCGCTGGGGCAGGTCACCTGCACGCCCTCGTTCTTGGATGTCGCCTTAGAGCTGCCCACCTTCCCCCATAGCTTCAGAGAGGACCATTCATAGAAAACAGTGTGAATGACGTGGGGCCCCAGGACGGGTGTTGAGGTACTCTGTAGAGTGTGAGTACCGCGGGGCAGTTTGTGCAGATGATCTGGTAACTTTGATCACGAAACAAGGATCCCAGGGACGGGTGCCATGGCTGACTCACCTCTCGGGCCCAGGGCCCGTCGTCACAGGGTTTGGCCCTATAGGCATCGATAAATGTTCTTGGATCTGAGCTGATCCAGAGGAAGGAAAACAGGCAGGCTTAAGCTGACAGTACAGTGGCCCCAGGCTGCTGGAATTTCCCAGCACTGCAGCACCAGCTGTCTGTGAGACCACCCTCCCTTGACTGGCTGTTAGAAGGCAGCTTGCTGCTTTCAACTCTGGGACTTGTTTTTTCTCCACTCCTTCTTATGCGAGCCTATGCTCAGCTTTTTGGATTTTCCGGAGGAACTGACCTGTCTGGGAGTTCCCACAGCACTCTCAGAATTCAATCACCTTCCCGCACATGAGCTTTTCCCCAAAGCTGTTCCTGTTTGTTTTGCAGGAACTCAGCATCACATTTTGAAGGGACAGTGCTGCTTCTGATGGGATCCTGCCTGTGATGCCATCCTCACGTCATCACAGTCTAAATTCTCTGGCAAGCGCCTTTAGTAGCATCCCCTTTTACAGGTGTGGAAACTGAGATCAGTGAGGTAAAACAGCTTGTCAAAGTCACATGATTGGTGTCAGAGCCAGGACCCTAGCCCAGATCCATCTAATTCTATCATTGGCGTGTCTGGAGCCTCCACAACCGTGTCCATGCCTCTGGGCAGTGGGCAAGTCAGATCTGTCCCTGGAAGAATTGCTCTGGGCTTGGCCAGCTGCCAGCCCAAGCAAACATTCTGTTAAGCGCAGGTCTGGAAATGTAAAGCAGAGAGACCCCACTCGCCTGGTCCTGACATTTCAAAATGATACAGGAACCTCAAGACAGTCAAGAAGAGTAGGAAACCCCATTAGGTCTGCTTCAATTTGACTTCATTGAACAAGACCTGTTGATCATGAGCTGAGGCAGGACGATCACAAGTCTGAGGCCATCCTAGGCAATTTAGTGAGATCTTGTCTCAGAATAAGAAAAGGGCAGAGGATGTAGCTACTTGTAAAAGCCCTGTATTCAATCCCTAGGCCCCCTACCAAAACAAAACAAACATAAAATCAACACAAAACAAACAAATCTACTGCTACTGGCCTGGGTCTGCAGCACTCATATTAGGGATGGAGATGGAGGCAAACTCATTCATTCATTTAACACACTCTACTATGAATTCTGTGTGGTTCCTCTATTCATTAACTTACAAAGCAGCAGGTCAGTAACCAGAGTACATAATGCTACGGAAGCTGTATTATTTATCCCTGTTTGCTTTTATAATTCCTATTACCTTATCTACAGCATAATGTTCTCCCTTCGGATTAAAGCAAATTTGACACTATTTCAGGAACACTGTGGGCCAACCAAGTTGAAGAGAGATAGCATTGCTCTGCATAGAAGTTCTAGCAGCTCAAAAAATGAGAACCTGGCAATACTTTCCCAAAACCTCTCCTCTTCTCCCCTTCCGTACCCTCAACCTTTCTCTCAGGGCATACAAGTGAGAAAAACTCTTGCTAGGTGGATCTGGGGCTGAGCTTTTCCTTGGATGTAGGGCAAACTTGGACCTGCCGGGCTAACTGGATAGAAGGAACTATGCCTTGGGACTTCTTGGTCAGAGTCCCCTTGTCCCCTCATACAAGCCTCCTTTGCTAACAATCTTCATGGGGGATGGAGAAGAATGGGCTCAGCATGCCATAACTCAAGGCAGCCACCATGGATTCCCTGCTGGACTGGGGCTGTGTCTGGGAATTTACACAACTCAGGTCTTTAAAGGAAAGATTATGCAGTGTGATGGTGGAAATATTATCTATCCCTTTGGATAATACAGTGAATGAATGAGTGAGTGAAGGAAGACCCAGAAACAGGGCAGTACTCGTGAGGGTCCCAGAGGAAGTAAGTAGGTTCTAAGTCTCTCCTGACTTTTCCTGCTCTCTCAGCCTCCTGATGCAGCAGCTTCATATTCTATATTTAATAACAACCTCTTCCCTAGCCTGCTTTTCTAGGCCACTGCTTGTGGAAGTTGTCAGATGCAGATGGCTACTTAGCATCAGAGGGAGGGAGAGAAGGAAGGCCTAGATTCATCCCTAAAAATATCTTCATCTCACACTAAAGCGGCCTCTGCAGCAGCATGCATGCCTGATGCCTCTGAAGCAGCTCCACCTGGCCTCCACCGGATGGTTTCCCAGAGGGCTGTGGGGGCCTCAGGCCTGGTTCCTTTCATGTTCAGTGCAGTAACCTGAAGAAAGGTCAGCATGGAGCTGAGTGGATTCCCCCTGGGGAGCTTGACTGTGGAGGGCCCAGGATGCCTCCTGAGAGGTTTAAATGGCAGAGAAGAGAACTGAGTACGCTCTGGACTGGATCCTCCTCCTCACTTGCTTGTGTCCAGAAAGCAGTAACATAGGGACTGTGATGCTGCCACCAAAGGCATCTGATCTTTCAGAGAGGAGGAAAGCTTGTATCTACGTGGAGTCCAACAGTGATGAGAGGCTGCCTTGGGAGCTATCTTTGGAGAAGGACTCTGTGAGCCAGGAAGTGGAAACACTGGGACTTCCTTCTGGCAGATCCAGGAATGTGAGAAACGAAATCACTGGGGCCTCATTCTGACCCCTTATCATCCCGACAGACCCCACCGGCACCCATTGTTCATAGATACGGCAAGGAAAAGTTCTCAGCGTCACTAGGGACTCATCAGGCCTACCACATTTTCAGTGGATTTTCCACAGGCAGTTAGGGAAACAATGGTAGCTGACTGGGGCCTGCCAAAATCAGTAATGTCCTGGATAGGACAAGGACAGAAATCCCCTTCTCTGGAGAGGACTCACATTCTTCTGTCCATCCATCCATGCATCCATGCAGCCTTCCACCATATATGTTAATTCACACACATGTACAGAACAATACTCTAGGAGGTGTCATTGCCAAGAACCTAATAACCCAGACTGAAGCCAAGATGCCTGGGTTTGAATCCCGTGTGACTTTGGGCAAGCAACCATCTTCTCTCTGGGCAACAGGTTCCTCGCCTGTAATGGGAAAAATCACGAGATGCACGCTTAGAACAGACCCAGGCCACAATAAGTGCGGCATAACGGGTTTCTGAGTAAATAAGCAGAGACTGTAAGACATCGATTCTGTAAGCAACTCTCAGTCAGAGACCGACTAGTGCCCAGCTTTAGCCCTGTGCATATGTTATAGGCCTCAGCCACATTTTGAGACAGGTACCATCATCCACACCTGAGAGGTGAGAGGATGGGCTCTCAGAGAAGTGTAGTCCGGGGGTCCCGCGTCTCCAAGGAGCCAGCACATGGCGGGGGGGATCCAAGGGGCTGAGCTGTGCCCCTGTGCTCTGTGCCTCCCAGCGCTGCCTCCTGCATCTTTCCAGGCTGTGTGGGGAGAGAGCAGCTCCTTCTCTGGGGACTGAAGAGCGCATGGGAAGACCTCAGCCCAGCTGTGAGGGATGGATGGCAGGCCATAGGGGGAGTGTGGCGAGCACTGGGAACAGGGGACAAAGGAAGCACAGAATCAGAGAGGAGGCATGGAGCCAGGAGCTGCACACGCTTCCTTCCTCCTGCTGCTCACTGAATGCCTGTCGGGTCCCTTGCACTCTTCTGGGTAGAGGAGATGCTGGCAGCAGGGAATAAAACAGGAAAACAGCCTAAAATGAAGTGAGAAACCATCCAGGCGACAGTGGTAGCTAACGTTTGTGTGGTGAGAGGGTCACTGGCGAGGTCCCCCATTTGCCTTTATTCTAGTTGCATTCCCTGGCTATCCTCCTTGTCACAGTGCCGGGCACAACTCCTAGACTGGACCATCTGTAGGACCTTAGTGATGATCTGACCCACCGGCATGATATGGCCCACGGAGAATTCTTTAGGACCAGCGTATAGGTGCATAGCGGAAGAAGCTCTCTTCATGTTCCATGTGCAGCAGTAGAGCCCTGTCTATAATGGGAGAGAAAGAGACTTGTCACCAGCGTGCCCCAAGGTGAAAGCTCGGTGACTTTCTTTGCAGTCCTCTTGCCTCTGCCCTCCTGTGCATCTGTAGGCTGGTTCTCTTCACTGCCAACAGTTCTCCTTGCCACAGACTTCCTTATCTAAAAGAGCAGATTCTGCCCCAGCATTCCAAGCAGGAGTCCTGAGAGCCACTCTGATTGGGTGGGGTCGCAGGCCCACTTGAACCCCAGCCATGTGAGAGGAATGGAATGTGCTGATTATTGGGGGTGGGGGGGGTGGGGGGTGGTGTCTAGAGCAGGATGAGCTCAGCTTCCCCTGACATACAAGGCTGTGTGGGAGGGAGGCGAACACCTGAATGAAAGCCAAAGATAGTTAGGAGGAGAAGAAGGGTACGTGAGTATATGTCAGACAGGCATAGCAGATGCACTGGTTTCCACATATGCCAGTGGCTTTCTACTGCAAAGCCCTGTGATCTGCCTGAAGGTTTCCTCAGGCCTCTGCAGCAATTTCAGCCAATGCCCACAGCTGGCTTCAAGCACTGGCGATTTAACATGCCAGTAGCAACTGCCAGCCACAAGTAGGCAAAGATTACTGGACATTCATCCTAATATCTTGGAGATGAGTTTAGGATCTCCATTCTCCTATTCCAGGCCCCCAGTAGGACTGGGCCTTCAGTGCCCATCGCAGTACCTTGCTCACCGAAGCACCCTGAACTGGCTTCCTTCCCATCACTTCTCTGTCTCACTCCCGCATCCCCTTACTGATGCTTCCTGGACTCACTTCCCTATAAACTGCTTGCATTCTCATTCTTAGCTCAGGATCTGCCTGGGATCCAACCCACCCTGAGACAGGAGGGGCAGCTTGTCTGAACTTCTGAGAGGAGCAGCTATGGCATTGGACACTGTAACCTCAGTGCCTGTCGCACATGGCAGGTGACCGTGAATATTTACTGAAGGATGGAAAGAGAAACTATTTTAAAACCAACCAGCACCTAAGCAAGTGGTTTGTACCACCCAACCACTGTTTCTCTAGTGTACTTGGATCCAGGCCATAGACCTGACCATGCGGACCCTCATAAGGGCTTTATGCTTTTTGCGTTTCAAAATGTTTTGTGCTCCTCATCCTCTCTGTTATTCACCCCCCATCCCTTCCTTGCCCCAGGAAGCTTTGCTCTAAGGTGGGTGCACTTTGGAATGGATAAGCACTTTTTAATTAAAATTACATGCTAACCATTTTGCTCTTACAACCTTTCTCCTAAGTGCAGCTTAACTATCTAGAGATTGGCCAGTGCAGCCCACGGGGCTCGGGAGAGGATGTCCTCCTTCTTGTCAGTCCAGTGAGGACATTAAAAACTTTCCCTGATGGAGCAAAAATCACAGATATGGGTTGGGGCTGTAGCTTAATGGCACAGTGCTTGCCTAGGCCCATTCTGGTGAAAAGGTGCTGGTTTCCACAGCCTGGTTCTGGGTTCCAACTCTGCTTGTTGATGTGGGACTTGGATGGAGTCCATGAAAGGAGATAAGGCCTTTGTCACATCCAAGTGTAGGCCAGATGAAATGACAGATAAAAAAGGCCTGCGGTTGGGTCCCCATAAATGTTAGTTGCTGCCCTTTCTGTTTCAATGTGATGGTTTCATGTGATAGCAATTTACTAATCTAGCACTGTTTGTCAGGGTTCTTTGCTGGGTGGTTCTGGGTTAGGACTGGCCATAGGGACATTTGCATGACACTTGTAGCCACCTTTTACTGAAGGTCAGCATAGCTGAACTCTTGCAGCCCCTGTGTGTTGGTGTGGGGTGTAGCCAGCCTCCTGGTTCCTCCAACTCTTGCAGACTCTGGTCCTGAGGCCAGGCCAGGACCCAGGCACCAGCTTGGTGAAAACTGTAGCTGCTTCTAAGGGTAACTGCATAGTTGAGGTTGGAGGTGCTGAGAAATAACATGAATTCCACCTCCTTAAGGGCTCCAGTTTGAATTCCAGTTTGCGTTTGATTCACCCCACTGCGCATCTGGCTTCTGCTTGGCTGCCAGTCCTGTAGCTCTGGTGCAGCTTATGACTCTGTAGTGGACACCAAGGCAACAACCTTCTGCAGGACTCAGCCAGCCCCCATGATTGTGTGAACCCTATATCCTGTTAATGATCAGTCTTCCTGAACACCTGCACTGATACAATAAGTGAGTAAAATGTCCCTTCTTGTGACCCTACAACACGCCAACGTACTACCTCATTCATCTTCACAAAACAGCCATAGGAGGCCTTTCTAACCCCACCTAACACTACGGGAAACCAAGATTAAAGAGCTGAATCCTGGTAACTGGTGGAACTTGGATACAAAGCTATCCGTTCCTCTGCTGAGCCTAAAGTAGCAGTTATTTTATTTCTCTGAAACTAACCACAAGCACGTCTCATTAACTATAAAAGTACTGCAAATTCAATAATATATAGAAATAAGAAAGACTCTCAGATGCATAAGTTTAAGATACCAAAGAAATGACAAAAACACAAAAAAGTATAACCCATCCCCCAAAAGAAGGAAAAACACCAAGAAAGGGGGACCTATGGACCTGCCAGTCTGCAGGCCAGCGGCTCACTGGGGGAACTGGTTTGGGCAATGTCCACAGCAAAGGTTGCTGATCCCCGTTATACAGGCAATTCTGAAAAGAAACTTTACTTAGAGGGGAACGAAATGCAATAGTTGTTTTTCTGCAGTCTACCACGCAGCACCCTCTTGCAAGCCAACAATCCTTGACAGTCCAACCAGGAGAAAATCAAAGAAGCGATTGAGTGAGAGCTGCCCTGGGTGAGTGCCCGAAAGTCACAAGATGCCAGAACAAAGCAGGAAGGCATGGGCCCCAGCGGCCTTCGAAGAATGCTGAGAGACCAGCCCTCGAGGTTTTCTGTTTCCCTGAGGACCTAGAGAACCAGCTTGGAACAAGGCTGTGCTGCCCTGCAGACAACTTGGAGCAAAGCAGATTCATATTGCACGGTTCACTCTGGGCAGAGAAGGAAGAACAGGACCAAGGGAGGATCAGGAAAGGGAGGGCATGAAGCCCAGTCAACTGGGTCCGGCCTGTCTCTCCATCCCTCCTGGGACCAGCCTTCATGCTTGGTGCTCTCATTCCAAGGAGCCTCCCTCCTCCTCTCCACCCAGTGGTGACCAACACTCCCTTCCAGTCTGCCTTATGGGTCACCACAGTGAGAAGGCTTCCTTACTGCAGTGACTCCTGCTCCTTCCACATTTTGCAGATACACTCATGTCCCTGTATATTTTCACATCCTCTCTGCTTGTTTCTTACGTGCCTACAACATCTTCAGAGAACCACCCTATCTCTAAAATCTTTTTTCTTCCTTATATTAAAATAAGCTATAACACTTTAAATCAAAGCTGTGGCCCATCAAAAAGATAAGAAAAAGAATATTAAAAAAAATATAACCTGGGCAGGGAGATATATGCTTGTTATCCCAAGAAGGGTCACAAGTTTGAGGCCGGGCTGAGAAATATATTGACATCGTCTTAAAATAAAAAAGGCAGAGGATATAACTCACTGGTAGAGTACACCTGGGTCTGAGTCAAAGTAATGAGGAAGAAAGAAAGAAAAGAAAAGAAAAGAAAAGAAAAGAAAAGAAAAGAAAAGAAAAGAAAAGAAAAGAAAAAAATCCTGTCATCCCAATATTCTAACCATAAACACAGCAGGCAAACCCTCTTTTGCTTCCTGGTTGCCACGTAGTGAGGGGCGTCCTCTAGCCCACACTCCTGCCAGGATCTGCTACCTTGCCACAGACCTAAAAGCGATGATGCTGACCAACCCTGGACCCAAACCTTCAAAACTATGAGTCAAAACAAAACTTTTATCTTTTGAAGTTGATTATCTCAAGTATTTTGTTGTAGAAACACAATGCTGACTAATACATTGGCAGGGGTGACTCAATTCACATTACCAGTGAATGTATCTGTGAACTAGGGATAGAGGCAGGATGAGAGAGTGGTTAAGAGTTTGGGCTTTGTACTTAAATCCACATGACTTGGAATCTCAAATCCCTATGACCTTGGCTTAATGATTCTCCCTGAACCTCAGCCATGTCTTACATGAAACGAAGATAGAAAAGATGTGAAAAGTTACCATAAAGTTGTGATGACTAAATTAAATGAAATATATAAAACTCAAGATGGCATTGAATAAGATCACTGTGCGTAAGTGTGTGTGTGTGTGTGTGTGTGTGTGTGTGTTGAAATAAATATTTTTAAATACCTGTCACTTCAGCCACTTCAAAGTATAAAATTCAGTGGTGTTCTATAAATTCATGAGGCAGTTCAGCCATCACGATTATCTCATTCCAGAACATTTTTATCACTCCAAAGGAAACCCCACCTCTATTATGCAGTCACTCCCATTCCCTGTCCTCCTGGCCTCTCGTAGCTGCTAATCTGCTTTCTGTCTCTATGGAAAATCACTATCGTTTATCTTCAGCCTTTTTCTCTCTTAGTTTTTCCTGGTAGCTTTAATCATGGTCAGATTTCTCTTATCCAATGAACAGAATCCAACATTTAAAAGGAAACAGAAGCAAAGCGAACACAAAAGCTGCAAAACAAACATATAGAAATTACGGGACTCATCTCCTTGAGCCACTGCCCTGCCTGGGATTTCAGTGATGATCCATCCACCCTTTCTCTGCACTCCCCGTCCCCACTCATCTGGGGCCCTAGAGGCTGGCTCCCAGTGGTCAAAGCTGTGTTTCACTCTCAGCCTCTACCCTCCCCCCTTTCCTTTCACCATAGGACACTGCTGAGCACACCTCCTCCTTTGTCTCCCAAGGCCACTTGTCTGCCCCAGCGTCCCTCTATCGGGCCCCAGCTTGCTACTGTACCTCTCTATCTCTCCTTGGTCATCACATCCACCCTTCCTGCTGCACTGTCAGATGGACACCAGTGACTTCCAGCTCTCAACCTCAATTCCAGATTCATATGTATTGGTTGTTTTCAAGACATCGGCTATGGTTTGGATGAGTCCCTTAAGTTGATGTGTTGGAAACTGTGTATCCTGTGCAACGGTGTTGAGAGGCGGGACATTGGGAAGAAATTAGGTCATAAGGACTCTGCCCCCATGAACAGATGAATGTCAGTGTCACAAGAGTGGGTTTGTTATCTCTAGAGCAGGTTGTTATAGTAGTGCATTTGGCCCCCTCTTGTTCTCTCCCGCCCTCTACCTTCCACCATGGCATCAAGGCAGGAAAGCCCTCACCAGATACCGGCACCTCTACATGGGACTTTGCAGCTTCTGGAACTATGAAAAATAAATTTGTCCTTATAAATTACCCAATATTTCATATTCAGTTACAAATTCTATTATAACCTGATTTAGGTGCCCAGTATCTCTTTTTTGAATAACTACAGTCACTTTTCTTTTTATTCACCTATATCATTTCTATCACAATCAGAGTTATGACTTATATCTTAAAATATAAAAGTGCTGGTGTCATTTTCCTATTTAAATACCTACAAGAAAACACAGTTAAGCTCCACCACCGGCCCTCACCATCTCCTTACCCTCATCTCCCAGAACACGCAGGATGCATCACAAATCCACCACTTTGCGCCATGTGGATTACTGGGTAAAACCACCTCTGTCCTGGCCCCAGAGGTGGGACACATGACCTGCGCTAAGCCAACCAGCCTCTGAGCCCAGGAAATGGTCCAGGCCCATGGAAGAGCCAATGCAAGCAGCCCTGGACTGTGGTTTGAGCTTGGAGGACATCGTACTTCTTCTTTGCACTGGATGTGAAGAATCGAGACACAGAATGAATAGCTGCTTCTTGAAAATAAAGGGATCCTGAGACTGGACTTATCTTAGGTGAAAGGGCAAATCCTCACTGCCTTCAACCCTACCAAGAGTGACATACTCTTTGCCTACTTTTAAATGTAATCTAATATATGGCACCCTTTCTACAGTTCTGTTTTGCTCTGCTTTGTTCCTTGAATTTGACTTTGTTTTACTTGCAAGTCAGACTCTCTGCATGTCAATCTTTAAGCCAGCGTTTCCTAAATTTTGCTGAATACTAGAATGACCTGGGGAATTTAAAAAATCTCCGGTGGCAATAGAATCATAACATCTCCAGATGGGTGCAGGCATCAGTGGATTTTAAAAATCACAGATGATTCCAATGCATAGCAAAATTTGGAATCTATTGCTAGAAGCAAAGTAAACTGCTTCCTCTGGGTGTCCCTAGCTCCCTGCATCCAATTTACCAGAGCTCTTTCCACACCATATTACTGTTCCACCTCCGCTTTTCGACTCTGAGCATTTTGATGGCAGGTTCATGGCTCTTTTTTCCCTGCTTTGAACATGACAGAACCTTAGAAAGTGTGAAAATAATGAACAAATAGAACAGGGAAATATCAGCTTTTTGTGTATTTTTTCCTTCAACAAAGATGGTACGAGGTAGAAGAGGAGGAAAGAAAAAATGTTTAATAGAGAGTAATCTTTGCTCAAATCCTGGTAATGAAGGGCAAATACTCCACTGCTTGCAGCCTCCCTTCCCACCTCTACAAAATGTAAATCCATCCACTAGCACTTACATTATGGCCGTGGTTAATAAGGTAGAAAGTTTCGAACATGCTTGGTAAGCACACACCAAGTGTCAGCTTCTGTCTTCACCAGTTCTCTTACACCTGGAGGAAGAGGAAATGCAGGCTCTCTGGGCTGGCTGAGAGGTGAACAGGAAGTGAGACCAGCGAGGACAGATGGCTCTTTGCAGAATCTCACACAGGGGACAGGGAGTGTGGGAAGAAGCCCAACAGAGAATGCTTTTTGGTATTTTCCTTTTCAGCCTGCTGGCTTCTTGCAAATACTGGAAGAAAGAGCCATGTGAGGGGGAAGAAGCCGAGGCATGGATTGGGTCAGCTCCCAAAAGAAGTAGGTGCCACAGGAGATGGTAGGAGATGGATCCAGCCCACAGACTGGAAGAGCCTTGGGCCAGAGCACTTGTGTCTCACTGGGAGATGAAAGAACTCACAGAGAGGACGGGTGCCAGGATGCTCACATCTGCGGGCACTCAGGGGTTGTTTGTCTTTGTGTGCACTTGGTTAGCTTAGGTGAACTGTGTTCGGGTGGCTGCAAGTTTACATCCGGGTGGAGAATCATCAAGTTCACAGTGGTGGAACAAAAGACTTGTAAAGCTCCTCAGCCGCTGCTGGCCTTGCCCTGCCCACAGTGCCAACAGCACGAGATCATATGCTTTCAGGGATGCCTGAATAGGGACTGGTAATTGCAGGGAGGCCAGGTGAAGGACTTACTGTTTCGTATTATTCATCACATACTGTTCAGTCTCTTATACAGAAACTCTTCCTGCCTGAGGGGAAAGGAAAGAACTTCCTTATAGAAAGCAATTTTTATTGATTTATTTTTTGGTGGTGGTACTGGGGATTAAACTCAGGGCCTTCACACCGCATTACATGCTCAGCCCTTTTTAGAATTTTTTTACTTTATATTTTGAGACAGGGCTTTGGCAAGTGCTCAGGCTGGGCTCAGGCTTGCCATCCTCCTGCCTCAGGGCCCTAGAATGTCAGGATTACAGGCGTGAGCCACAAGAACGTAACTTTATAACAGGTTTTCTTATAACTGGACTCTGCACCAGCAGAATCTTTGCATGAAAAGTGTGTGCGCTTGCAAATTTGTCAGCTGGAGTTTGGAGGACTCTTGGCTGTTTTAAGAAACAGTCGGCAAGCTTCTGGCAAAGGATGTCCTTGACAACATCACTCCCTCTCCTGCTGCTTTCTTATCTGTAAAAGGAGGGGGTGGGACCCGGGCTTCTTCCTTCCTCCCTCCCAGAAGTTTGTATTTACTGAGCTCCCACTCTAGACAGGGAACTCCTATGGGTGCTGTAGGGAGATAAATACAACCTGATTAAACAAAACCCAACAGAGTTAAACAAAATGTGATTAAGTCATTGGCTCTCCCTTGAGGAATGTGTGGTTTTGCAGGAAAACTAGTTATCCCTCAGAATTGGTGCCAGGGGTCTCTCAGATACCAAAACTGAGAGTGCTCAATCCCTTACATAAAAGAGTGTAATGTTTGCATATAGCCCACCCTCGCGTCCCTGTGCATTTTAAATCATCTCCTGATTACTTACAATGCCCGATACAGACTAAGTGCTGTGTAAGTCATAGCAGTACTGCATTGTTTAGGAAATTATGGCCTCCCAAGGTGTACATACTCAGTAGGGACATAGCTTTCCCCAAATGTTTCCGACCAAAATTGGATAGCTGCAGAGGCAAAACCCGCAGATACAAAAAGCTGGCCGATAATCAAAGTCATTCTGCTGTAGTTGAGGCTTTCATCACCTCCCATGTGAACATTTTCTGTGGCTTCCTGACTGGTCTCCTTGCTTGCAACAATCACTTTTTTCTGCCCTATATACTGTTAGAAGCTTCTCTCCAAAGCTCATGGCAGTCTGCACACTGTCCTCCAGCCCACAACATGACAGGCACTGCTATACTTTGTTTCTTTCACACATGCTCTCTTCATCCTCTGTGCCTTGCAAACTCCTACTCACCCTTCAAAGCCCATGCTTTCCCTGCGCCCACACTCTTGGCAGAGCAAATGGCTTCCATCTCCTGTGCATCCCTAAACCTTCCAAACACACTTTAGTTTCAGCATTTATCCCTGTATGACCTGTCTCCTATGATGGGGAAGGGTCAGATCTTCACTGTTTTTGTTTCCAGTGTGTGACACTTAGCTGGTGCTGACTGAATGATTGTGAAGTCATTGGCTATCATACATGAGGAGCACAGACACACACACACACACACACACACACACACACATACACATGTCCACCCTTTGCCGTCAGGCCATAATTATGCCTTGGGAGAATACTGGGGACTGAAGACATGGAGATTTTTTCTCTAATATTTCAAACCCAAGGCAATAAAGTATACACAGCAAACACATACCCATGCCCAGCTTTAACACATCTCATCATTCGTCCTGTTTGCCTCAGAGATTTTTCTTCTTTTTTCCTAGGACATTAGAGTTAATACACATTCTGTACCACAAAGGAATCCATTCCCTTTCCCTCTAAATTGAGCGTTTATCATTCTCACGCATGTTTTGGTTTTTGTTGTTGTTGTTGTTGTTGTTTCGGCTTTTTGAGACAGGGTCTCACTGTGCAGTTCAGGCTGGCCTTGACCTCATGGTGTAGCCCAGGCTGATCTCGAACTTGGAACAATCCTCCTGCCTCAGCCTCCCGAGTGCTGGGATTACAGGCATGCACCACCAGGCTTCATGCATGTTTTTATGTGTTTACCACAAAGGCATATATTTCTAAATGATATTTTATACTATTTTGTATGTTAAGCATCTTAATTTGGTATCATCTTATCCTACAGATATGAAATTACAATGTGTTTCCTCCTCAGCATTATTCAGATCCATGTCAGCTTCTCTCCAAGTTTGCTGTTCTGTTCCAAAGCCTGCTTGTCTATTCCCGCACAAACTCCTTAACATAAGGGTCTTACTGAGTTTGTAAGAGCTGACAGGGTAAGTTTTTCCTTGTTCTTCAAAATCACTTCAGCCACTCTTTGACCTTTTTGTTTTCAGATGAATTTTTCAACCAGCCCTTAAAGGGTTGGTGCACACTTGCCATCCCATTTCTGTGTGAGGCTGAGGCAGGAGAATTTTGAGTTTAAGGCCAGCCTAGAAAACTTAATGAGATCCCATTCTCAAAGAGAAAAAAAATTGGGAAATTTCTTACTTAAGTTGATATATTAATGTGAAAGAAACTTTGTTTTTATAGCACTGAGTCCCCTTTTTTTAGTACCAGTTTGTGACACATGATGGATACATTGTCGTGGTGTGGTACCAGGGGTTGCCATCTGCGGGCCTGGTGCAGCCCTGGTGCTGCTCAGCTCTCCTTCTGGGAAGGATGAGGGGATGAACCGTGGCAGAGCAAAAGCATCTGAGAGCTCTCGCTGGGCCAGGGCAGAGCCCAGCCTGCAGGAACAGAAGGGAGGTAGACAGGCTGCTCAGTCCCCAGCAAGCTCGGCTCAGCCAGGGAGAGCGGGAGGCTGAATGCTGCACTGCTTCGGCCTCCTAACGCCACTGCGGTGGATATTGCTGTCCGCCATCATGCCTTCCTCTTCCAAGCTGATGATTCTCAGCTCTTTCCCAAACTGTCACTCTAGGGCTCCCCTACGTCACTCAGAGCTGGAACCCCACGAGACACCACTTTGTCACCCAGCCCAAAGCTCTCACAGGTGTTTCCTAGGAACTCATGATGACCCAACCTGGGTGGCTCTGAGTGACTTCCCAGGCGTGCACGGGGCCGGAGCCTGCCCTGCTCTGCAGACAGAAAGGGGAGTGTGCCAGACCCCTGCTTTCCTCCCAGGGTGGAGATCACTTCCTGGAGAGAAACAGAAGGCTTTGGGCAAACCAATGAGCTGAACAGACTGCATGGAGAAGCCCTTGGCTGCAGGACCTAGTTGTGACTGCTCCTTCCAGCCACCAGCTGACTCTGGGATTTACATGGGCAGGAGCGCTTAAAATCTGGCTCCTGAGTGCTTGGCAGAGGAACTATTTGTAACTGCTTCCACTGCTTGTGGAGACAAATAACTACCATATATTATGACACAGATTACAAACAAGGCCTCTGTCTTGCTCCGCCCATGCCAGCAGGTTAGAGTCCCTCATCCTCACTGAGAATCTGTCATGTGCCCCGCCCTGAGTGAAGTGCTTAGAAGACACGACCTCACCGGCTTCACCACAGAGGCGGGTGAGACCCTCACTGGAGCTCTGGGGGCTGAGGGGACTCCTCCAGCCAAGGTCCCAGAGCTGGTCCACGACAGGACTGCGAGCTGAGCTCTACCGACCTGTGACAGTTGAGTCCGTGTCCAGCCCGTGTGGTGTTGCTGCCTGCTGTGAGACGGAGGAGAGGCAGGAAGGAAGGAAGAGGAGTGTAGAGAGACCGTGGCAGGAGGAAAGGGGAAGAAGGGAGTTGAGAGAGGAGGAGAAAGAGGGAGGCTGATGGTGTGGGAAGGCGTCGGGGAAGGCGTTCCTTTCCCAAGGCCTGCCTCCTGGGTCCTAGGGTCACCCATTCCGGGGGATCTTCTATTTCCAGAGTGACCTTTTGTGTCCAATGGGGGAAGGAAAGGAAAGGAAAGAAAGCGGGGGAGGAAGAGGACAGGCTGTCACAGCTGACGGTGCTCTCTGAAGGGACGTCCGGTTCTTCAAGGCCTGGTGGGTATAGGGAAGAAGCCTGAGGCCAGTTGCCTCGGGATCCCTGCCCTTTGTGACGAGAACAGAGAAGCCACAGCAGCCAGGTCACCCCTGGGTCCTGGCAGAGGGATTCTGCTCAAGACTAATGGGAGAACCAGAGGGATGATGTGAAGAGCATTAACTTGGTTAAACAGGAATAAAAATCAAGCTTTTCCAGAATATAGAAACTATCTATCTCTAGGGTTGAATCTCTGGACATTTTTCTGTGCTCCGGTGTTCTCTCACATGGCTGAATCACAGAGGATAGCATGGTCTCCCTGCTGCTGGCTATGCAGGGCATTGTTCAAAGGTCTCCTCAGTCTGGTGGCAAGGGCGGAGTGGACTTGGGGAGGTCGCTGCGGGTGGGGCTGCCACCCCCAAGCTGCCCTTACAGAGAGCTCATTGCTAGGCAT
Organism: Dinomys branickii; assembly: GCA_004027595.1. Classification (NCBI taxonomy): domain Eukaryota; kingdom Metazoa; phylum Chordata; class Mammalia; order Rodentia; family Dinomyidae; genus Dinomys; species Dinomys branickii. Next base: position 204,462 of record PVLD010000348.1, on the reverse strand, counting down.
TACCTCAATCAGGAAGAAGCCGCTCTGGACTTTTGACTTCCCTTTGCCTCCATCTCTCATGTCCCCAACTGCTAGGCACTTCCTCTTTCTGATAGTTACTGAAGGAGTGCTCTGAGGCCGGCTGTCCTCCCAAACTCTCTGGGGCATGGACTTAATTTGCCCCTCCATAGGAAACGGGGCAGACAGGATGTTGATGCCAAAGCAAGCCAAAACCCAAGTCAGTATGGAAGGCATTTGCCAGCTTCCTGTCAAAATTCTCTGGGCTCAGCTACAAGGCCTGCCAGGACAGGAATATTAGGCCCAGGGCCCTCAGGGAGTTAACAGATTAGCTTCAGGCCTGGCAAGAGCTCTAGGGCAGGTGGGTGGGGGCTCTGACAGGAAGAATCTTTGGCATTTGCCAAGGATACTTGTCCTTAGGTGGGCAGTAGCTTCTCACTTCCTTTCAAAATAGCATGATTTAGGATTGAAAAATAAGTTCTAGCCTATAAGGGGAAAAGATAAGAGAAGTTACAAAACCCTAGAATTCCAAGCAAGTGGAGTCCAGGAGACTCCCACTCATAGAGAACCCCGTGAGAACCAGAGCAGACCCTCAGCCACCAGATGGGGCCGGGAAAAGGCGAGAGAGCAGACCACAACTGAAGGCCTGGCTCGTGAACACTGACCCTTGTGCTCTTTCTCACTGCCCAGGCAGGACAGATGAAGAGCTCCAGCCCTAGCGGATGGGCCTGGCTGGAGCAGGCAGAGAATGACACCTTCATCCTCACTGTGTAGATAATACAAAGCGAGTCTTAACTTGGCCCCACTATAGTCTGATTTTTCTCCTAGTGGGTTGGCAAATCACTTGCCTGGCACTGACTGCATTCGTTCACTTTTGAAATTAAGCGAACACATTTCCTCATGCCCATGCTTAGGAGGCCTTAGAGAAGTAGGGAAGGGGGGGGGAACGGAGGCACAGAGAGCTAGAGTGTATACGTGAACACATACCTGGTGGGCCGCTTCCTTCTTCCAGGTCCCTGGCAGGCAAAGATCAGTATTCAGTCTCTGCACTCCTCCCAGTGAGCCCAGAGCTGTAAACAGCACACAGCAGGGCCTGCAGGCCTTCACCTCCAGCTGCTTCATGTCTGCCGTTCATCCCCTGGGTGCTTGAGCAAGGAGCCAGAGAGGATGACCCAAGAGCAGGAAGGAAGGGTCCCTAGAAAAGAGACTGTCTCTCTCTAAGCCTTCCTTGGCATAGCTGTATTCTCCTCAGTGTGATCTCTTGTGCCCCAGCAGGCCAACCTAGAACTGTCTGTCCTCGGAGAGATGGAGAGAAGACACAAAGCTTACGGTTCAGGTGTCATGGAGTCACACGGTGGAGGGTGTGGACACTGGAAAAGAGGGAAAATTGTGTCTATTTCTGCACTCAGCTCATCAAAGTAGCCAGTGAAGCTATTAAGAAGTTTACAAGGAGTCATGAGGTATGAATCCCTCCTCTGTTTGGCTGACATCTCTAGTTAACTCTCCATACTCAATCACTTCTCATTGTGCTAACTTTCCAGACTCTGTGTGGAGGAAGGTAAGGGAGAAAAGACACCATGTGTAGGAGTTCTGGGGTGGTCAGTCCTACTCTCTGTGTGCCCTAGTGCTGTGGTCTCCCAGCAGTGTTCTGTGAAGCCCTGGGGCATGGAGTGGTTTCTTGGGGCTAGGAAGGAAGTGGGTGTGTGTATGTGTGTGGATCTTTGGCTCCCCACCCCTAACCAGGGTAGCTCTGGTCTCTCTTTCTGAGGATTTCCTTTGGAGAAAGATCATGCAGCTTTGAAAACAGAATCTGAAGTCCATGGGATCACACCAACCTTTTAATCTTCTAGAAGAGGCAACAATCTACCCTAAGTGGCTCACCAGTTGAGAGTCATGGCTGGTATTAGAACCCATCCCCTGGCCCACCATTTTATCCAAGGTGAATTCTCCTACCTGACTCTTTCCCTAGGTTCAAGATGGTAGAGAATTGCTAGAGAGTGATGGATGGGAGAAACTGAGATAAATCAGAAGGAATGTTTCTGACATATTACTGCTTCAGTTTTCAACTTCACCAACCAAGACCCTTCATAGTCCATAAACCCTAAGCCTTAATAACACCTGCTCCACCCTACACACACACACACACACACACACACACACAGCATCATCATCACAGGATGGTTCCTATAAGCCTTGGTCTCCAGCACCACAGACAATTCAGGGCATGATACTGGCCATAGGTAGGGGTGACTGATCACCTCGGGGCAGAGCAGGGAAAGCATGGTGCAGCTGATCCTGTGAGGACAGATGGCAGTCTGTCTGGGAAGAAAGCTCACTTCTCAGGAGAAGACCTGGTTCGCTTGGAGACTGTGATCTCCTTGTTCTCCTCCCAGTGTGTTAATTCCACTTCTTCCCAACAAAGATTTTTTTAGGACAGGGGGTATTTATAGCTCCTCCTAAGCCGTTTTCAGTCTGTTTCCTGTTCAAGTACTGCATTAGTCACCAGAGAGTGTCTCAGGCAATCTCCTATCCCTGCCTGATCCACAGGGAACGTGGGGATGCTGGTCAGAATCAGGGCAGATCCCAGTGGAAGTGGTCAGGGGAGACAGGAGGCTGTCTGGAGAGGTGAAGGGGAGCATCTCTTGTCCCCCTGCCTCTGTGGCATAAAGCTCTGAGCACTTAAGGCTTCCTACAGTCTTGATGCTTAGTCCACAGAGACACAGAAACTGCAGAGGCACCACGGTTTGGCTGCATATTTTTCCCATTACTTGATGACCTATTTGCATGCAGCTCCTTGTAGAGAATTTCCTCCTGAGCCATATACGGTGATTTCATTGCACCACAAACAGAGGCGACTACTGCAGCCAGCAATCAAGTCTCCTTCCTGCTCCCTGCTACCATCCTCACCTCCCTTCATCCCTTCACTATAGATTTCCCAGACTGCTCTGCCCTCTTCAAGCTCAGTTCTCCCCACACATAGCTGGTTCTAAAACTTGCCCAGCTTCCTCTGATGATCTGAGCTGAGTCCTTGTACCCACGGACCCAAGAAGAAGTGAGGGAGAAGGAACTTCAGGCCAGGGAATGGTAAAAGAGGCAGAAACCAGCCCACTATGGTCTTTTGCCTTCCCATGCCTTTGCTTATTCTGTTTTTAGCCTAGAATTCATCCCTGGACCATGGTGAATGCACCAGGGAATCCACTGTTGGAAATCTCCAGCAGTCACCAACATTTCCTAATGGCCCCTGGCCACCTTGAGCACATTGGTCAACCTTTACAAATAACTAGTGAAGGAGTTGAGTGCTTGGCTTCTGACCCTGAACTTTATGGGGACAGCAGAGAAAGGTGGAGAGAAATTGGAAGTTGTGTTTGCATAGAGTGTCACCGGGTGGCCTACATCCTAGACATGGAGAGCTTTCCAAGCAAAGCATCTGAGAACCTCAGAGGTGACTGATTCTAGGTTATCCATGGTGACAATGGCCTTCTCAGTCTCACCCTCAAGGTTGCCCAATTCAGAGTGAGGAGCATGTCATGCCAGCTGGTCAGGGAACACCTCCATGCCAGGCTGCCTGCCGAGTACTGTGGAAACAAACACTCAGAAACAGTCTTGGTGAGAAGGTGCATGAGCTAATGCCACCTTTGGTCCTGCCCAGGGCTGGCAGGCATACCCGCCCTGAGTGGAGGAAGCAGAAGGAATTGGGCATGAGACCTGTATAGCCAGGGCCAGGCATCTCAGGGCTACACCTGAGCTGTGATGCACACTGCCGATCTGGCCCAACGATTGCTATTTCCATTCAGTTTCAGTCCTAGGAACATCATTACAGACTATCTCCCCACAGAGCACACTCAGTTATACCCTTGGGAGCGTGAGAGCCCAGAAGACACCACTGGGGATGGCTGAGTCAGGTTTACTCAAGGGTGAGCTTGCTTCAGCTAGAGCTGGAGGTCTTGAGACCGATTCCCAGTGGACAGGGGACCCAGGAGCAGGGTGTGGGTGTGAGCACCAAGTAGAGACCTTCTTTCTTTGAAACCACAGTGGTAGATTGTGAATCTAAGCAATGTAAGCATCTAAGAGTAACATGCTGTCCAGTCTCCCCAGGAAGAGTCCCTCTCCTACTTCTACTTTTTCATTTTGAAGATCAATATATATATTTTTTAAAAATACAGAAAACATATAGATTCTCTAAAGAAACATACAGAAATTTCATTTCTATAATGAAATGCTGCCAGCAGTCCTATGCCCCTTACACGCCCCTGTCGGGTTATATGTATTTCTTTTCCCTTAGGCATCTGTGGAGCCTACTTCCTTTTTCTATAGCTGTACCACTTCGATTTGCATCTTGAAAGAAGACACTGTTTGGGGCTTTAAATGAATACAATCATGTTATAGAGTTTCTGGGTATGTTGCTTCTTTGCTCAGTTATGTTTAAGAGATTTGTCCATGTCACTGTGTACCACTGTCCTTCATTAATTCCATCTTTATGACTGCGTAATTTCACTGCATACATGTGCGCTTATTGGTTCTACTGCCAGTGAAGACCTGGGTTGTTTCCAGGTTTGAGCTGCTTCAAGCAATCCCACAGGGAGTGTTCTTGATATATACATCCTGGTACCAGTGTGCACATTTGCTCCAGGGTTGATACCTAAGGGTGGAGTTGTTGGGCTAGCTAGACGGTATTTGGTTTTCCCAGGACTTGCACTACTCTTGCACTACTCTTGCACTCTCTCTCTCTCTCTCTCTCTCTCTCTCTCTCTCACTCTCTCTCTATTGGTCCTACAGCTGACACTTGCAGGAGGGAGCTCTGAACTCAGAGCTGCTGAACCTACACAGAAGCTTCAGGAGGAACCACTCCTGCTGAGAAGCCCATCTGTGTGTGCTTTTGCCCCTTCCCTGCACCATCATTCCAGCCTCTGCTATTGCAGCTCCCAGCACTAAGTTCAGTGCTTGCTCTATCTAGGGCTCAGCTCACTGTGGTTCCCAGACTCATTTGATCAAGGACATGGTGGACAGTCATCGTCTGAAGGTCAATCCAAACTTAGTGGGACCCTGACCCTCAGGCAGGAAGTCAGAGATTATTCAGGACGAAGGCTTGATCAGGGCTGATCGCTGGTTTGCATTGTTGTCTGGAGCTCGAGGCATAATGGTCCCTCCTGGTTACCTAAGTCAAGCAAGGGGAAGAGATATTATGATTCCTGCTAGTCTCAGAGGCCTGGAACAGACTGAACAGCTCTAAATGGCACCCAACTGAAATAGTCTTAAACCTAAAAAGAAAAATAATGAGCTTGTGACAAATTATAATGGTAGCCCTGGCTCCAGGAGAAACTTGGTCCAGAAACTCAAACAATATCATCATGCTCAGGCTTATGAAATATCTCATCTCTCCTTTAGGAGGTCAGTAGCGGCTACGAAGGGGTAAGAGGAAGCTACATGGAAATGCTCAGACTCTGGAACAGGAGTGGAAGCTGGCAGTCCAGGCTGAGGCCATAGCCAGGGACAACTCTGAGAGACATGCCCTGTGTCTGGACAGAAGGTGCCCCCAGGGCGTTCCTAGGATCTAGTGAACCACTGCTTTAAGCTTGGGAATTGGTAGATTCACAGAGCCCTATAAAGACATGTTTACATCCTCAGATTCCTAAAAATATTGGTCTAGTGTTATTCTGAGTATCTGGGAAGAGAGCCCCCGAGAGGAAAGGAAAAAATGCTCTTACTAGATTGAAACTATTTGAATGTGTTTTCTATACTACAAAGTAGGAGCCAGAGGTCTGATTTAAGATTGAGCACTGCTTCCAGGTAGGTGTTGCTGGAATTCCTAGCACATTTCCATGATATATGAGACCAGAGGGATAGAATATTTGAACTCAAGGCTGCCTTGACAATTCCTAGAGGTATAGTAGCTGCAAAGGTTTTAAAGAACACATATGAGGCATCTTGTGTTGTGCTAAGGATGACCCTAGGCCCCTGCACATGGCATGCCAGGCAAACATTTAACCACCAACCTACCTACACCCCCAGGTGTTTTACTTGTGTGTTTGTTTGATGCAGCAAAGAATGAAAAGCCCAAGTGGTCCAAAAGTGGTAAGTGATCTCCTTGGCATTTTCAAAATCACACCTCTGCATGTTGTTCACACAAAAAGGTATAAAATGAAAAAGCTGATTCCTCTGTCTCTCAGTCCCCTTTCCCAGAGTGACCCACTAGTCAGGTTCTTAAGAATTTCCCAGACATGATTCTTCAGCAGCCAGGCCCAGAGCTATGGGAAAAGGAGGTGCTCACACCTGAATGAAGAGAGCCCCAGTAAATGAATGGGGGCACCCTGGGTCCCAGGGGCCCCTCCCCAGCAGGTGAGACCTCCCAGTGAGCCTGGGCTGCCCCCCAGCCCTGTCACTGCAGGCCGCAGCCTGTGCTTTAGGAGCGCTCACAGCAGGGGAATGGTTGCGAGTGAGATGCCCCCAGGGAAGGATTTTCGCACTGATTACAAGTCTGGTGCTTTAGAGCATTACTCTATTTTTCCCAGCAGTGATTCATCCAGGAATCATCAGAGACAGCCTGATGGAGACCATGCCTGTGTTCCTTCCCCAGCTTTGATCGGGATTATATAACCTTGTGCTGATTTGTGCTTAGAAGCTTTGTTTTCCTTTTGCCACTCATCCCTAAAAGGTTAGGGAGAAGATTACCCGGTGCCAGCATTTGCATTAGCATGAAATCTTTTTCCTTCATTATCAGTCATATATATCCACAAGCACGTGTGATGTCAGACCTGGAATAAGAGTGAATGACTCTCAAAAATTCTCATTCATCATCTATCCACTCATGATTATTCACTGATCACATATGTGGAGAATTTACCAACTCTCAGATGCTCTGCTATCACAGCAGCCCCTTTGCTTAAGGCTTGAGGACAGAGATGCGTGGACAGAGGGAGAGAGGTGCAGACTCGAGGAACAATCTGCAGTAGTGCAGGTATCTGGGAGCAATTGCAAATGACTCGCAGGTCAGGAGCAGAATCAGGCTGTGTGACTAAGGACCTCGGGTCCCATAATCTTCAATTTGGACTTTACTTCAAAGGCCAGTGGGAACCACTGGGGGTTTTCAGGAGGAGAACTGAATCATTGGGGAACCCAGCATAAAGAGGAGCCACAGTCAGATAAGATAACCGGAGGAGTGTGAGATGAGGGACTGTTTCCTCAGGTTAGGCCGTAAACCACTGAGAATGGCATGATGTGCAGAGCAAATAACGCAAGGACTATCAGGCAGAAAGCCTGAGAAGGCTCAGTTGCTGAATCGTGTGAAGGTCACCTTGAGCAGAACTGTGGGCTTTAGTTGTGGTGAATCTGCAGTGAGGGAGCCAGGCAGATACCAGACCTCTCTCTCCCCATCCCTGAACTCCTGCCGGTGCTGCCCATTCGCAAAACCCAGCCAGAGGCCCAGGAGGCCATTGCCGTAGCCCACAGGTGCAGGCATCCTCCTGGCTAGCGTGGGCCAGCAAGCGTGCCACAAGGCCCCCCACAAGAGTGGCGCTAGCTCATCAGCAAGGCCTCTGGGAGGGTGGAGGATGAACGGGAGACAGAGATCAGGCTGGGAGCAGAGCACATGGGTCAAGCAGGAAGCACTGGCCATGGAGACGAGGGAAAAGAAAGTCTCTGCCCACATTAAGGAAGTAGAATCAGCACAACCCAGTGACAGGCGTGAAGGACATGGTGGGTAGATGGTGACATGATGGGCTAGCAAAAGGAGCATGTCTAATCACAGGAGCTGCTATCGGACATGTAGAAATGACTTTCTCCAGTCAGCAAAGCTAACCATGGGTAGAAGAACAGATGGCCTCTCATGTCCCTGCTCTGGGCAGAGTTACAGAGGGGTCTGGTGTTTCCCTGCTTCCAAGCCTGTGTCATTTCCTCCATGACTTAGCAGCCTCCTACGGCCCCCACTTCGGTGGGAGTGTGTGCTCCCTCCTCACAGTACCCAGGCTGCAAAGCGATTTCTGTTTCCACTTCGCTCCCCTGTTGACTGGTCTGAACTCACGTCCTTAAAAGTCACAATAAAAAGTGACTGACGGCTAGCTCTCTGTGGAGAGAACTGATCTGCTGGAATGAATCTGTAATTAAGAGACTAAAGGGGTTTTTTTTTTTTTTGGTCTTTTTGAGACAGGGTCTCAGTTCAGTCTGGCCTTGAGCTCACTTTGTGGCCCAGGCTAGTCTCAAACTTTCAATGATCCTCCTGCCTCAGCCTCCTGAGTGCTGGGATTACAGGCGTGCGCCACCGTGCCCGGCTAAGGGGTTTACTTTTTATTTTGGACCTTCCCCTGGGGACTCTGCAGGCTCCATTCCACCCCACCCTCTACCTCCTCAAAAGGGTTTGGGTGTAGGGCTGGGGATGGGCCTCAGTAATAGAGCATTTGCATGCACGAAGCCTGGGTCCCATTCCCAGCACTGCAAAACGAACAAAAACAAAGGTCCTACCTTAGCAGTTAGTGCCTTCTGTATAGTGTGGAGACCTGAATCTGTCAGGACTTTCAGTGTTGGTGCAAATTTTAATGCTGGCTGCTAAGAGGAGTGCAGTACATTTAGGGACAGGGTAGACATAAATAGATTCTGGAAAAATAAGACACCAGAGAGAAGAACCCCATGAGAACCCTCTTCATACTCCATGAATTCCCATCGTCCCACCTACAGATCTGCCTTGGAGAGGAGCAAGCATTCAAAGGCCCCATATGTCAGAAGGAAAGGGGATGGTAGGGGAAGCAAGGCCATGTTCCTAGGTAGCCAGCTCTGTCCTGCAGTTGCCAGGGTGATAATGATTTTTGTGTACCAATGGGGTACCGTGGCTTCTTGCTGAGTGCCTGTCTAAGCAGGCTGGACTTTTTCACCACAGCGCCCTCCCTAAAACCATGTCATAACACAGACCATCAGAATTTCCCAGAGGAACAGCATTTGTTCTCCCTTAGGGGTTGCGTTCCTGACCAAAGACTCAGCTGGAGATAAATCATAACTGTGATCAACAATCTGTCATAAGCAGAAGGCACAAGTGCCCAAATATTCTTTCTGAGTTCCAGGGCTAAAATTACTCTCCAGCCCCACCACAGAGCTAGCACTGGGCTCTATGTGAGGCCCACGTACCATGTTCATTCCCTCACGCACCCATCCATCCATCCATTCATTCATCCGAAGACTGAGGAAAACACTGTGGCTCACTCTCTACTCCCCCTCAGATTAGTATTCTGAGCAAGAGTTACATGCTGAATAAAAGATGTGTCAACATCCTAACTTGTAGTACTTTGAAACGTCACCTTATTTGGAAATAAGGATTTTATGAAGGTAACCAAGTTGAAATGAGGTCATTAAGGTGGGACTTAATCTAGTGGGATGGGTGTCCTTATCAAAAGGGGGAAGTCGGGCACAGACAGACATGCCCTCTGGGAAGATGGTGTGAAGACAGAGGGATGGTGCTGTTTGGTGACGGAGGACTGGAATAACGCATCCACGAGAGTCAGGGAATGCTGGGGATCACCAGCAAACACCTGGAGCCGAGAAGAGGTAAGGAAGGAGTCCCCTCAGTGTTTTGGGAACCATGGCCCTGCAGGCCCTTCGCTTTGGGATTCTAACCTCCTGTGTGAGGAAATACATTTCTACTTCTTTCAGCTTTCCAGTGCATGACACTTTATTACAGAAGCCCTAGGAAGTGAATAACCCAACCATTGTGACCCCAGGCCCTGGACCATCATGGCCAAGGAGAGGTGAGAGGGCGGCTGGCTTAACAATGGCTTCCCCTCCCCACCCCACATAGGATTCTGGGAACTGCTCATCATCTCATGAAAGCCTAAGAGTGAAGCCCTCATTAAGGAGGGCCGAGCAGATGGAAAGAGTCTGGTCCTAGGTGACCCGATTGAGCTACCATTTCAGCCAAGCTACAGCTCGCTCTGCTCAGTGCTCTCTGATACGTGAAATAACACACTTCCCTGTTGTTTAACCGGAAGTTGGGGTGAAGAGCTCTAACTGGCACATGTCCCTCATGTATAGATTGACTGCCACCATGGGCTTGTCCCTTCCCCCTGCCACTCTCTCTCCTGCTGAGTCTCCAGCTCCTCCCAACCTCTCTCCCCCATCCCAGTTACTGACCGTCAGATTGTTGCAAAGATGGCTGCACTGCTGGCTGCAATGACCCCTCCTGGCCCTGAATGAATTTTCCTCCCCACAACCTTCTTCTCTTGGCCCTTTCCTCCTCTCTTTGATCCTGTTCTCTATCTCTAAAAGTGTACCTTGTTTCCTGTCATCTTTCCTTTATTTCATTTACTTATTTTTAGATTGCGCATGTAAGAAAAAACATGCAATTTTTAAATTTCTGAGACTGAGTTATTTCAGTTAACATGATGGCCTCCAGTTTCATCCATTTTCCTACAAATGACCTGATTTCATTCTTTTTAGGTGAATAATAATACATTGTGTCTATACATCACATTTTCTTTGCTTATTCGCTGGTTGATGGGCACCATTCTAGGCCATTTCCACAGCTTTGTTATTATAAATTGCACTGCTACAAGTATGGACATGCATGCCATTAATTCTCCCCAGAATATAGCAAAAAATGGTGTAACTGGATCAAATAGTATATCTATTTTTAGTTTAGGGGGAATCTGCATACTGATTTCCTTAGTGGTTGTTCTAGTTTACATTTTCACTAACAACTTTTTTATTATTTTTTTTTTAGACGAGATCTTACTATGTAGTTAAGGCTTGCTATGTAGTTCAGGCTTCAACTCACTATGTAGCCTAGGCTGGCCTCAAACTCACAACCCTCCTGCCTCTGTCTCCTGAGTGCTAGAATTACAAGCGTGTGCAACCACACCCAGCTCACTCTCACCAACAGTGTAGAAGGGTTTCTTTTTGCTCACATGTTCACCAGCATTGTTTTAGTATTCTTGTTAATAGTCATTTTTTTTTTTAAGTGATCACTTTTTTTTTTTTTTTGCGGTACTGGGGATCGAACTCAGGACCCTGCGCTTGCTAGGCAAGCGCTTATTCCACTGAGCTATCTCCCTGGCCCCTCTTGTTAATAGTCATTTTGATGGGAGTAAGATGGAATTTCAATGTAGTGTTGAGTTGCATTTCCCTAATGGGTAAAGATGTCGAACATTTTTCCCACACATTTACAGGCTATTTATACTTCTTGTGAGAATTTTCTGTCCAATTCATTTGCCCATTTATTCATTGGGATACTTGGGGGGCTTTTGGTGTTAAGTTTTTGGGATATCCTTATATCTATATATGTAGATATAGGTGTAGATATAGATATTCTATATATTAATCCTCCATAGGAGAGTAGCTAGCGAAGATTTTCTCCTATGTTGCAGGTCATCTCTTTACTATGTTGAATATTTCCTTTGCTGTGTAGAAGTTTTAATTCAATGTAATACCATTTGTTGATTCTTGATATTATTTTCTGTGTTGTTTGGGTCCAATTCAGTAAGACTTTCCCTATGAAATGGGTGTTGTGTTAAGTGACAAAATTTTGGGACGGTTGTTACATGTCAATAACTAACTGATACGCTGACAACAGTGTGAGGTAAACAGAGAAAGAGTAGACATATTCTGTCTGCTGTCTAAGGATCACGTGTTTTCCTCATGTGCTAGATGCTAGGCTACAGATTTCTGAGGCATTAACCCAGATGAGAGAGTTAAAATTATCTCTATCTGACTTTGAGGAAACCAGTTCTCAGAGAAAGTAAAGAAAGTATCAGATGTGACAGATCATATTCCCCAAGATGGCTGAGATAGTATCTCCCATCTGATGGGAGCAATTGGGAGAATCCAATTTCTTTGTTTTGCAGTACTGGGGATTGAACTCAGGACCCTGCGCTTGCTAGGCAAGCGCTTATTCCACTGAGCTATATCCCCAGCCCCCAATTTCTTTCTTGAGGTTTGTGGGCTTTGATGGTAAACGAACAGGATGGAACAGAAGTGATAGGGCATAGCTTCTGAGGTAAATCATGGAGGGAGTTACCGGTTCTACTTTATGAGCCAAGCACTTGCCTTTGAAGCCCCAACTTCCATGTGAGAAGTCTGACTACCAGGGCCGCCATGCTGTCAGGTTGCTAGGACACACAGAGGCCCCATGTGGGTGTTCCCACTGATAACTCCAGCTGAGGGCCTAGCTGACAGCTTGCATGGAATTCCTGATGTGCAGTCACCCCAGACTTCAAGCCTGGTCTCCGCGTCTAGATAGCACAGATAAGGGAAACTATCTCCTCTCTGCCCTGCCCATCCCACACAATGCATGAGCATAATAAAATAGCTGCTTCCTACCAAGTTTGGGTGGCTAATTACTGCTGTCCGAATGGCAGTGATACAGCTGGATAACAGGAAGTGGAGTGAGGTCAGACCTTGAACCCTGGCAGGTTGACCCAGAATCTGAGCTCCTGACCACTTCTCCTTCCTCCATCCTTCTCACATCCCCTAGAAGGGAAGCTTCATCTCCCCTGACACCAGCACATCCTTGCAAGCCACTCCATTCCCCATGCATGGGGCTCAGAAAGCCAGGAGGGGAGGGACTAAATGCTTCCAACGCTGCCACCTCTGGGCTGCCACCCTCCCTGCTCCTCTTTTCTGCAAGTTTATCTCCCCTCCCAGTGGTATTAGGATGCATAAATATTTTGGTTTTCATCCATGGTTCCTGGCTCATAACTATCATAGCCTATCCTTGTTATTTCCTAAATTCCTAGAACAATAAGCATATCTTTTGTTTAAATATTTGGCTTTTGGTCCTGGGTTCCTGAAACCACTTCAGAGCAACTTCAGAGCCAGAAAAGTGAAAGACACTTCTGTTGGACGGCTTACCCCACTCCCTCCTGTTCTCCCTGCACCCTATCCTTTTTCTCCCCAAGGCAGACCATAGAGAAGAATATTATACCCTAATCTTCCCCTGCATTTCTGTCTTGGATCTGGCCATAAAGAAATTCGCAGACCTGCCTGTCTGGCAGGAGATCCTAAGGCCTCCATCTCAGAAGGGTCCTGGCCCATACGTAAGAGGGAGGAAGGCTGGTGCCAAGAGGCCAACAAGGAGCTGAACAGAGGGGCCCTGCTGAGTTTCCCCACTCAGTCTGTTAGCATTGGATTGTGCCCTTCTGCCCACAAACCCAAAAGGACAGGGTTCGGAGAGTCTGGACAGCTGGACACACAGAGGCTGCAGGAAGGTGAATAAGCATTCATCCGTGTGCCGAAGGGGAACACCCCAACTCCATGGGGATGAAGATCCTAGACTCAGGAATCTTCTGGTCCTCACTCTAGATATTGCTCCATCTGCATGTGCATTTGCATACTTCAGACATCCTTTCCAATAAACTAGTAAACGTGTTTCCCTCCGTTCTGTGAGCAGTGCTAGCAGATCTGTCAAGCCTAAGGATGGGATCATGGGAACACCACCTTCTAGGATGTAGGTCATAAATTCTAGAGGCCACATTTGTGACTGGTGTCTGAAGTGTGGACAGACTTAGACACTGAGTCCTGTACCTGTAGGACTTGACACCACTTCCAGGTAGACAATGCCAGAATTTAATTGGATTAGAGGATGCCTAGCTGGAGTCTGCTGCAAAACTGATTGCTTGCTTGCTGTTAGGGAGAAATCCCGTATGTCTTGAGCTCACAGAAGCAGTCTGTGTTATGCATGTCTAATAGGAGAAACTAAGTTAGTTTTCCATTTCCGTCATCAGGCTCCCTTACCTTAGCTCTATGACACCCTCTCCAAATATTAGGACACAGCCCATCCTCCTTGATGGTTTTGCTTCTTGCTTCACTAGAGATTTGCTCCCGACAGAAGTCCAGGTGAAAACCGTGCTTACCGTGTGAACCACCTGTGGTCAGGCACACGGTAGGTGTATGTCTGAGTCACTTTCTTCGTTGCTGAGACACAATGCCCTAAACTCACAACTTAGAGGAGGATGTTTTTGGCTCCCACTTATAGTCCATCAACAGCTGCCTCCAAGGCAGAAAGGGACGGTGGACGGGTCTGGGTGGACAGTGCGTGCAGTCAGAAAGCAGTGAGTGAAGGGAGGAGCCAGGGAAGGAGATCCACCCTTCTAGGACACGCCCTTTGTGACCCGCCTCCAACCGGGCCCTGCCTCCTAACAGCACCTTTGGCTCTGGATTCCTCTGCAGATTAATCCACTGACTAAGCGCCACCCCCCAGGTCCAATCACCTTCCAAGAACCCCATGTCTGAACACATGCATCTTCTGAGAGACGTTCCAGATCCAAATCATAACAACATACAAGGAAGAGTAAGCTCTGTATTAGTTTCTTGTTGCTGCTTAAAAAAACAAACCACAAACACAAGGACTTAAAACTATATGGATTTATTTCTTATAAACTTTGACGCCAGAGGTCCAAAATCAAGGTGTCAGCAATGCTACATTACTTCTGGAGGCCTAGGAAGAGGCATTGCCTTGCCTTTCCAGCTTCTACGGATTTCCTGTTTTCCTTGCCTCATGGCCCCTTCCTCTGACTTTAAAGACACTTCTGTTAAAAGCAGCAGCAGCTTTAAATCTCACTGTCTCTCCATATTCCCTCAGCTGCACATAAGGACCCGTGTGATTGCCTGCGGCCCACCCAGGCTGTCCTGGAACACCTCAAGAGTCTTCGTCCTATCTGCAGAGTGCCTTTTGCATGTAAGGCAACATTCATAGGTTGTGGGAATTAGGATGTGGATCACCACCAGCCAACTCAAACACCATCAGATGGGCTCTTCAAGCTATGTGTCATGAGAGCTGGGTGAAAAAGACCCTGAGCACATGGAAGAAGCTGGATCAGAGTGGAAGGAGCCAGAATTCTTGAACGGCACTGAAACTTTCTCCCTATTGACTCTCATTCTAGGGGCTGGGGATATAGCTCAGTGGAATAAGCGCTTGCCTAGCAAGCGCAGGGTCCTGAGATCGATCCCCAGTGCCGCAAAAAAAAAAAAAAAAAGACTCTCATTCTAGTTTGACATGAATGGGAAATGGAGAATTGCAACCAGCAGGCTACTGGTAACAGAGGTTAGTCTACACAGTGGTGGCAAACCTATGGCATGCATGCCATGGCTGGCTGTTTGTTATCAATGAAAGCTCTAAAAGGCTCACCCTCACTGGCCTATACTGACAATGAAATTTTCCAACTATGACAATGGACTTTAAAAGAACGTATGGAGATGCCATTCATAAGCTTTATATCGCTTTACATTTTACAAGTAAATTTAGCATTTACTCCCTATAATAAGAAGTTGGTCTTTGATCTATGTCAGCAAGGTTACCTAATACACACTAAAAGCTGAAATCAGAGATTATGCTCCTGATCTGCAGTTATCCCCCTACATCTGACCTGCCTCTGAGTTTTCTATTGACTCATTGCACAATACTCAGAGTCCTGATAAACCCCAAATAAGTAACTGCAAATGGTAACAATGGTATTTTAACCTGTTGTGAGTTCCCAAAACTCTTCCACAGACAAAGGTCCCCACCCAACCTTGATTCCGAAGTCAATACAAAAGTTAGGAAAGGGGTCAACACAAGTTGATGTTTCAGGGGCTTCTATAATAAATTTGTTCTCTCATCATTAACTTTCAAAAAGATCAAAGACGATTTACCCCAAGACCTGCAGGAAAAATGAAACCAAAACCAGGCAAACAAGAATAGCAAGATATGAGCCTAGTGGCCAGGCACCCAGAGTTAGGAATTTCACCTGCCCAGAAGCATGTGTGCGCGCGCGTGCGTGCTTGCGTGTGTGCGTGCGTGCGTGCGTGTGTGTGTAGTGGATAAGACTTGGGAGAGGATAGGCAGATGGATGCTGTGCTCTTGGAAACATGTGACCTATTTTCCAAAATGGTCCTTGTAAACAAATGACCAAAGGACCCTGTGTCTAGTTGACCATGCACCTGGCTAGGACAGGAGCCAGGAGTTCCTGTGATTGCACTGCAAACAGCAGAACCTGGGAGCCTCGAGCTGGGACCTGTGAACACTGAGAGACAGGCTGGGGAGAAACTAAAATCCCACAGTAGCTACCTCCAGGCAGGGACCCGGACTGGGTAGAAGGGGCGTTCTGAGAAGCCCCTGTTTCCTCTGGCACCAGAAGCCATAGAAGACCCTGAAGACTTGCCAACAAGCAGGGGAAGGCTAGCCGAAGCAGGGGCCCCACTGCAGACCTCAGGACTGCAGGCAAAGCAGCTTCTCCCACCCCTGCCAGGTGTCTGCCATGTCCAGAAGGAACCCGGTGCAGCCGGAGGGAAAATGGATTAACCAAGCACCTGTCTTGCACCAAGCACCATGCTGTGTGTACTGTGCACACAGTTTAAATAGCAAGCTTGTGGGTGGGGGAGTAGGTACTTTTCTTCCCCCATTTTGAGATGGAGGAATCGAGTCTTAGCAAGTTTAGGAGAGGGTCTGAAGAGTATGTGGGCATAAGCGGTTTGAGCCCAGGCTTCCCAGACCTAACACCCCCGTGCTCAGACACTTGCAAGAGGGCTCCTGCGGCACTCTTTGGGCTGCGTGTACTGTGACAGTCATATCACCTGCTCTCAACTCTGCTCAGACAGAAATAGACCAGAGTGGGGAGGCTCTGGTCCTCAGCACCACAATTAAAGCTATAAATGTTACCAGGGTGAAAGCGCCAACGTTGGCTGGGAATGAGTGTAGTGCCTCAGGGAGCTGCAAAGCCAGGGTACAGGGCTTGTGCCAGGGTGGCAAAGGACAAGGTGCTCCGTCTTCCTTGGCTCTTTGGTCCTCAGGTTTCACAGGCCAATGACACAGAGCTTCTGGAACAGCATGAGGGCCTTCAGAACACTCTGAACCTCTCATTGTTTACACAACAGTGGCTGCTACAAACCCCCAGGGTTAACCCTAGTGCAACCACCATGCTAGAAGAGGTTGAGCCTAAGTGGGGATTCACAGCCTGGTGAGGGCTGGGAAACCAGCAGACTATGGCCTCCAAGTATGTCCGTTCAGTGTCTGATGCTTTGAGTATAACATCCAATTATTATTATTAATAGTAGTAAAAGTCTACAAATGAAACTTTGACTTCACCTCCATCGGACCAGTGATCAGAGTTGATGTCTATGGGCAGAGTTCTGGACACCTGTGGTGGTTGGGGTAGAGACAGCTGCCGTTCACTTCCCAGATCTAGGAGTTCCTGTGGCAGACTAGATACTAGCTGCCTGGCCACAGCCATAGACCAGGCCCCTCTCACCACTAGCACAAGTCTAGACCACCAGAAATCCCCAACCAGTCTCTTAAAGTTGTTATTTGTCTCATGATGGTGTGTGAGTCTAATTGACACTGACAGTTACCTGAATCTAAGACATACCCAGGGTTCCATGGGGTGATGAACTCTATTTTTTAAAACTAAAATTGTCATGTAGTCCCCCCTTCTCAACTCTCCATTATAAAATGTGCCAAGCCATGATTATGTTCTGAATGATCTCATAATGCATAGATGACTTTCAACAAGAAATGACATAGGCACACTTTATTAGACTAGAAATAAATAGAAACGTGGACATTTCTCCCAAAGTCTACTTTTGGAACTTTCTTTTTTAAAAAAAATGTTTCACAGAAATTGAACAATATCGAAACATGATTGAATTTTCTTAGGCATAGGTCAAATGAGAAAGTGGACGGACACTGGAATGGATGAAATGATCCTCACACAGGAGATCTAAGTGGTTCTTGCTCTTCCCTGCTCTCCCTATGATCTGCAAAATAATATTCACAAACTTTATGTTTCTACCAAATGTACCTGCTCAGGCCC
The DNA here is from genome assembly GCA_004027595.1 of Dinomys branickii. Lineage (NCBI taxonomy): Eukaryota > Metazoa > Chordata > Mammalia > Rodentia > Dinomyidae > Dinomys > Dinomys branickii. The sequence continues at coordinate 186,706 of PVLD010000348.1, read as the reverse complement.
ATCTTGAGGGGTTGAAGCTGCCTGGACCAGGCCAAGGCAGTGGCTGATATGTGATATGTGCCACATGCTGGTGGCAGTGACCAGCCCTTCTCCACCTAGCCACCTGCTAACCTGTGAAACACCTCCATGGGGCTCGCTCCCAGCATCCTCAGAGCACCCCTCAAGGAAGCAAGGTAAGGATGAATCGTCCCTGTATCTAGAGCTAAAAGAAGTACCATGCCTAGCTGAGGTTGGAGGAGGTCAGATTCTTCACGTTCAAGTGGCCACCAGGAGCTAAGGCCACCTTTAAGTGTAGACACGAGCAGGTGCAGGTCCAGGCAGTGACCCAGCCTCTATAAACTTATGAGCTTCTTTTTCTCTCCCCAGCAGGCAAGAAAGTTGCATTGCACCGATAGATCATGAGAATAATATGGACGTGTGCACATGGCACACCCTCTTCCTCTCAGTGTTGCTACCATGATAGGGGTCTGAGCCCCCACATCCTCCTCCTCCCTCAGACAAACACTGCCCTGGCCTAGGAAGGGCTGGTGCTCTCTGCTCTGTGGGGCGGCACCACCACACGGGGCACTCTGCCTTCTGTCCCATGTCCTCCCCCCGCCCTAAGAGGCATGAAGGGACATAGTGGGGCCGTGGAGCCCCATCTTTTAGCCATTGTAGACTGGAAAATTGGGGCAAAGAAGTGGAGCAAGGACTCGTTAAAAGGGTCACTTCTCAGTTAAATCCGCTGACTCCTTTATGAAGGAAAAATCTGTGTGAAAAGTGACTGAAATGTTTGTTGGAGGGGGTGTCTCAAAATCAGCAAGCTGCCAAGACACATGGGGAGTCTCCAAGACTCACCGAGCTCACTTCGGCACAGTGACTCACTAGAATCCTTCTGAGGATGGTGACTAGGAAGGAGATGACACATGGCTGAGCTAGGAAAGCATGTGTGATGCTGCTGCCAATGCTCTGGAAGTTTGGAGGGGAAGAGGAGTGGGCTTCAGCGAGTAGCTTAAGAATGGCTCCCCTGGGGGGACAAAGAAGGAAGAATCAACAGCAAGACATAGGCTGCCTGCCCAGTGGGGAAACCGGAAGTGTATAGACTGGAAGTGTGCAAACATCCCTGCATTCATTGAATCGACACATCAAGTGGGACTTCAGTAGGCCAAGGCCACTGCTAAGCTTAGCTGACTAGAGCAGGCACAGGGCTCGAATGGTTGACTGACTGAATGAATGTTTAGGTATTCCCAGAAGCAGGAGCTGAGGATCATCTAGGTCAGGTCAGCCTTGGGGAGATGTGAAACAGTGACCAGGGGCTGTTGCTTTCAAGGAACCTACATTCTAGTGGAGGAGATAAACCATAAAAAAATTAAAAATTAAAAAAAAATCTACAGTAGAAATGGGATTAAGTGAAACAGTTAAATACAGTGCAGAAGAGGAAGAGCGGGCATGTCATTTGAAGCAGATGGTGGGGTAATTGTCAGGCAGGAGCCGGAGGGGCCCTAAGCAAGGGAGTTCCAGGTGAGGAAGGGAGGGAGCCCCCATTGTGATTCCTCCTTTCTGGGGCCCCCCAGATCACAGCTGGCCCCTTGCTCAGTGGCTCACTACTGCCTGCTGAGAGAGCACTCCCAGAGGTGGACATGGCACAAGGGAGCCTTCCCTGTGGGTGTGTAGATGGGTCTGGGCCCCGGGCACTGGTGGGAAATGGCTTCCCCTGCCTTCCACCTGCAGGCCCCTCACGTGCCACCAGCCGCACAGCTTGACTGCATAACTGCTTGGCCTGTGATTACGGCCCAGCTCAGCAGAAAGCTTGTAAATCTTCTCTCACATCATGAAATGCCAGCTATTTCACAGCCAGGGATTCCTGTTCTCATAAAGTCCCCACACCAGCAGACTTGCATCTAAAAGTGGCTTCTAGGCTGACAGATTAATGTCAGAGCTGCCCTCAAGCCAAAGTCTGGGCAAGCAGCCTCAAGGCTGCTCAGAACCAAGGGTTCCACAGCAGACCCCAAAAGTAAGGCATGGTAGGCAGCCTGGCTGCTGGGGTCCTGCCTATGGAGCCCCCCAAGCCTGGCTCCCCAAAGAGCAACTGTACCTTGGGGCCTAGGAGCTGGGACACATTTATTTTTGATATTATTTGAAGGAAAAAAATCTCTGTAAGCAATATATGCAGCTATCATTCATACAGGGAAACATCCACCTTCTAATGAATTCTAGTGATTCCTGACGCAGTCCCCACTAGGAAGGCCCACGGAGTCCCTGAGAGAGAGGAATAAACCGAGGTGCACTGGCACCCAGAGAGATCCTCACCCAGTAAGATTGAGAACCTAAAAATGGGACCCCTGCATCTGTATCAAGTTTCACAAGTAAAGATTCACCATGTAACGCCTCAGAAAAGCAGCAGATGACCAACTGGAAGGATACCGTGGCAGCCTTCTGACATGGCCCCCAGGGATCTCCAGCCCCACTACTACTCACACAGCTGTGTGGTCTCCTCCCCTTGAAAGTGGACAGGGTCTTGTGACATGATCGACTCCCACTAATAAGGACACAAATTGAGGGAATGTCACTGCAAGGCAGGTTACAAAAAGCCGCAGCTTCTCTTTTTGGCATGCTCTCTCTAGCCTTCGGCCCACTCTTAAGGAGGTGTGGGACGTGTTGTGGAGATACCCATGTGGCAAGGAGGTGCTATGTCCAGCTAGTAGTCGTGGTGTTGAGGGGGTGTTGCTGAGGGTGTAAAAGCAGTGGCAGCCTCCTACCTTAGCTGGTGGGCATGCGAAATGGTGTGACTACTATGAAACACAGATTCTTCCTGAAAAAGTTAAATATTAACTTACCATTTGATGAAAGAAATTGATAACATAGCCACATGAAGATTTATATGTAAATATAATGGCAGCATTATTTGTACTTGGGCAAAACCCAGAAATAATCCAAATTTCCATCAACAGGTGAATGACTAAACAAAATGCGGGAACCCTACAATAAGATACTACTCTGCTGTGAAAAACAACAAAGAACAGATTCATTTTACAACATGAATGGGCCGCAAACATAATGCGCTAAGTGAAAGGAGCCACATGTTAAAAAAAAATACATATTGTTTGATTCTGCTGATACAAAATGTTCTAAAAAAGCAAACCTACGGTGACAGAAAGTAGTGTTGCCCAGGATTAGAATCAAGTGAATCTAATTACAAATAACACAAGAAAATGTTTAGGGATGATAAAAAAATATTCTAAAACTGGATTGTGGGTATGGTTGCATAGGTATACAAACTTATTAAAAGCATTGAATTGTATACTTACAATGGGGTGAGTCTTATGTTATGAAAATTATACCTCAATAAAGCCTTAAAAAGGTATACCCTTAAACTCAGTAATTTATAGTAAGGGCATCATTGGACATGTGCGCAAAAATTTATGTCTTTTTTTTTGTACCAGGAATCAAACTCAGGACATTGTGCTTGCCAGGCAGGCACTATGCCACTGAGCTATATCCCCGGCCCTAAATTTATGTCAATATACTCATAAGCGTGGGTTTTATTCAGTACTGGGGATTGATTCTAAGGCCTTGTATATGCTAAATAATAGTGCTTTTTAAGTGAATAAAAAACCTAGAATCTGAATGCTTATTAATAAAGGTGTGGTTAATTCTTATTGATTAAGGTGTGGTAAGCCACTTGTTAAAATAGTATACATCATTTAAGCATGATTTTTACAAAGAACCTTTAAGGATTGAGTTAATGTTTAGGAGAGAGTACATAATTGTTTTTATGACCAGATTTCTCCAACAGCAAAATATGCTTATACATAAATGCTCCTTTTTAAACATAATTGAATTTGTGCTGCGAGTACATGAGTCTATATATATAGTATTGCTAGACGCTTACATGAATATAGTGGGGGTTTTTCTTCTAGACATTTATAACTAGTAAACTACTGATGGCTGTATAAGTAATTTCTGTTTGGTTCTTTGCCCCTCACCATCCTTTCTGATTTCTTTTTCAAAACCTTGCATGCATTTTCAAATCAGAAAAAAACCAATCTGGGGCAGGGAAAGTGATGACAGGTCCCCCTGGCTCAGTGAAATGACCTGCGGGGCCTATCAGCAGCTGTAGGGAGCAGCCGTGGAAACAGCTGCCCTGGGCCACTCACCCCAGTGCGGACTTATCAGTCCGTGAGGAATGCAGGGACAGGGCAGGGCCCCATGCCAGGACACCTCTCTTTATTGACCCCTCTGCCGCGGGGAGGTCTCCAGAGCTGGCTTCTCTGTCACTGCAGGGTCCCAGGCAGGAAAGGAGCAGTGACTGTGGAAGAAGATACATGAGATAGGGCAGCAACTGCTATAATCCCAGGCCGCAGGGTGCTGCGGCGGCCTCCTGGGGAGAATTACATACCGGGGACAGAAGGACCTGGGTCTGAACTCAGACTCTGCTATGAAGCTACATTCTGTGGGGCCTGGGCCAAGCTACAGACCCTCATAAAAATCTGTTTTCCCCCAAAGCGGGGGCAATTGCCCTGCCTACGTCCCAGGAGGCCGCTTGTGTCCCTGGCTAACGCAATTCGAGGAATGAGAAGATTGTGCCGGGTGTTAGTTCCTGGGGCTGCAGTCACAAACCACATTCAACTATTGTGCCACCGTTCTGGAGGCTGCTTGGCCAAAATCAGGGTGTCTTCAGGCCATTTTTTCTCTGCAAGCTGGAGGAAGACACTCTCTTTGCTTCCTTCCAGCCTTTGGAGGTTGCCAACTCTTGTCACTCTTGGCTGGTTGAATTCTGTATCTGTCACCATGTAGCCTTCCTTGCTATGTGCAATTCTCTGCTGCCTCTTACACAGACATCAGTGTAGGGGAACCAGTCCAGTGTGGTCTCATCTTCACAAATTATATTTGCCAATACTCTATTTCCAGAGAAGACTGGAGGCTCCGGGTAGGCATGGATTCGGGGGATGTTTAATCCACTGTGTGTTGCTATAACAGAATACCATGGGCTTGGGTAACATAAACAATAGAAGTTCAGCTGACTTGTGGTTCTGGGTGCTGGGGAGTCTGAGAGGCTGGGCCAGCACCTGGTATGCCAGTGTGCTGTGCTGTGACGTGGACTTGGACTCTCCTGACAGACAAAAAGAAAGAGGCCACTTTACAAAAGAAAATTGGCAATGGTGCATTGGAAATTAAGTTTCCAACCTATGAACTTTTGGGGGACACAGTCAACCCATAGCAAGAGATATTACTTAGCCCCATATGGGGGTACTGGGTGGCATATGTAGGGGGAAACCGCTTACTGTTGCTGTCCCCTTTGGGTTTCCCAGCGCAGAACAAGCTGACTAAGGCACTGGGCAGAGAGCTATGGTAGTTCCTGAACTTGAGCAGAGCACCCATCAGTATCTGAGAAAACACTGCATATTCAGCCTGGAAAAAGACCAAGATTTGAAGTACAGTGTCTAGCAAATGCATATCACTTTCACATCATCATAAAATCAAAACACGTCACCTAAGCCATCACATTGGATTGGGTTACAACTTATGAATTGGGGGAGGGGGTGCACATTCATCCCATTGCAGTTGTAGTTTATTTTTGGTTTATCTTATAATAACCTCATTGCTCCTGAAATAAGCAACACACACCCACTTTATAAAATGCCCAAAGCACACACAAGCACAGGAAACAGGAAAATGTGCCAGAATCACACCTTTCGCAGATAAACTACTGCTGATATTTTTGCATACAGCCATCAATATTTACATATTCATGTTTTTGAAAGCAGTATCCTGCTGTAAAGAGATCGTTGTGACCTGTTTTTGATGTTTATCATCTTTGAATAACATTCTGCATCTCTGCCTATTTTTCAGGTCTCATTCTCTTTTGGTTGCATAATGGAGTGGAAGATACTTAGGGGTATCTGCCTCTTCTGAATTCCTTATTTTTTTTTAGGACTCCACTTAATCCAACAACAATGGAGCCATTGCCTTAGGAAAGGAATGACAGGAGGAAAGCACAGGTAGCATTTGAGCTTTGAAGTTGTAAAAAGTTCATTCTGTCCAGTGACCATGATCCATTAGAGATGACCTTACGCTTTTTGTCCATTAAGAGATGGGAATGGTGGTGCATGCTTGTAATCCCAACTGCATGGGAGGCTGAGGCAGGAGAATCTCAAATTTGAGGCTGGCTTGGGCAACCCAGCAAGACCCTGTCTCAAAATACAAATTTAAAAGGGCTGAGGTGTCACTCAGCGGTACAGCACTTACCTAGCATGTGTGTGAGGTCCTGGGTTGAATGTCTTATACTACAAAAAGGAGAGAAAGAGTTACAGCCTCTGTTCCATCCTGCTGAAGCCCCGTAGGCTTTGTGATAGCTTCAGTGATACGAAAAGGCAGCAGTGATGCTGGCCCCACTGCCCTGCCCCAGACTTCAAAGATTGACAGCTTCAGCCCCTGCTCCAGAAGGGAGGCTCCTGATCTGCTACGCAGGAAGTCTCAGTGCCCTGCAATAGCCACACTAGGAGACCCTGGCAGGTGACACTTGATGTAAAAGAGAGCATACAGCCACAGAGCACCCAGGCACCACACATGGACTTGAGGAAGCACCTTGGAAGTGGGTCCTTCAGCCCCCAGGTAAAATATCTGCACTACTGTATCTGGCAACCCTAGATGAAAATAAAATATATGTGTTATAGGAGCTCAGCGTCTTGGCTTAGGCCCATAATTCTAGCTACTTGGGAGGCTGGGACAGGAAGATTTCAAGTTTGAGGCTACCTGGGCAACAAAATACACAGGCCTGGGGACTTAGCTCAGTGGTAGAGTATTTGCGTAGCATATGTGAGGTCAACTCCTAACACCAAAACATGAAAGTAAACAAAATGGACATGTTGTACCACTAAGATTCAGGGTACAGTTTGTCAGGCAACACTATATAGCCAGAGCAGTGGCAACGGAAAGGAATTTTGGATTGAATGACAAACCAGATCAGGATTGCAGGGCTCTGCTCTTAATGGCTGTGTATCCTTGAGTAAACCACTTACCCTCCCTGGGCGTGCATGTGTTTAACTGTAAAACAGCAAGGCAGTGGTGCCCTCTTTCCCTCGAAATAGGACCTAACTGAAAAATAATCAGCCTTGAACACTAGCGATTAAAAATGCCAGAGACACAGGCCTACCCTTGCCACATGGGACGTCACTGTCCTCTTGCTCAGTGGCTACTCTGTAAGGCTGGTAAGGCGAGCATAGGCTGATTGGGGCTGGAATTCTTTGATCTCTAGTGTCCAAGGCTGATTATTTTCCAGGGAAGTGCAGTAATTCATATCCATAGCATTGCTGCTAGGATGAAGTAAGCCCAGCCCAGAGTTCACATTCATAATCATTAGCTACTGTTGTTTTTCTTTGCGCACTTACTTGGAGGCTTCGTTTAGCACTTACTGTTTTATGGAAACGGATGGAAGATGGAGAAGCGGAAATGTGTGCCTGTGATCATTAGAGTGCGACTAAGACTGAAACCATGCTGACTAGAGGGTCTTCAACCTCCAATGAATAACTGTCCAGGTTCATCTGCCACCTGCAGGAGCAACAGAAAGGAGAAAACCCAGGGTAAGAGACACCCACGTGACGGAGAGGCCCCCCTCTAACAGCGGTCAGCCCTACCCTGTCACCTCTGCTCACATCACATCCCTGAAGTCCAGCCTCCAGGCTTCCCCTAAGTACTGGAGCCTGTTCTACAGGACACACAGGGACTGCTGGGACACCAGCGCCCTCAGGAGCAGCCCGCGATCCTCACAGGTGGCGGAGGTGGGGCAGTGCCGTAGCTCCCTCACCCTCGGGCCGGGTGTATCGGACACCAGTTCCTCGAGTTCCCACCGCCCAAGGTGTCACCTTGCTTGACAGTCATCTTCCATCTTCCACCCTCCTTCCTCATTTCCCCATCTCTACTGCAAGGGCATTTCTTGGGATCAACCCAAAAATAAACTGTTAGCATTCAAATTTTTGCCTAAGATGTTAATTTCGAGCACACATAGATGGAGACATGTATTACTTTATGAAAGACGATCTGAAAAGGTCTGGTATGATTGGTTTATTTCATCTCTTCATCTGCAACAGCACACATAACCTGAAGGACATTACAACAAGTGAACTAAGCCAGGCACAGAACGACAAACACTACCCGACCTCACTTTCTCTGGAAATCTAGAAAAGTCAGCCTCCCAGAAGCAGAAGATAGCGTGATAATTGCCAGGGCCCTGAGTAGGGAGATGGAAATGCCATCAAAGGGCATTGGAATTGGCAGGATGACTAAGCTCTGGAGTTCTAAGCACAGCAACTATACTTAATAATACTGAACTGAATATTTGATATTTGTGAAGAGAGTAGATCTTAAATGTTATCCCCATACACATAAAAAACATAATGTGAGCTGATAGATACGTTAATTAGCTTGGTTGTAGTAACCATTACACAATGTATCTGAAAGCATCATGCTATACAGTTTTATTTATAATATAAATGTATTTATCTGAGTACATGCAATTTTGATTCACTGACTATATATCAATGAAGGTGGAAGAAAACAATTAGTGTTTTGATAATGTTTTTATTCCTGAAGGGGGATGTAAACATCTGATGATGATGTAAAAAGCCAGTGTCAGTTTTTAAGAATGAACTACTGTCCAATTTCCCCACATGTGGCTTTGAGGCAAGTTTCTAGGAAGTCGTGTGAGAGAGAAGGCTGCCTGGGACTCAGTGGCCCCTCTCCTCTGGGACACACAGCTGACTGTCCCTTGTCCCTAGCACAAAAAGTGCTGTGACAGACACCCTCCGGGCAAAATCGGAGTGCAGCTTCCCTTAGGCTCAAATTCTACAGAGGAAAGGCACTGGGTCAGAGGATGTGAACCCTGGAAAGGCTGTGCTTCCCACACTCCCGGCCTCACTCTTCCCCTGCAGGGCCCTGAGGACAGGAGGCTGCAGGCCGTTTTCTGGGTCACAGTAGATACCGGCAGTGGCACAGGTCTGGGTCCAGCCCAGACATAAGAGGCTGAGATGAGGAGGGGTCAGGGGTAGGTCCCGGCTGGGCTCCAGCTATGGAGAATGGAGACTTTGCCCAGGGAAGTGGAGGGGAGTCTTCCCCACATGAGTGGCAGCTTCCTGGGCTGCATCTTGATGATGCCACACTGCCTCGGGGCATTCGTCACTTTCCTGTCGCTAGTACAAATACCTGACACCCACACCTTAAAGGAGAAGACTTTTTTGGATCAGGGGTTCCAGTGGGTTCATTCCCAAGTCATCTGGCTCCAAGGAAGACACACATGATGGAAAGACATGGGGGAGGAAAACCGCTCAGGTCATGGCAGCAGGGAGCAGAGAAGGGAGGATCCGGACAGGAGCACACCCTCCTGGGCTACAGCCTCAGTGACTGCCTCCTCCAGAGAGGCACCAGCTCCTGACAGCGCCCTCAGCTGTGAAGTCAAGGGATGGCTCCACGGATAAGTGGCACACATGAGCTGATTAACTTCCCCACACATGGGACTTCTGGGGGCCATGTTAGGTCTGAACCCTAACTGGCACCTCCCTGGAAATTAGGAAAAGATGTCCCTCTCTAAGGTTCAACCAGGAGGGTCAAGTTAGTATAAACAGTCCTGGCCCCACGGACACACACACACACACACACACACACACACACACACTGCAATGCACACACATAGGCAGCAGCAGACACTCTCCTAGGACAACCTGCTCTCCTACCAGCCCTCCAGGGTAGCAGTTGTGTCAGGGTTAAAGCCTTAAAGGCTTGGGAAGCAAAGGGCACCAGGCAACTGGAGGGCAGGTGGGGCAGGGTGCACATGTGTGTGCCTGAGTTTATGCATAGCCCTGACTCCATTGTGAATTTTGGTCAAGCGAGCTCTGCCAAGCTCTCTGCCCTCCCTCCACGAGAGCCCAGAGCTCTGCCATCCAGTGAGCACTAAGTAAGTGAGTATGTTTGCTATGGAGACGATGAGGCCCCTTGGAAGTCATGCCCTTGAGCAGGGCACAGCCTGAGTTCCTGAAGCAGGCTACAAGGCATCGTCCTTTCTGCAGTCCCCATCTGCTGGTGATCCAGGCTCCTGAAGACCTCGCCTAGTGAAGGCCCTGCTCAGCATCAGCCCAGAAAAGGAGCAGAGACTTCGGCGAGTCAGGGAAGGGCTGGGGGGGCAGGATCTAACCCAGGCCTCAGCCCTTTCCTAAGGGACTCCCTGAGCCCAGACCTGCTAATTAAAGGCCTAGAGGATGAAAGAGGGGGCTTCCAGAGCGGCCCAGCAGCCTGGCAACATGAAAGCCAAGCCCGAGGGCTGTTTAGGGCCTCCCGATGGGAGGATTCAAGGTGTTCCTCTTTATACATTCCTCATTGTGCGCAATCATCGCTTGTAACTACGGAAACCTGTAGTGCTGCCTCCTGGCCTGCTGGGCAGACCGGCCTTGACAAATCAGTGTCTCACGTCCCTGCCCACAGAAATCTCAGAACACACTCACTGCCTCACTTGGCTGGAGCTTTAGGACACAGCAGCCTGGACTTCAGCCCTGTGGAGACAGCGGGAAAGAGGCACCGGCCCCACTTAGAGGGACACAGGCTCGCAGGGTCCGCCCAGGCTAACCTTTGACCCTGCTGCAGGGAACGTGTCCTCAGCACACCAGGCCTTTGTTTCCTTATTGCCTTTCTCCTTGCAAGAGTGTCAGCGCCATGGGGGAGGCTGTGTATTAGTTCCCTATGGTTGCTATGACAACTCACCACAATCTTGGTGGCTTTGAACAACACAAATTCATTATCTTACAGTTCAGAAGGTCAAGTCTCACCAGGCTGCTGTGAAGGGCAGCTCCAGGAAGGCTCCCTCTCCTTGCCCTCTCTGTGGCCCTCTTGGCCACCAATCACATCTCTAGACCCGGGTCCCTTCCCACCCGGCCAGCTCAGGCTCTCCTGCCCCTCGTTTGTACTTATGAAGACCATATTTCTGGCCTCCTCCCTCTGCCCAGCTGCCTGGCAACTTTCATGCTATGCGCAGGCTCACCTCCCCCACCTCCCGCCAACTCCAGGAATCAGGACTCAGCCTATTTGGGGGCGCTCCCCACCATCCTACCTACCACAGGAGTCCTGTTCACTGCCTCAACCCCAGTGCCTGGAACAGTGCCTGCCCTGTGGTAAACTCTCAGTAAAGATACATGAAACGCTTAAGTGAATAAATACATGGCGACACCATCGAGAATAATGTTTAACATCAGTTGTGTTTATCCAGCACGGGCGCTGTTTAAAGTGCTTTGCCTGATTAACTCTTTGCAACCCTAACAATTCTCTGAAGCTCATTTTGCTATTATCTGTTTTATTCTATGCATGAGGAAACTGAGGCACACCCAGGCTATTCAGCCAGTGAGCAGGGAAGCTGGGATTTGATCTCAAATTTATTAACACTGGCTGCGTGTGCTGCCCCTGGCTGGGCACTTTATGTTTCTGATCTCCTTTCATCCTCATGAGAGGCCAGGAAGGGGGCAGGTGAGATAGGCGCCCTGGTCTAAACAGGGCCGAATTAAGTCGCTGGCTCAGCCTGGGGATTCCAGGTGCTAGTGTGGCTGTGGCTGCCTGAGTCTTCTGTGTCGCTAATGCAACCAGGACCCTGCAACCCCCAGGAAAAGGCTGATGCCTGTGCCCTTGCCACAGTGCAGGGTTCCCCGTCTGCCCCACCCCTCGTGACTCATCCCCTGGCCTCCTGTTAGCTTGCAGTAGGCCGAGAACTTCACCAGCATCTGCAGCCAGTAGCTCTGCCTCCTACAGGCTTGTCCCTCAAGAGACAAGTGCCAGCTTCGGGCCTCACCCAGGGCTCACACCACACTGCCCATCTCCCTGGTGACAAGAATGGGGATCCTGTTGTTGGGCCTTATCCATGTTTTTCACATCCCAGGCTTCTCCTTGATGGGACACTGGCCTCATCTCCACCCCAGTGACCAGATGTCCCTCCAGAGCCTCCCTGCCTCCAGCCACTCTGACCACCTCTCCCATCTTGCCCTTGGAGGCCGGGGCACACAGGCTGCTGACCCCCCGCTGGGGCCTCCGATTCCTGCAGCTCCGTGAAGAGGGTACTGCTCAGCCGGGAGGCGCCCCTGCTCCTCTCACTTACATCTTAACCTTTGCAGTCAAAGCCAAGAGCAGCGAGACTCGCTTGTGCCAGGAGCACAGTGGGGCAGTGCATTTCCTGTTCCTGCCAGCACATTTTTCTAGGTCAATGTCAGATCAGGGAAATCCAATACTGCATGTCCCAACGTTTTATTTGAAAACAGAGAAGTGGCTTTCCAAAATAAATAATGTTTACAAGCAAAGTCTGGAGAAGCCTCCCCCAGAAATGGACTCAAGGCCCAGGGAGGATGGATGCTTCTTGGCTTGGTTGCTGTGAACCCAATGCCAGCCCCAGCTCCAGGCCTCCGGGAGGCTGGCTTAAGGGAGAAGATGTGCATATATAAATATGTGTACTTTATTAGGGGATGTTGAGACAGGGTCTTGCTATGTAGTTCAGGTTGGCCTTAAAATCACTGATGTAGCCCAGGTAGGCCTCAAACTCATGGCTATCCTTTTGCCTCAGCCTCCCAAGTACTGAGATATGGGCGTGTGCCATCACGCCTGGCTCTATGTATGTACTGATATGTACAGTATGAGTGTGTTTCCACAAGTGTGTGCACATATCTGTGAGGGTCTCAGAACATGGCTGGCATAAGCATATAAACTGGAGGGATTAGGTACATGTATTTGTATTTGTGCAAGAGTGTGCATGCTGTGTGAATGTGTATGTGATTTGACACCCAGCCTGTCTCTGGATGCTCTCTACATCCCCCCCCCACACCCTTCCATCTCAGAGCTCATGCTGTCCTTTGTCTTAACCCACTGAGGGTCGGGAAGGTCAGGAGCACAGGTCCTGTTATACGGTAGCATGCATTTCCTCTTGTGCCTACCCCTGACCCCTTCTCACTTCTGCATAGATTCGTCATATGGGCCAATTGTGTGCATGCCGGGTTATCGTGCTGGGACCAGCAATTTGAGCTCAGGGTGTGTGAACAGCTCTCCGTGTGGTGTCACATGCTGCCCAGGGAAGCCTCTGGGGTGGGTCTTCAATGACAGCCACCTACACCAAAGTATTTCTGGTAGACCCTCCCACCTTTGCTGCCAGCACAATCTGCCCCAAGCTCACCTCTTCCAATCCAGGCCCCATATGCTTGACAACCACCTCACTCATCAAACTCCAGCCTCTCAGCCTACTCTGAGACCTGTGTGATTTCCCAGCCAACTTTCCTCTTGGTCTGCTTTGCACGAGTCCTGGACTGGGCTGCCTCTCCTGCCCAACCTCCAAATCTTTCACCGACCTCTACTGCTACTGTTCTCCCATTAGTGCTGTGGTTCAAGCCCTGCGCTGCCTCAGGACACGCTCTATGCCCACCTCATGAGGTCTTCTCAGATGAACCTTCTTTTAAACCCGGTGCCTGTCCCCAGGGCATGCATCACTGGAGGATACCTTGGCCTGTGCACCACCGAGGAATGGTTTCAGGTTGCTCCAAGCAACTAATCCCGCCTTCCCCCCTACCCTGTGATCTCCAGCCAGTTAAGAATCCTCCCCATACTCCCTTTGAGTAAGCTGTGGAGCCTGAACACAGGTAGATCATTGATCAGAATGACAAGCAGGGTGGGGAGCAATAGGGTCATAAAACCAAGCCTGCACTGCCTTCCATGACTCACCTCCCGTGCCTCATGTAATGGCGCCTGTGGGAGCTGGGTGACATCATCCCCGTGCCATACGTGAGAAAGCAGAGGCTGAGTGAAGTGACTTGGAGGCCGCAAATGCATTCAATGGCAAAGTCAGGGTTTAATCCTAGCCCTGCCAGAAACTCTCACATCCTTGCCATAACCATACATGGGGAAGGGAGGGTACCACAGGGCCAAAACATGGCAGAATCCTAAAGCACACTCCGTGTAGAAGCCAACAGAGCCAGCCCTGGAGGCAGGCGGCCCACCAGACCTTTCAGGGCTGGAAATGTCCATTTCTGAGCTGTCTCATATGGTAGTCACCAGCCACATGTGACCACTGAGTGTCTGAAACATGGCTAATGGAACTAAAGGACTGGGCGTTACATTTCATTTCATCTTAATTAACATATTTAAGTAGTCTCAAGGACTCAGTGGCTGCCATATTTGAAAGTGCTTCCCAACAGCACTGATGGTAAACCAGTGTGGAAAATAATAGGAATTGCATAATATAGAGGCCTTTTGCTCTGTCATAAGGAAGTGACTCCCAACTTCTTGGGTACCAGCTATGCCGGGCTCGTGTCTCCTGATACTAAGAATGCACATAAGGACCAAGGAGGTTAAGTGTAGGAGACATTTACTAGAAGAAAGCTCCTGAGAGACACAAGGGGGCCTGAAACTATGGTTGTCAGGAGCATTTTATACAGCAAATCACAACCTGGATAACTATGGGTCAAACTACAATCAACCTATCGGATTACACAACTTAGCTAACACTGATCCAATAGAGAAGAAAAGCACTTGGCAAGGGTATAACATTACACTAACTTCAGCTTGTCTGTATGGCCTAACGTAGAAAGAACAAAGGCATTCTTGGCCAGGGATGGGAGTATGGGTCATGGTGTCCTGGTCACTCACCAAGCGACTGAGGTCTTATCTGGGCTCACTGGGCCCGGTGGTGCTAATTACAGTATAATCTCAAGCTGCTGCCTGTCCCAAGGGAGGCCTTCAGCCACAATCTTGGTTTGTCTCATCTTCTGCACTAACTCGCTAACAAGGGCCTGTTAATTTCTATCTAACTTAGCTGTCTCTAATACCTAGAGGGTTCCTACCTTCTTGGAGCACCCTCAAGGGGAGATCAACGTCTCCAAGACCTGTAGTCCATTTCAGGCACACAAGCTCTTAACCTGGCCTCTGCACCTAGAACACCCACATCTATGTGATCGTGAGAATCCCAGCTCAGGAAATGCACAGGACCCTGCCAGTCCTAGTACCGCATCCTTCTGTCACTCTCCACACAGTCACTGCCTGGCGTTGGGCAGGGTTGGGGCCTAAAGGGTGGCCCAGAGACCAGCAATGCAAGACAGTGATGAACAGAGCCTCCCTGCCCTTCAACTTCAAGGAGTGGAGTGCAAGACCCTCGGCAAAACAGGAGAACCAACGGAAGACCAACGTGGCTCTGGCCCTGTGGGAAGGAACCCTCTCCCAGGGAGTGTCTGATTGACTCCCAGGAAGCTACTCTTCTTGGCGGCACTTTGGCGCCACCGCCTGGTCCCCTTGCAGAATGCCGGTGCATGCAAATTGCCAGGAGACAGCGGGACCAGGCGCTGCAGACTGCTGGTGGGTACTTCTTGGTCTCGTGGCTAGGCCCACCTGTGCTCCCTCTGCTGCAAAGAAAGGGTATTTTGCCAGCAGAGCAGGGGAAGGGGCAGGAGAGGCAGCTACACTGACTGTAATGAGAAGTTCCCTCAGTCCAGGTTTCCTGGCTAGGGGTCTCTCCCAGGCATGCTGTGCCAAGCTTTGCGTTCACAGTGAGAAGTTGGGCATGGTCCTTAGTGGCAGCTGCTACAGAGGTGGCTCTGCAGAGCTGGCAGAGTGTGTGATGTGTAAGCTGGTCTCAGGGCAAGGAGAGTTGGCTGTCTGTAGGGTAGAAGGAAGCACAGTGCACGCAGGGAGGGTCCCTCTCCTAGAGGCAAAGCCCTGGGTGAGCAGCAGAGTGGCCTGCTGGGGTACAGTGCCCAGGGTGGCTGGAGAATGTGTGGGGGGAAACGGTTGGAGTGAAGCATCTGGATGAGGCTGGAGAGATGGCAGAGTCCAGCTCACCAGGGCTTTGCTTTCTGCAAACCCCACATACCCAGCTGAGCCTCAAGGTCAAGCCCACAGAGCCTCTGACCCCAAGTTGTTTTCCATGGCTGCCTGTGGCAGTGAGAGATCTGGAGCAGCTGACAGATGCAGCAGGTGAGCAGGGAAGGGATATGGCAAAATCCTTTCCCTCCCTGGGCCTTTATTTCTCCACGGTTAAACCAATAGACTGAGGGTCGCTATCAACACAGTCTTAACCTGTCTGGGCCCTGGTGGCCAGGAAGAAAGCAGGGTTGGGGACATTTATGCTTGGGGAGCTGTCCCCGTGCCCTGCCACACCCAGGAAGGGTGTGGATGGGTGGCTCCACTGACAGGCTCACATCAGTGGGGCTTCTCAGCTGGTGGAGTCTGGGGTTCATTCAACTGGAACATGGACTGTTTTGAGGTCCTTGTGGGGGCTGGTGTATGGCGGAGACCAGTGCTGGGGTGGGGGCCTCTGGATCAGATTTGCTGTCTCTACGGCACAAAAGGAAAGTGTGTTCCAAGAGATCTTCACTTAAGCACACTGCGATTTCAATATCCTGTATCTTTCAGGTGTCAAGAAATAGTCTTCTTTTGATTTTTTAAAAATGTAAAGACTGTTCTTAGCTCTTAGATCACAGGGATGCAGATGGCAAGCGGGCTTTGGCTTGGGAGCCGGGCTTACTTACCCACCCCCGTCCTGCTGGCTCCTGTGTGAACACACCCAGCCTCTTCCACCCCCAACTCGCCTCATCTCTTCACTCTTCCCGTCTCCTTTAACCACCAAGGCCGGCTGTGAATGTCACCTCCCCAGGAAACCTTTCCTGACCTGGACAGTCCAAGTCAGTCTCTCCCACCACAGAACTCTGTAGCTTTTGTGACATGTGTGCATGTGCATATGTGCGTGTACATGCATGTGCATACATGCGCACCCCCTGCCCCGCACCAGACCTGTGCTGTCCTGCGCAGCAGCCACTGGCTACTGACCACTGTCATCACCTATAACCAGTGCACCAAGTACAGGGAGCGGCAGACACAGGGCCTCTAAGGACCTTGGGTTCCCCCCTGCACTGTCTCTGACACCTTATTTCATCTTCCCCTCAACCCTGGGCCATGCAACGGCAGATGTGGGAGAGGCAGCGGCACTTCTCTGCAGCAGCAGGGCTCTGCCAGCCCTCTGGTCAGACAGGGTCCAGGGTAAGCTCAGCAGAGAAACTTCTCTCCCCTCCATGCATCACGGTTTCGGTCAGAGCGATGCCACCTTCCTGCCCTCCTTCAGCACACTTCCTAGTTCACCATTTTCCTGACTTGCCTTCAGCCAACTCCTCTGTAGAATGTGTCCAGTCTCTGCCCAGGCTTTGTTCTGCCTTTCTGGACGCAGGTATGTCCCACTGGTGACGTCCACACAACCCTACAACCATACACCGGATGCCTGTGGTCCTCCTGGGCCTCAGTAGTATGGTGGTTCTCAGAGAAGGCTCTAAGGCAGGCAGCTGAGCCAGCGCGGTCTCAGAGGGTGTCCAATCCCCTTTCCAGCTCCAGAAGCGACCCCCCCACACACCTGGCCTTCCCTTCTAGGAGCGCAGCCCTGTAGGGACCCACCCTTAGCCCTGGGAGGATCAGTCTCTGCTCTGGATCATGATCCTGGGGCCACAAGATGGCGCTGCTCCCATAGCCTTCCACCGTCCACCCCCATCAAACACATCCATCCCACCCAGCGGGAGACCTCAAGCCAGGTCTGGGGCCAACAAAAATATTTCAGCATTCGGAAGAAGAGGTTTTCCCCAGGCTGCTTGCTGAATTTCTGCCTCAGCCTTCAACTGCCAGAGATTCAGACGAAAGAATTCTGCTATGAAAAATGACCATCTCTGTGTATGCACTTAGAAGTCAAGCAGGCTAGAGCCACAGGGCCAAATCCCCCTCCAGACAGTTGTGTGCCTGAGGCCTCACACACCCTGGCACAGACAAGAGGCTGGCACACGCTTGGAGCACACAGAACACGGGTGCTCGTGTGTGCAAAGGAAAGAGCGGGCGGCCCTGCACATTACTGAGCTGGGTTTTGTTTATTATTTTATGTTTAGCTGCTGGATTTTTATTTTAAAAATTTAAATCTTACATAGTTGCCAAATACATAAAATGGGGTGGAGGGCATAAAAGATTATGGCTGCTCTGGTTGCAGGTGTATGGACAGAAGGGTCTCCTCCCAGCTCAGAGTTTTTGGCAGCATGGTTTGAAAATTACTGACCTAGTAATTGGTTCATTCCATAGGAGAAAAAAAGAGGGATTCAGGGAGGCCAAAGGACTGTGTGTGATGTTTTTATTTCTCTAACATATGTCCAGACTCTCCTTCAATTATGGCAGTAACACAGGATGTGGGTACACATTTGTTCCAGACTTCTCAGCATCCGCAGGCCCATCCGACCCTCACAGTACCCCTGAGAGTTTACAGGGTGGGCAGATACTCTGGTTAGAGAAACCAAGGCACAGAGAGAGACCCAGACTCATTTCAGAGCACACACTGTGCGTGTCCCTGATGACTAAAATAAAACACTAGCAAGAGGAAGTCCTGTGACAATTCAGTGCAAAGACCCAGAATTGAGTCCATGCTAAGCTTCACGCAGAAAAGACAGGATGCTGTTTGGTGCTGGGACACAAGCCCCAAACAAGAAAAGGGAAATCAAAGGCTCCTTGAGAGTACGACCCTGCCTTCCTCATTTCTGTAGCTCCCAGGCCGAGCATAATTATGCAAGCCTGTGGCAAGTTTCTAAGCATTGCTTAAATGAATAAACAATGAGACAGAGTATAAGTATCTTTGGCTCCTGAGACAAGCAATTAAAATGCTGCCCAAGTTAATACCATTTGTACAATCCACACAGAGTCTTGAGAGACATCTTGTGGGAAGAGGGGCTCACAGGGCACAGGGCAACCCTCAGTTGGTCTTGCTGCCTGTCTTTCTGAACAGTAACCTGAGGGGGAAAAGGTAAGCTTCAGATGGTGCTGGCTTTCTGCAGCATTTTTGCTATTTGAATCTTTTATTTAGGTATTCTTTTTCTTCCTACTAAGGATGACTGTGATTTATGTCATAAAGAATGTACCATGGAAAAGTCAACGTATTCAATAATATAATATTTCAAGACTTAGACTTAAAATTTTAAAGTGGCTGCATGTAGCCAGGAATGGTGGGGCACACCTATAATCTTAGCACTCTGGGAGGCTGAGGCAGGAGGATCACAAGTGACTCAAAATAAAAAATTTAAAAAAGGGCTGGACTTCCAGGAAGATGGCGACCGGGTAAGTAGCAGAGAAAGATCTCCCAGAGGATTGCCACCCAGACACTGGAATATAGCAACATGAGAAAGGCAAGAAGGAGAGAAATGAGTCCTCTGGACCCAGGAAGGATCTGAAGTGAGAATTGAAGCCCTCACAAAGAGCAAGCAAGACCTCTCCTGGAGGAAAAGCTCAGAGGGCCGCCATGGTGCCTCTGGGTACACATTTGTTCCAGACTTCTCAGCATCCGCAGGCCCATCCAACCCTCACAGTACCCCTGACAGTTTACAGGGTGGACAGATACTCCGGTTAGAGAAACCAAGGCACAGAGAGAAACGGAAGAGGAGGCAGAGAAGGAGGGAGTCACTGCTCCAAACACACCTTCTGCCCCCTCTTTCATTCCAGAACTTGAAGCTTCAGCTTTGGAGGCACATGCTTGTGGGAGCCTCCTGACACAGCCAGGGCAGAGCAGAGTTCCGAGAGCTATTCCAAAACCAGAGAGAAGAAAGCAGCCCAGAAAAGAGGCAGCAGCAGTTGGGAGGTGTTGTCGAACCCAGTGTGAGGATGAAAAGTTACAATAGCCACTAAAACAGAATCCCCACTCTGCAGCAACCTTTCTAATCAGTGCCCAGAGACAAGGCGGAGTCAAAGCAACCAGTACACAGCCCACCACACCCAGCTCTACACCTGCCCCAAGGCTGTGGCCACCTATCTCTCCACTATGTGAGAAACTACCAGCAGAGAGCAGCGGCAGCAACCCCAGGGCCACAGCAATTCCCTGCCAGGGATCCAGCCAAAGAACAAATGGGAACTGGAGCACAAGAGTAAGAGAGAGCTACAGGTGGAGGTGGACCACACGGCCCCACACCCTTCTCACTCCAACACCAAGCAGGAAGCATGAACTGAGTTACTGGGCTTCAGCTCCCACCCTGAACTCCCTCTCTGAGCACTTTAAGCCTTGGTGGCCCGAGCACTCAACATGTGTCCCTGACAGCAATGAGCTGAGTCCACAGACTTCAGGACTCACCCTAAACTACTAATATGAGCACCAAGAGGGACTTCATGCTGCTTGCATATGTGAACCTTGTATGAACCCATAGTAACAAATTACATGAAAAGCAGCAGTCCTGGAGTCCGAGAGACAACAGCATACTTTATGCAGCAGACCCGAGAAAACCCTCTAATTCTGTCCTAGAACTAATAACTAAAATGAGTACACATCCTGGACTACCACAGTGAGCACGGGTGGGGGAGACCGCACACCGCTTGTGCCCAACATTGTAAGTGCACCCAATGCCCAGCTGCAACGGGCTGGGAGCAGCAACGCTGGAGATCGAGAGGTGGGAGGAGGCAAAGACCTAGAACTAGGGTGCAGACCTGGTTCTCTAGCTGGGTGGAGATAGCCTCCAAAGAGTCATAGGTGGCCTGCAGGGAGACACTAGTTGCCTAGGAGGGGACCCCAGGGGCCTTGACAGGGAGCTCAGCAGCTTGAGGTGGGAGGGGGCTCTCTCCAGCCTACATGAGAACACTCAAGACCTGGACTGGGCCTCTGACAGCATGGCAACAGGGCAGAGCCTGGTGGTCTGCAGGGGTGACCCTGAGGAATCAACCGGGCGTCTGGATGCGCTGTATCAAGGCGGAACCTGGCAGTTGGTTGGGTAACCCCACCTACTTGACCAGACCCCTGATGGCCTTGAGAGCTTGTCAATGGGGGTTTGACCATAGTGCACCTGGTTCCCTGCCTATCCACTGTCTTTGGGGATGGGTGCTTTTCCATCTCCTGCCATAGCAATTTGTGTATACTCATGTTTGTTGCAACATAATTTGAAGCAGCCATATCTCTTCCCAATGTGAGAGCCTGAGGGAGTAAATAAACCAAAAAGTACAGTTATTATCAGAGGGAAGATGACTGACTGGGTATAGAACAACGGAGATGAGGATGGAGAAAACTGATTAATCAAACGAGCCATCATCTGTATAACTGAGTAACAAGTGTGAAGATAACGTTACGTAATACAGCATCCAGTGCTCATTCCCTACTATCTTTTCTATGATTTGGTATTTCCTTTATTGTTTTTGTGTTAACAAATGTGAAGATAACATTATGTAATACAGCATCCAGTGCTCATTCCCTACTATCTTCTCTATAGTATTTTATTTTCTGGATTGTTTTTGTGTTATTCTGGTGTATATGTCTCCATTCCTTTGTTTTTAAAATTAAAAAATAAAATAAAATAAAGGGCTTGGAATGTAGCCCAGTGTGAAGGCCCAGGGTTCCAGCTCCAGTACAATCAGTCAGGCGATCTGTAAGTGACTACATGAAGTTGAACGTGTGCAGTTCAAGTGCAGTGGGCACTGGGTAAGTAAGTGATGATTAGCAATCCAGTGCTGCAACAATTTACTAAACCCAACATGGCCAAGAATGAGTGCTGGGTAAGGGGGTGCTATGGACGAGGTATGGGTTAAAGTGTCTCCTGTGAGTTCATGTGTTGGAAACTTGTGCCCTAGTCTGGAAGTGTTGAGGTAGCAGGTCCTTTAAGAGGTGGGAAGGAATTGGTCATGGGGATACCACCTTGGAAGGGACAAATGTGGTGTTGTGGGGTGAGTTCACTGTTGTGGGAATAGGCTATTTTAAAGTGGGGTACCAATGTGCTAGGCCCCTGCTGAACACAGCCTGTTTCCTTTCCAGTTCTCCACTGTGTTGTGATACAGCCCAGGTGCCCTTGCAAGACACCAGTGCCATGCTGTTCAGGTCCGCAAGCCACCAACATCATAAGCCGAGTAAACCTCCACTTCAAAAAGCACCCAGCCTCAGGTATTTTGTTATAACAACACAAAGTAGAGTAAAGCAATGGGGAAGCAAGAATGAGCAGGACAAGCCCAATGGAGCTTGCCAGGTAGATGGGACAAGAGAAGCACATGAACAACCACAGCACAAGGTGGCTTGCAATGAAAAAGAACGATTCCACTGAAAGCTATTAATGGTTTTGTCTGCTTCTCATCTTTCACTTGTGATTACATAATGAAATCCATCCTCTTTACACATGAAGTGCATCTTTTACTTCTACAGAAATAGAATCATGAATTCAACACGAGAACAAAATATTAAAAGCAGCTAGAGAAAAGAAACAAATCACCTATAAAGGAAAGCCTATGAAAACCACAGCAAACTTCTCAACACAAACCCTCAAATCAAAGAGATTCTGGAATGAGGTATTTCAAGCCCTAAAAGCAAACAAACTTTAACCTGACTAATGTACTGTTATGGTTGATACATTGTGTCAACTTGGGGAATCTAGAGGTTTAACTGAGTGATTCAGCAGGAAGCTGGGGTGCTTACTTTGTAAACATCCTGAGCCTGTGGAAAAGGAGGGCATGGATATTGTTTGAGAGGTTCACAACCCCCGGGGGGGGGTAGGCTGTTTATACAATGTAGGGGAGAAAAGGAAGCTGTTTGCAACCATTCCGCCCTTTTGCTTGTGGCTTTTGCTGTGCTCTGCTGCCATGAACAGTTTGCCCTCTGCCATGTGCCATTCTGCCTCAGAACCAGCCAAGTAAGGACTGAAACCTCCACAAACAGTAAGCTAAATAAACTTTTCCTTCCTTCAATTTGGGCGTTGAGTATTTTGTCTCAGCAATGAGAGAAAAGTAACCAAGACAAAATTTGGTACCAGGAGTGGGGTCGTTGCTGTGACTATACCTGACCATGTGGTTCAAGAGCCTTTGGAAATTGCTTGTGGGAAGAGTTTGGAAAGGTTTGGAGATGTCTGCTCAGAGCTCGGAAGACCAGAAGGCTGGTAGAAATACTGCCAGTAAGGACCAGGTTCAGGAGGTTTCTGTTGAGAAGAAGGACTTCATTGATTGTTGGACTCCAGACGATGTATGTTATGGCTTGGCAGAAAGTTTGTCTGCATTTTGCTCGTGTCCAGAGACTATGCCTAAGACTGAGATTAAGGGCAGCAATGAACTGATAAATCTGGCAAAAGAAATTTCAAGGCAGTCGAACGTTGGGGCAGTGGCATGGCTATTGTTGGGGGCTTTCAGCCAGATTTATATTGACAATCAAGAGCAAAGAGCCCAGCAGGATGATTTAAAATGTTGTGAGTTTGGCCAGAAAGGAAGCTCCAGTAAAGCTATGGATTACAAAGATAAGGCTAAGGATATCTCTATTGCTGAGAAGGAACAAGAAAATGGAAAAGATGGCCTGAGGTCATCACAAGCAGCAAGTCTCCACCCTTTTCAGCCTCAAAAGTGTATAGGTGAGAGACCTTGCCTTGAGAAGGAAGCTAAAGAGCGCCATGTTCCAGAATGGTGGCGGCGGCCGCACCAGGTTCCAGAATGGAGATGGCATAGAGAATTTGCTCCTCAAAATTGGATTCATTATGCTCAGCGATCCAGGCACTCGACCCCTAGGGCCAAGAGAGAGGAAAGTTTGGCTACTGCTCCAGGTGACAGCAGACCTTGGCATCATCCATGTGGCCCTGGCTTTAGGTGCAAGGAAAATGCAAGAGTTCTGAGGTTAAAGAGGCTTCCACCCAGATTTCAGAAGGCCTGGGAGGCCAGGCAGTGTGCCTCTGAGAGGGCAATATGTGAGGCTGTAAGTGTAAAGCAGAAGGTGCCCTGGAGTCCTCAGAAGTTTAGAAAAGACAGGAGCGTGGATCATCTGAGAAAAGCTGCCACTGGGGAGCAAAGCAGACCTAAGAGAGAAGCTGTGGAGGCTGTAACCACCAAAAGCGCCATAGGGGTGGATTCACACAAGCCCTTTGGAGCTTACAATGTGCCACAAGTTGCTTCAGATGCTGCATGTGAAATTATAAGACATAATGTTAGCCCTGCTGGATTTTGGACTTGCTTTAGTCCCAGTGCTCTGTATTACCCTGTTGGTGCCTTTTGGAATGGTGATATTTATTTTGTGCCTTTAAATATTTTAAATGTTGTTTAATTTTCATTTGTATGGGGGCAAAATATTATGGTTGTAATATAAGAATGGCTTTGTATATGGAAACTGGTTTAAAGAAATGTGTCTGGTTGCCAAGTTGACAAGGGGTGGAATGTTATGGTTGATACATTGTGTCAACTTGGGGAATATAGAGGTTTAGCTGAGTGATTCAGCAGGAAGCTGGGGTGCTTACTTTGTAAACATCCTGAGCCTGTGGAAGAGGAGGGCATGGATATTGTTTGAGAGGTTCACAACCCCTGGGGAGGGGGTAGGCTGTTTACAATGTAGGGGAGAAAAGGAGGCTGCTTGCAGCCATTCCGCCCTTTTGCTTGTGGCTTTTGCTGTGCTCTGCTGCCGTGAACAGTTTGCCCTCTGCCATGTGCCATTCTGCCTCAGAACCAGCCAAGTAAGGACTGAAACCTCCACAAACAGTAAGCTAAATAAACCTTTCCTTCCTTCAATTTGGGCGTTGGGTATTTTGTCTCAGCAACGAGAGAAAAGTAACCAAGACATGTACCCTGAAAAACTATCTTTCGAAATCAACAGAGAAATAAAATACTTCCATGACAAAGAACTGAATTTCTTCACTTGACCACCAAACCAGCTCTACAAAATGCTCTGAAGCATATATTAGAAAGAGATAAAAAATACCAGAAACACAAAATATCAATAGAAAGAAGCTGCCAAGAAGGGAAAGCAATTAAACAGAGGAGAAAGATAGGGAACCAACAACAGGAAAACAACATGGAAAAGATAAGCCAATACATATCAATTATAACCATCAATGTAAATGGTTTCAACTCACCAATCAAAAGAAACAGACTGGCAGAATGGATCAAGAAACAAGATCCAACAATATGCTGCATTCAAGAAACACATTTAACCCCAAAATAAAGTCATAGACTAAAAGTTAAAGGATGGAAAACAATTATCCATGCCACAGGAACCCAGAAATAAGTAGGGGGTCTCTATTCTATTTGCAAACCATGTATACTTTAAGCCAAAACCGATTAAAAGAGACAAGGAAAGTCACTACATACTTGTTAAGGGAATAATACAAGAAGAGATAACAATCATAAATATATATGCACCAAACTCTGGTGCACCCAACTACATAAAACAAATATTAACAGACATGAGAAACCAAATAAGCACTAACACAATTGTAGTGGAGGACATAATACCCTACTTTCACAAATAGACAGATGCAACTAGACAAAAAATCAACAAAGAAATATCAGTGTTAAATGAAACCTGTGAACAAATGGACTTAGTAGATGTCTACAGAATGTTCCACCCCAGAACATCAAAACATACATACTTCTCAGCTGCACATGGGACATTCTCCAAAACAGATCATATATTAGCACACAAAACATGTTTAAGTAAATGTAGATGAACTGAAATCATTCCATGCATATTATCTGACCATAGCACAATGAAACTGAAAATCAACAAAAGAAATCACAAAAACTACATACATTAAACAACACCATTCTGAACAACCAGTGGGTCACAGAGGAAATTAAGGATGAAATTAAACAGTATATAAAGTTAAATGATAATGCTGATACCACATACTGAAACTTTTGGGATGCAATGAAAGCTGTCCTAAGAGGGAAATTTATAGTGACAAACTCCAACATCAGGAAAACTTGAATGAGCTCAAACATCTTAATGTTGAACATTAAACTTCTATAAAAAAGAACAAGGCATACCCAAAGCCCATATGAGGGAGGAAATTATAAAGAGCAGAAATTAATGCAATTGAGACTAAGAAAACAATACAAAGAATTAATGAATGGAAAGTTGATTCTTTGATAGAATTAATAAAATTGATAAACCATTAGCCAACCTCATCAAAAAGAGGAAAGAAAAAAATACAAATTCAAGCAATTAGGAATGAAAAAGGGGAAATCACAAAAGATCCTACAGAATTCAGAAGATCATCAATACCTACTATGAGAACCTATATTCTAATAAGATAGAAAACACAGAAGAAATGGACAGATTCCCAGACACAATCAAATTGCCAAAACCAAATCAATAAGATATAAAAATTCCAAATAACCTGATATCAGCCAATGAAATTGAAAATGTGATTTAAAATTCTAAAAGAAATTTAGAGAACAACTAATGCCACTAATGCTGAAACCCTTTAAGGAAATTGGAAGGGAAGCAATACTTCCTAAATCATCTCTAGAGGCAAGTATTACTCTGATTCTAAAACCAGAGAAGAACCCAACCAAAACTGAAAACTATAGGCCAATCTCCTTATTGTACATAGATGCAAAAATACTCAATAAGATACTGGCAAATAGAATGCAGAAAATCATTAATAAGATTATACACCATGACCAAGTAGAATTCATCTCAGGGATTCAGGGATGGTTTAACATATGCAAATCAATAAATGTAATGCACCATATTAACAGAATCAAAGACAAAAGTCACATGATCATCTCAATAGATGTAGAAAAAACACTTGATAGTCGAACACCCATGATAAAAAAAAACCCTGCAGAAAATTGAAATAAAGAGTCTTCATCTAATAAAAACCATCTATGACAAACCAATAGCTACAATCATATTAAATGGTCAAAAACTGAAAGCTTTCATTCTAAAATCAGGAACAAGACAAGGATGTACACTATTACCTCTCCTATTCAATATAGTTCTGGAAACATTAGCCAGAGCAATAAGATAAGAGAAAAATAAAAGAAATAAAGATAAGAAAGGAAGAAGTAAAATTATCATTATTTTCAGATGACATGGTACTCTACATAGAAAACCCCAAAATCTCCACCAAGAGAACTGTACATTTAATAACCAAATTCAGTAGGGTGCTGGATACAAAGTCAACACTCATAAATCAATAGCATCCCTCTACACAAGCAACAAACTCACAGAGTGAGAAATTAGGGAAACAACACCTTTTATAATAGCATCCAAATAAAATGAAATACTTGGGAATCAATCTAATAAAAGAAGCGAAAGATCTATACATGGAAAACTACAGTACTCTGAAAAAGGAGATCAAACAAGATATCAAAAAATGGAAAGATGTCCCTTGTTCAAGGATAGGAAGAACAAACATAGTGAAAATGGCCATACTCCCCAAACTGTTATACAGATTAAATACCACCCCACTCAAAATACCATTAGCATACCTCACAGACCTAGAGAAAAATTTCTAAAATTCATTTGGAACCAGAAGAGACCTAGAATAGAAAAGCAAAAGCAATACTGGGCAACAAAGGCAAGGCAGGGGCCATCACAATGCCTGACTTGAAATCATACCATGAAGCTACTATGATAAAACCAACATGGTACTGGCAAAAAAGAACAGTGCTGAGGATCAGTGGAACAGAAGTTGCAGACAAAAGTCCAAGCACGCTAAATCACGTTATCTTCAACAAATGAGCCAAGCATTTTCACTGGAAGAAAGATCGTCTCTTTAATAAATGGTGCTGGAAAAACTGGCTTTCCAATTGCTGAAGACTAAAACTAGAACTATGTCTCTCACCATGCAATAAACTAAAGTCAAAATGGATCAAAGACCTAAATATTAAAACAAACATTAGGTATATGAAAATAAGTAGAAATCTTGAAGACATACGTGTAGGCAGAGACTTCATGAACAAAACCCAAACTGCACAAGAAATACCACAAAGAATCAAAACATAAGATCTCACCTTATTAAAAAGCATCTGCACAACAAAAGAAATCACCAACAAAGTGTAAAGACAACCCACAGAGTTAGAAAAAAATTATAGCTAGTTGTCTCTCAGACAAAAGACTTATATCTAGAACATATAAAGAATTGAAAAAGATCAGGCTCCCAAAATTCAAAGAGCCAATCCAAAAATGGACATCTGAGATGATACACACTCCTCAGATGAAGAAATACAAACAGGAAATAAATATATGAAAAAAATGTTCAACTTCACTGGCCTTTCAAGAGATGCAAATTAAAACAACACTGAAATTCTGTCTCACCCCAGGAAGAATGGCTATCATGAAGAAATCAACCAACAACAAATGCTGGAGGGGCTTTGGTGGAAAAGGAAACCTTCTCCACTGTTGGTGGGAGTTTAGACTGTTATAACCACTGTGGAAATCAGTGTGGAGACTCCACAAAAAACTAGGATTGGAACTCCCATTTGACTCAGCTATTTCCCTTCTGGGTATCTTCCCAAAAGAACTGAAAACACCGTACCACAGCAATATATGTGTACCCATGTTTATAGCAGCACAATTTGTAATAGCTAAATCTTGGAAACAACCCAAAGACCCATCATCCAAGGAATGGATAAAAATGTGTGTTTTTTAAAAATGTAATAGAGTACTACTCAGCCATAGAGAAAGATAAACTTGAGACTTTTATAGGTAAATGGATACAACTTGGGACCATACTCATAAGTGAAATAAATCAGACCCACATGTATAAACATCATGCTGTCACAGTGTGAGAAAATGAAAGAGTAAATAACGTTTGAGACCAGCCTGAGCTACAAAGTGAGCTCCAGACCAGCCTAAACTGCATAGAGAGACCCTGCCTCAAAAAGACAAAAAAAAAATCGAAAATGTACAATAGGTACTGTGAATAGAGAAGAAACTCTACAAAAGAAAACTTGTGATGGGAGGAAGGGGAAAGGAAGGAAGGGAAAAGAAAAAAAATATATGTACACACAAGATAGTTAAGGTAGTTATACAGCTAGTTTCTCTTAGTTCATTGAAAAGAAAGTTTTGTGCTAATCCTTTTTGGAAAATATTTTATCCTTATACCTGGTACTCTGAACAACTGCTATGAATATAACAATACACGATGTATTAATTGTGATTACTCTCTGTCTTGGTTACTTTTCTCTCGTTGCTGAGACAAAATACGCAACACCCAAAATGAAGGAAGGAAAGGTTTATTTAGCTTACAGTTCGTGGAGGTCTCAGTCCATACTTGGCTGGTTCTGAGGCAGAGTGGCACATGGCAGAGGGCAAACGTTCATGGCAGCAGAGCACAACAAAAACAACTAGAGCAAAAGGGAGAAATGGCTTCAAGCACCCACTTTTCTTCCCTTACATTGTAAACAGGCTATTCCCCACCCAGGGGGCGTGTAGCTCTCACACAATCTCCATGTCCTCCTCTAACACAGGCTCAGGATATGTACAAAGTAAGCATCCTGGCTTCCTCTGGACTTAGCAAGTTGACACAATGTATCAACCATAACACTCTCCTACTAGCCTGTTTTGAAACTTTTATTGTTATTTTTACTTTTCTCTGTTTAAAATAAAGTGGAATCATGTTATATTCATTTTTCTACAATCTTCCCATATTAACATACTTGAGCAGCTTCATTCATTTGAAAGACTTTCCATGCTATTCATCCTTTAAATACTTCCTGAGTGCATAACCTATATCAGACACAGTGCCAGGCATCATGTAATATGGAAAAAAACATGACTCCTGCTCTCAGCTAGATCAAGCCTTATGAAAATTCCATGATTCAGGAAATCATTTTCCTACTGCTGGGTATTTCCATGATGCCCACTCTTCTTTGTGAGTGATAATAATGATAACTGAGATTTATTGAACATTTACTATAAGCCAGGAACAGTGAGAAGTATATTATTTCATTTAATCATTGCAAATAGCCCACTGTTGCAGGTCTGCAATAGATAAGGAAATGGAAGATAAGGGTTTAATAATTTGCTTGAGATCATGCAGGTATTAAAACACCTATCTCCAAAAAACCCTGCAATAAATACATTTGTTTGTATACTTTTTACATTCATGGGACTATTTCTGAAGAATAACTTCTTGGAATTGGAATTTGTGTGCCAAAGGATATACAAATATTTTAAGAGAAAAATGAAAAGATACACTTTTGCATCATTAAAAAAATCGTTCTTATGACTGTTAGGTGCATTGCCACCAGTCATGTATCAAGCACTTGAAATGTGGAGAGTCCAAACTGAGGTGTGGTATGACTATACAGTACATGTTGGATTTTGAAGAGTTACTATGAGAAAGAAAGAAAGAACAAGAAAGAAAAGAAGGAAGGAAAGATAGAAAAGAGAAAGGAAAACAAACAATGCTAATGTACACTATAGGCACTGGAATCTGTTGCAGCAGAATTTCTGGGTGTTGGGACCAGGCATTGATATTCAAAAGCTTTCAGAAAATTCCAGTGTGGGGCCAGGCACACAGCTCACTGGTATATCACCTGCCTGGCAAGCACAGGTCCTGAGTTTGATTGCCAGTACAAAAAAGAGAAAAGAAAATTCCAATGTGCAACCAGTGTTGAGAAATTAACATCAATAAGTATGGCCACTACGTATTACCCGAGCTGTTTAGCTGTTTATTATAAATAAA
This sequence comes from Dinomys branickii, assembly GCA_004027595.1. Classification (NCBI taxonomy): domain Eukaryota; kingdom Metazoa; phylum Chordata; class Mammalia; order Rodentia; family Dinomyidae; genus Dinomys; species Dinomys branickii. The sequence continues at coordinate 156,308 of PVLD010000348.1, read as the reverse complement.
TATTTTAAAAGGGACTCTGACATGAAAGCCATTGGCTTCTGTGACATCTAGCACTTCTGGAGTGCCTAACCTATACCTGTGTAATGAAGATTGGAGAAACAAAATGGCCTTTTATTTCTCTTTCTTCAGGAAAAAAAGAATGTCCTTTCCCTCTTAGAACTAGTATGTTTCATATTTGTTTCTGATGTATCATTTTGACCTAGAAGATAATTAAACTTATAGTATGGATGAGTCTACATATGGTGAAAGTAGGAAGCCATGCAAAAATAACATCGTATTGTTCTCTTGCTGTTTTCAAATTCATTGAACAAGTGCATTGAGTGTAATTTCAGCTCTATGAACTATTTGGAATCTACATAAACTACCTTTACCAAGGCTGCATTTTGCCACTCTGTGGGGTGGCTATGTGGCCCTTTGACAAGGCCTTTGTGTCCATCAGGGACTGGACAAGACGTGGGCAGCAAGGAGGTGCCAAGCACACACTTTGCTGCTGTCTAATAGTGCTGGCACCTCGAGATGGCAGAGTAAGGAAAGAATCCTGAATTCTAGCTGGTTTGAAGAGTTACCTCTGGTTCGTTCACACTAGTGTGAAGGATCGAAGGGAGGAGCACCATGTTGGCTTTAGAGGCAGCCGAAAGACGTTTAAACACTTTGGGAACCAGAAAGACACATTTAAAGGGACACTTTTCACTGTGGGGACGGTCTGTGCATTGCAGTATGATCAGCTTCCCCAGCTGATGGCCACTAAGCCCAGTTACCCCCACACCAAAGTCACATTTCCAGTGCTTAGGGGTAGCATCAGAAGCAGCGAATACCATCTGCTGCCACCTTTGTGGCAAGCTTCAAGCTTCCCTGAGCAGATCTACTGGGTGCTACAGAGCAATAAAACCAGGAAAGCTGTTAAAGAGGCTATATTCTCACTCTGAATGAGACTGTGGGAAAATCAATTGCCTAAAAGCTAGTTTTGACTTGGGGAAAGGGATTAGGGGGTATGAAAGAAAAAATTATTAATGACACCTGAAAAAGATCAGTAAGGCAGACCTTGTGCAGGGACACTAATGGAATAAGTACAGGAATCACTGCAACAGGGTTTAGGACACAATTCTGAACACAGCATGAGCAAGTGGGAATTTATAGCCAAGGAGCAGAATGGGGGTTCACCTCTTTCTCTAGAGATCTGCAAGGAAGCTGCACAAGGCCCTCTTGGAGATATAATTTATATATCATAGAATTCACCCACTTATGTTCAGTTAAACAGTGTTATAGCTTATATCCTCCAAACCTTACACGCTCATACGTGGGGGTTTGGGGAGTGACTTGATAATGGGCGTGTGTTACTGGATTAGTCCACTGATTGGCTTTGCATAGTTCTGGGTATGGATGATGGATGAACTTATAGAACAGGGAAGACCCACCTGGGTGTGAGTAGCAGCAACCAATAGATTTGGAGCTTGGGTGGATTAAAAAGGGAAAACAGAAGAAGCCTTGCAGATTCCTGCCTGTCATCCATGGACTTTTTCTCCTTTGACATACCTTCATAATGCTTCTTTGCTTTGGAACCCTGAGCCTCCATAAACTGTGAGTTAAAATAAGTCTCCTGCTTTAACACATGGGGGTTGGGTATTTTGCCTCAGCAATGAGAAATTAACTAATACAAGTAGCTTTTAGTATGAGCACACAAGGAGATATACAACAACCATAACAATTTAGAACATTTTCATCACCTCAAAAGGAAATCCCATATGCATCAGCAGTCACACGTCATTTCCCTCCAAACCCAGCCCACAGCCCTAGGTGACCCCTGGTTTACCTCCTGCTTCCCAGCGATGTGGACATTTCATGTAAGTGGGATCATACAATATGTGGTCCTTTCTTATGGGCTTCTTTCACTTACATAATATTTCCCTTAGCACAAATGAAAGCACAGTGAAGTTTTCTCAACATAATGTTTACTTACACTACAACATGTACCATTTCCTTTTATCATTCAGTGACATCCTCTTGTATAGATGTATCACATTTTTACTTTAATTTATTGGTGGACCTTTGGGTTGTGCCACATTTTGACTATTACAAGCATCACTAGTTAACGTTCATCTCCAAGCTTTGGAATAGATGTTTTCATTTCCCTTGGGTAGATAGCTAGGAATGGAATTGCTGTGTTAGATGGTAATTCTATGTTTAACTATTTGAATAACTGCCAGACTTTTTCAAAGTACCAGTACCACCTAAAACACTTGTCATCAGCTAATAAGTAATTGATCCCAGAAGCCTTCTGGAGAGTGTTCTGGTCAGAGATTTTTTTCCTAACTTCTGTTGGGCTGGACTCAGAGAGGGGCTGCTAAATATCAGGGGAAGACATGGCTCCCAAGGGAGACTACTCAGTGTTAAATTGGTCCTGGATCCTGTGGGCAAGGCTGGATCTAGGGCTGCAGTCCATGGTTGGTCAGAATCTCACCTCATCTGTGAGTTACATGAACCTGAAATGGGTCTCCTATAATGTGTCTGCAGCATGCTGCCTGCCTGTTGCAAGGAACAGATATGCAGCTGATAGAGATCCCAAGAGATGGACAGAGGCCAGGTTCTAGAATACAATGCCAAGTATCTTAGTTGCTTTCCCATCACTGGGAGAAAATACCTGGCACCTGCAATTTAAAGGAAGAAGAGTTTATTTTGGCTCACAATTTCAGTGGGTTCAGTCAATGGTCAACTGATTCCAAAGTACAAACAGCATGGCAGAGGGAAATGACCAAAGAAAGATGCTCAACCTATGGCAGCCAGGAAGTAGCAAGAAAAAGGAAGGCAGTAGGGACAAGCATGCACCTTCGAGGTCACACCCCCAGTGATATACCTCCTACCAAGCCCCATCTCCCAACAGCACATTCAGCTACTGAACACATGAATAGTGAACTCACTGATGTGTACAGCACCCTCATGATACAATGACCTTACACATAACAATTTGGGGAGAGCATTTTAGACCTACATCATAACACTCAACATGGAAGGATCTGGTATTTATTATGTGTCTGCTGTGTGCCATAGGCATGAGATAAGATATATACATTTAAGGGTCCTAAAAGGCCAAGGTAAGGGCACCATGATCCTTTCTGGGGTTGTTGTAGGCAACTAAATTAGATAAAATATTATAGGCAGTCAGATATGGCCGGGCCCTTGAAGGAGCCAGTGCAGAACATGAGACACCTTGCCACTGTGGGAGAGATAGGTACCTCCACTATGAGCCTAAAAAGATAAAAAAAAAAGGCACCCAAATACATCGCTAGGGATGGACATCAGGAATTGATATTCTAAATAGATATCTATCACCTTGATAAAGCCATCAAGAGCCACCAACCCAACCCCCTACAGGAAAAGATCATGTTATGTTTTCATACCCACTTGCTATGTGACTTGCTTCCCCATTTGATCCTGATTTAATCAATTTTACCTGAGCAACTATACTTATAATCTTATTGGTTGACCATAGTTTTGTTCCACTGCATGCCCATCTTGCAGTTTCCCATTTTTCCCACCTTGGACCTGCTTCATATAGTGGATTTGCCCTACAAAACTCCCTAGCAAAGGCAGAGTCCTGGGCAACCCACGCAGAACCCCTTCTGTCTCTCTTGGGCAGAAGCTTTCTTAACCCCCCAAAATATATTCTGCTCTTAACCTCCATTGTCCCTAAAATTCATTCAATCTTAGGGAATATGAACTTGTACTGGACACCTAGCAGGTTGGGAGTTTTCCCCCCTACATTAGGGTGAGCCAGCTTTAGGGAGGATCTGTGCTGTATCTGTTGCCGTTTCTCTGCCCTATTTCTTTTTCATTCTTTCTCCCCTAGGAGGTCTTTTACGCATTTCCAACATGCCCTCCCACACAATTTTAATACCAAAGATACACTATTTGTTTACACATTGTGTGTGTGCATGAGTGCTTTCTACACAAAGAAGATATTATTTGCCCCCCAAACAATGGATTCTTGGCCCCTGCCCTGGTGACGGGACTGCCCCCTGCACAGCAGATGCCAGAAGATGAGTGGGGTGAGGCATCTGTTTTCATGAAGCTCAGGTCCAGCAAGGTGACAAAATGAGCCACAAACCAAAGCAAGAAATGCTGGAGACTGCCATGTAAACAGCAGGACGATTCTTCTTGCAGCAAGGGGAAGCAGGAAATGAGGCGGGTGGATTCAATGCACCCTTCCTCTTTCTTTCCAGTTCTCCAAAGCCACTGTGAAGAGTTCTACCTTTTCAAATGACTCCTGAGAACCTGATTTAGCAGCACAGTAGGAAGTGTAGGTGGTGGAAAGTCAGGGTGCATCTCATGTGGATTGAAGTTGTGGGCTGCTCAAGAGGGAGGATGTGCTTCTGTCCAGAAAACCCTAAACCTGACCTAGTAGTGGCAAACCCATGGCACACATGTTAATGTTTTGCTTTTAAGGAAAAGGTAGTAATGTGTGAGTTGTTTTTTCTGAACTAAAACCATGATATTAAGGTTTATGGAGTGTTGGAATAAGTGAGTTTTGGGTTGGAATATGGGCACAAACGTTCACCATTACTGCCCTGACCCTAACCCTGGCCCCTACCTTTATCCTAGTCTGTGCCTTAGCTTTAACCATAGCACTAACCCTAAACCTAAAACTAAACCTAACCTTAACCTTAACCTTAACCTTAACATTAGCCCTAACCCTAGCTCAAGCCCTAACTGGAACCCTAACATTAGCTCTGGACCTAAACCAAACCCTAATATTACCTAACCCTAACATAACTCATTAATTCTAATTCAGCCCTAGCCTTAACCCTAAGATTACCTCTAGTCCTAGCCCTAGCCCTAAACCTATCTTTAACCCTAATCGTAATCCTAACTGTAATCTTCATATAAAACAGCAGAACAAAGCTATTATATCAGTTAGACTTCTAATCCACAGGTCATGTTACTGAGACATTCTAACCCTAATCCTAACCCTGACCATAACATGACCTCTAGCCTAGCCAAAGACTTAGCTCAAATCCTAGCCCTAGCTGTACCTCTAATCTTAAACCTGAACCTAGACCTAGCCTAAACCTACACCTATCCCTATCCCTATCCCTATCCCTATCCCTATCCCTATCCCTAGCCCTAGCCCTAGCCCTAGCCCTAGCCCTAGCCCTAGCCCTAGCCTAGCCCTCCACCTAGACCTAGACCTAGACCTAACCTTAATCCTAACCCAACCCTGACCCTAACCCTACATTTAAACCTAGCCCTAGTTTTAGCTATAAAGCTAGCCCTAGCTCTAAACCTAACCCCTAACCTTAACCCTAACCTCAAGCCCAACCCTAACAATAACCTTCAGCAGAATAAATTTGTGATAGCAATTAAACTTCTAATCTAGAGTTCATGCTAGTGAGACATTCAGGACTCTTCTGCCTCCTGCTTTTCAACAGAGCTTTAACAGCACTTTTTATGCCGAAATGCTATTCATTGAGGCCAGATATACACGAGCTCTAGAAATCAGTACTGCAGATAGGCAGACATTCCAGAGAATATACTGAAATTCCAATCCTTGTATCTAGTCTATTCCAAAACACTAAAAGGCTGAGCTGTTTGCAGTTGCAAGTTGCACTTTATGAACCATTCTTTTATTCATTTCCAAGCATACAAGATTGCCAACAAAACCCAAGTAGGTCACCTTCGTTTTAAAAAGCAAAACAAATCTGGTATCAGTTAGTCTTCTAATCTAGGGCTGAAGCTGGAGAGACATCCAGAACTCTGCCATCTCCTGCTTTTCAACAGAGCTGAATAGCACTTTTGAGGCTAAATTGCTATTCACTATGCAAGACTGATATACACGGACTCTGAAATTCAGCATTGCAGATAGACAGGCATTCCAGAGAGCATGGCCAGACTCCATTCCCAGTATTTCATCTGTACCCAGACACTTGAGAGCTCTAGCTGTCTGCAGTTATAAACTGCTCTTTATGCACTACCTGTCCATTCATTTCTATGGGAATAAGCATGCCTAGGAAAATCCCAGTCTGCAGCCTTCATTTAAAAGAGCAGAGCTGCCAGGCTGGGCAGCAATGAAGGACATGTCCTTTAAACTCCAGCTGATTTTATAGCTACATTGGTGGCCTCTCTTAGTCTCTCCTAAAATTAATCCCTTGTCCACCTGGCCATTTTTGGCCTTTGTCCAGCATATGCCGACAACACAGGGCCAGTGGAGGCCATCTCCATTGTCCTCTAAGTATAAATATTTTGGGCATGTCTGAGGCAGGGCCTCGCCTTCACCTTCTGTAAGCAAAACCTCAAGGCTTTCCCGCCATCAGAAGTGAAATAGCATGCTGGATTTAGGGAGCAGGATTTCCATGGTGTTTTTCCTCTCTTTCTTCTTTTTAATCACATGCAACTGTATTTTACTGCATTTTAATTTTACTTTATTTGAAGAGCTAAAATCAAAGCAGGCATCTTGTGCACGTTAAGCAAGGACTCTGTTCCTGAGTTGCACCCTTAATTCTTACACAGTGATTTTCTTCCTCTTTCTTTTCTCCTTCTTCTTTTAAGGATCTGGTTTATACCAACCTGGGGCACCGTGGGGAGTATATGTTTGGTGTTTGACCTTATTACCCCTGGCACGTAACTGCTGACATCTTTGGAATAAAAAGTGATAAGTTTCTTTTCTGTATTCACGAGATGATCAGTGACCAGGTCCACAAAATAACTTCATATCTAGTTACCAAAAAAGCTCAAGATGATTAGAAGACTGAAACCGTCTGCCCCAACTCTGGCTACAATGGGGTTAATCACCATAAGTAGTGGTTAAATTAATCACATCTATGTAGTAGAACCTTCATCGAGACCCCAAATTACAGAGATTGGAGAGTTCCTGAGTTGGTGTGTTAGTCAGCTTTCTGTTGCCATAACAAAATACCTGAGATGATCAACTTATAAGGAAGAAAGCTTCATTGTGACTCATGGTTTCAAAGGGTTACAGTCTATGGCTGGTGGGCTCTGTTGCTTTTGGACCTGTGGTGAAGCAGCACATCATGGGGGAAGGATGTGTCAGAGTAAGGAATCAGAGGAGGGGTCAGAATGCCAGTCTTTTCTTCATGGGCATAGTTCCAATGACCTTCCTCCTTCCTATATGCCCTGCCTCTTAAAGGGCCCATCACCTCTCAATAGCCCTACAACCTGGTAATCAAGCCTTTGGGTATATTTAAGATGCAAACCATAACAGAGAGTGAGTACAGTGAGGTTCTGGGAGCCTGGCACACCCAGAGAGAACTCAGAAGCTGCATATAGCTCTTTCCTCTGCATCTTTCTAGTGCCTGCATTTTATCCTTTAAAATAAACTGGTAATGGTAACTAAAGTGCTTGCCTGGAGCTATAACAAATGGGTCATAGGGAAGTATCTTTCTGTATGCTGTTCTGACAAATTATCATTTTAGTATATGTGCTGCTGAAGCAAGCACTCTGACAAATTATCAAACCAGACAACCAGACAAATTGTCAAACCAGCTTGATTATAGCTGGTGGGCACAGGTAACATCCTAGGACTTTTCACTGGCTCTGCAGTGGGGGTGATCTTGTGGGACTGAGCCCTCAATCTTTGGGGCCTGTACGGATTCTGATAATTAGCATCGGAAGGGAATTAAATTGTAGGACACCCTTTTAGTGTCAGAAAAGTTAGAAAACTGGGTGTTGCTGTGACAACCCCCACACACTTGTATCAGAACTACTGTGAGTGAAAACTGCTCTCAAAGCTTTGCCCAGCATCCGTCAAACCCAAGACCTGTGCCCTTCACCAGCTCTATCTTGCTGATGATGTGCCAGCCCTGGGAAACAGGCAAGTTATCACCCCTACCTTCCAGATGTGCAACCCCAGGCCAATAGAAGTGAAGCAGTACCACATCACCAGCCAGAGCACCCCAGCTGGGATTTCAGCTCCAGACTGACTCTGCAGTATGCACTGATTTTAAAAAATGATTTATGAATTGACTTCTATGTTTTGCATAGGTAATATGTACACATTTTACAAATGTCATCAGGTACAGGAAAGTAAATAGGAGATATTCTACACTGATTGATACCCAGTCATGTACTAAGCATGTTGTTTTGCGCTCTTTTAATTTTTTTTTTTGCCTTTGCAATTTATCTTGGGCAACATTCCTCATTTTCTCTTTTTTATCCTAATTATGAGATAAAATTTACTTACCAAAAACCAACCAATTTCAAGTGAATAGTTTCAGAGTACATAGTCATTCACAATATTGCATGCCACCACCTCTATCCAATTCCAAAATATTTCCATCATTTCAAAGTACATCCCACATCCATTAATCAGTTTCTGCTCCCCCAGCCCCTGACCACCATAATGGGTTTGTGGATATTTCATAAAAATGGAATCATATAATATTTGTCTTTTTACTTACATATGTGTATCCACCCATGTTGCAGCATATTTCGGTGCTTTATTTTTCACGGCAGACTAGTATTCCTGTATGTATATGCCACAATTTGGTTACCCATTATTCTGTATGGGTATCTGAGCTCTTTCTACCTTTGGCTCTTAGGAATAGAGCCACCATGAGCATGTTGTCCTGTGTATGTACTCGTTTGAGGGACTGCCGGACTACTTCCCACGGCGACAGAGTCATTTACATTCCCACCAACACTGCACGAGGCTTCCAGTGCCTCCACACCCTCAACAATATGTGCTATGAGTGTGATCACTGCCGAATGATGTCAAGTGGCATCTCACGATGGCTGTGGTGAGCGCTTCCCCTCCCTGATGCTGCTGAGCATCTCTTGCTGAGGGAGCTGATGATGAGCTGCTGACCACTTGTTTGTCTTCTCTGGAGAATGGTCTCTCCATCCTTTGCCCATTTTTTAATGGGGCTCTTTGTCTCTGTGTGGTTGGTTTGTAGGTTCTTTTTGCCTCTCTGGCTGTGAGACCCTCATCACATTCCAGTCTCACTTTCTTCCTGTCTTTGCTCAAATGTCACCTTATCGGGAAAGCTTCTCCAGTGGGCATCAACAAAAGAGCAGCTCACTCCGTCCTTCTCGTCGCCTGAGCGCTGTTCATTTCTCCCGCGGTGTGGGTGTGAGTGTGCGGTGAGGACGGTTTGCAGGCCTCTTTCTACCCCACACAGTGCAAACGCTATAAAAACAGTTTATTCTTTTATTCATCTCTCCTCCAGCACCTACAGCAGAACCTAGCACGTATCATTCCCCAATAAATATTTGCAGCCTGAATGAATGAGAATAAAATCTCTCTATTCTTTTCAGAGGTGAAAATAATTCCTTGAGGTTTTATAAAATAGGAATCCTAAACACCAATTTCTCAAACCTAATTTCTCTGCTCATCGAACTTTTGATTTTTTCATACTGGAAATTGAACACAGGACCCTCAAACTGAGCTACAACTCCAGTCCTTTCAAATTTTTGTTAAACAGGATTTTGTTAAGTTGCTAAATTTCCAGGCTGGATTTGAAATTTTAATCCTCCTGCCTCAGCCTCCCAGAATGCTGGGATTACACTTAAATTATAGGAGATATTCAGTTCTATTTCAACCCTTGCTTAACCAGTTCACTCTAGGATATATTCGGCCATCAGCCCACAAAGGCAGCTGTCCCTACCTGTGTATACTTTGCATGCTTCGGTCTGAACTGCTTATTCTAACCTGTGCAGGAGCTGTTGCCAAACCAGTCTGCAGTCTAGTGGCTTTTCATGGTCTCTCTGTTCCTGACCTCACCTTCCCTTGGATGTGACACTCAGCACGGTTTTTTAACTCCCTGAATATCCATCATATTCTGTAAACTTTGCTCTTTATCCACTTATTTTTGGAGCCCTCTACCTTAGTCCATTTTCCTGAGCCAACATTCACCAATTCCTCCTCTGTTGGTCCTGTCATTTGAAACTTAAGAATGGTTCATGGTATGTTACATATTGTTATCTTCCACAAAGTGGCTCAGATTACCAGATGTAAGAATGCAACGTTGATCAAACAATTAAAGAGAATAAAAAATAATAAAAAACAGTTTTCTAATGATACAGAGTTTCACTTTTCACTAATGGTAGGAATTCAACAATGGTTGTTATATTGCATATTGTTGTCTTCAAATATCTGGTAATCTGAGCAACTTCACTGAAGATAACAATATGTAATATAACAACCATTATTAGTTTCCTATGTTGTTTTGAAATTCTTTATCATTTTTGTTGTTTTTGTGTTGTTTTGTTTTTATCTTTGTTGTTGTTTTGTTTTCCTTTCTCTTTAAAATAAAAAAAATTGAATGGTTCATGGTAACTGTTGGTTGAAAACAACTAGAAATGTAAAACTTGAAAAACACTTGAGGGTTTCATTCCATTTTATCTATAGTCACAATCTCTTTTCATTTGGGTTGGGGTGCTAACAGCAATACCATCTGTCTCTCCTTTCCACTAGGGAAGGCTTGTAATCTCCTCAACAGTTAAGCTATTTTGGGGAGGTGCTGGAATTGAACTCAGGATCTTGCACTCGCCAGGCAGGTACTGTACCACTCAACTATATCCCTGGTCCCTCCTCAACAGTTAAGAATAGAGCCAGACGCTGTAGCACATGGTTGCAACCCCAGCACTTGGAAGGCTGAGGCAGGAGGATTTCAAGTTGGAGGTCAGCCTAGGGTACTTAGTGAGAACAGAGAGAGAGAGAGAAAGAGAGAAAGAGAGAGAGAGTTATCACCTGGGAATTTGGCTCTGACAATTCTAGGGTCCCATTCAAAAGCCTGTCTAATACCCATTGCCCCCTTGAGTCTGATGCTAGCTGAAGTGTGAGGACCACTAGCCCAGAACGTGATGGATGTTAGGATGTGCTCTTGGCAATGTTGCTCAGCTGCAGGACCAGCAGGTGAATTTGCAAAGAAACCCAGCCAAATCAGCAAGGAGCTGTCACTTTGCAAAAGTGTAAAGCACATGGACCCATAACTAGGATCTGCCTCCGATCCAGAAGGAATAGATAGAGCGAGACCACTGTGGGGATTGCTTGTTAGCAGCGGAAGGGTTGAGACCCTTATCAGCAGAACTCTTCCAGGGCCACAGCCCTGCCAGCAGTTACTGAGTGATCATAAGGCAGTATAGTAACACTGACCCAAAACTCCACAAGATGAAACCAAACCTGTGATGTCAGACCCATTCATCCCTCCCAGTGAGGGGTGACCCACTTCCTCTAAAAGTTAACGTGTTGATCTTGTCTCAAGCAAAAAGGAATTCTGCGAAGCTGGAGGAAATGGCCTTGTCAAATAGCAACTTTAAACATACAATTTGAGACGACCCAGTGCAGGAGTTCCCAGGAGCTCTACAAGGAGCTGGATGATTTAAAAAAGACATTCTTGAGATAACTACATTTGCTGCCTAGAGCCATTTTCTCACGTCTTCAAACCCTTATCGAAAGCCCAATCTGTCACCCTGAGGGAACTATTCCTTTCCTGGAACTCATGCCCCGCAGTCCTCCTTGACAGTGAACCCTGACCTAAATAAACTTCCATTTAGTTTTATTTTCACCTGGATACGTTCTTGTACCATCCATGTCCCTGACCTTCCATACGCTGTCTTGCTGGACAACAATGACAGGAATCAAAATGAAAAGATGGGCTAGGGGCCTCCAGGTGTCCTTTGCTAAAAAGCCCTAACTCTTCGCCTAGTCCTACAGAGGCCCAGTGAGTAACTAAAAGCAGGATAAAATCTTGGCACCTCTGGTCATTTTGTATTTGTCTCCTTTACTACCTTATACTTCAGGTCAGATTCCTGTTCAACTCTGCATATAGTCTCATATTAATCTCTTAAGGCACGCTTGTCTAAAATCTGGTAATGCAAGGTTGATTAATCTTAAATGTACCCAACCTCTCTTGTCCCCTCTCAAGATCAAAGGTGCCAAGATAAAAATAACTAAGATATTTTCAAGATTCCAAAAAAAGCAAGGCTTAGGACTGCCTCCTAAGCAGAAGCAATCATCTGCCCATAGGCATCAAATGGTCTCCTCAAGGGACAACGAGTTGAGGGGCAGGACCTCGCAGAACCAGACCTGAGATAAAAATCAAGCAGGCCACAGTTTTAACAACATTCTTAACTGTATATATCTGTTGCCCCTGCCACAATCCTTCCCCTACATAATCCTGGGACCCTTGTCAGTATCCCAAAGGCAGGGTTCAGGACCATTGTTCCCTGTTTTTCAATACAGCTAATAAAGCTCCTTCCCCAAAGGAGCTTGTCTCTTCCATTGGCTTTTGGGGCCTTCTGGAGCCTTCCCAAACCAGAGCTTTCATCCTAAAACTCCAGTAACAAAGACATAGTTTGAGTAATCTTTTTCCAAACTTCTCTAATCATAGGAAGTCTTCTCTGTGTTCCCTGTGGGGCTTTGGACAAATCCCTGCATTTGAAACTTGCTTAATTTTCATTTCAGAACTGGTGTCAATTCTAAAGCAGGAGAGGGTGTGGAGATCCTGCAACCCTGAGACAAGAAAAGCAGTCTAAAATGCGAGTATCCCAGCAACAGACCTAGGAGTGGATGGGAACATGTTCTGCATACAGAACTTGTTTACTAGGTGAACTTGTGACCCGGGCGTCCTGGCAGCTCTGTGTGGGAGGCAGATAAAAGGTTTGCCTGCCCAAACAGAGCTGTCTGCAGCAGACCCTCTATGGCCCTTTGTGGTCTCAGCACTTCTGCGGGGGACACTCCCTCAGCCTGCCTTCCCTGAAGCCCCGGCTGAGCAGACACAAAGCAGCTCTGTTCCCTGCCCACTTGGCAAAGCTCTGTTGGCCCAGCCTGGTAATAATGTCAATGACGTTGATAACAAATAATAGCCACCACTCCCTGGTGCTTCCTGCATGCCAGGCACTTTGCTTGAAGGAACCCTTTCTCCTAAGGCTTACAACCGCCCCATGAGATAGATACTGCTCCTGGCCTCCTTTTATAGAGGAGGAAAATCGCAGCTCTGAGAAGTGCAGAAACGTGTCCAAGTCCCCAGGAGAGTAAGTAACAGAGCTGGCATTGCCCACAGCTCTCACTTTTACAGTTAAATTGCCGCACCTTCCAATAAGGACTTTTTTAAAGGTAGGCTTTTGTTACTTTTTTGAGCAAAAGAGCAACTATATAAAAATGAGAAAAGTTTCAAGAGGCACATTAGCTTATCCAGAGTACAAATCTAGAAGGCAGCAAATGCACTTCTGTTCCCACTTTGTGATTCATTCCTCCTTGGCTTCCTTGCCTGGCACACCTGGCATCAGACAATGCCCCTTTCCCGAGGACAGATCCCTCCCATCTGTGGAACTGACGGAGGTGTTGAGGGGTCAATTTGTGCTGCAGTTAAATATCCAGACTCAGGAGTTCCTCACACCTGTTAGAATCCCTGGCTCTCATTATAAGCAAACGACTTTACATCTATCTCCTCCCCACTTTCTTTTACGTTGAATATAACTTATGCGCATTAAATTCAGACTCTCAAATTTCAGCTTTGACAAACCTGCACCGGTATCACGCACCTACCACAATGATCAAGGCGGAGCATCCTGCAGTTGTTCCAACTCCTCTGTCAACCTCTCCCCCTCTGCAGTCCCAACAGGGCTTTCTTTCCTGGGACATTACATGAATGCAGGGAGTGGGGGGCCTTTGGCATTTAGTGCCTTCTCAGTGCACTGTGCATCTAAGATGCGTCTGTACAGTTGTGTAGACTGGCAGTTCCTTTCTTGTTACTGTTGGCCAGGAAGAGTCTTCAAGTAGTAACGGCCAAGGTGAGCTGTACCTCACAGGAAACACCTGGTGGGCTGTTAGAGCAGCACCTGTTAGGTCTCAGCTCACTATTTTCAGGAGGGCACAACTGCAAGCTAGGATAGACTCTTAGATGCTCAAATACATGCCCCAGACTCAGCCCAGACGATCTGAGTGGTGGCTGGTGATACAGGATTCAAGTGGGAACTTGCTTCGGTGATGACAGAAACCAGAACTGAGGCAACAACAAGAAATGACATGCAAAAGTTTTAACTGAAACAGAAGAAAAATAGGGAGGCACTGCAGCTTGAAGAGAAGAGAAGCTGAAGGAGGCACCCCTCTGATAGAGAAAATCAGACTGGCCTGTCAACAAAAGCTAGAGACTGGTCTTTAGAGGTATCGTCAGGATGGGCTAGGTCTGCTAGTTTTCCACTGGGTCATGAGTGTAGCACTGTTTTGAGGGTTTTTTGTTGTGTTTTAAGGAATCTGCTCCCTGTGTAGGATGTGGATTAGTGGTCATTCTCACGCTTGCTGATGTCACGATGCCTCCTGCTATCCTAGCACATCTGGTCCTTGCAATAGTAGGAAAGTCAGAGGAGGGTGTGTTTCATACACTGTTGGCAGGGAAGGACTGGAAAAAAGATTTGTCTCCCTTCTCCTTTAGTGGATAACAGGTCATGGACTAAGGGCTGAGAATCTCTTGTCCCCATGAGGGTGTCAGTCCTATTTCAGTGGGGACTTGGAACATTTGATGCCCATGGGCTGGAGAACCCTGAGAGACTTAGGTCATGGATGTTATGGGTCAGGGTCAGGACACAAATTCAGTGTTGTCTAGTTCTAGTCCCGCCTTCTCTGTACTTCTCCAGTAGCCTCCAGCCACAGCCTTAGGGAAGCAAGCCCTGCTGAGCCAGGCCATGCTGTCCCAAAGGTCAGAGAGGAGGCTATAGGGAGGAAGAAGAGCTTTGTGGTGAGACCTGGTGAGATGAGAATCCTTACCAAGGATGTTTCCTGCTGGCCTACAGAACCAGATCACACTATTAAGATGCCCCGTCCCACACCTACTAAATCAGCATCTGGAAGTGCAATACTCAGGCCTCTATAATTTTCAGTAAACTTCTGTAAGGATGATTTTACTATGCAGCCAACATCAAGAATTGTTCTAGAGGGCTGGGGTTGTGGCTTAGTGGTAGAGTACACAGGTTCAATTCCTAGTACGACAAAGGGCTGATCCCCTCCCCCGCAAACCAACTAACAAACTTACCACCGAATCAACAGACAAAAAGCCCTGCCCCAAAGAAGAAATAAACATATCATTCTGCCCCCAAGCAGTGGAGAGAACTGGACAGAAACACATTTCTAGATACTCTTCCCACACAACTTCCTAATTAACATAAATCTTCACTTTTCCTCTTTTTGGTGCTTGTTCCACCAAAATTCTCTTGCTCCTTAGCACACTCTAACTCTGGCACATGAAAGAGCACACAGAGCACATGGATTCACCTGCTAAGTAAAAACCCAAGACAGCCCAGCTCCAAGCTTGGCCCTCTCCTGTTGCATTCCAAGGGTGATGGCCAGGAGTAAGGTCCTCTGGGTGTCTTTTGCACCCACCCACGGAAACTTGGCAAATTCAATGTGTGTTTTGGATATTCTGTGCCTGTTACTCATGGAAACCCTGAGTCCATGTGGACACTCTTTCCAAAGGCAGATGGAGTTTCCATTCAGAAAAATCTTGGCACCAATTTCTTTAGAACAATAGCAAGTTACAGGCAGAACCCCAGGAAGGCTCTGTGAAGCCAGTGGCTGGCACAGTGGGTCAAGACTTGGCTGACAAAAGGGAGGTGTCCCTAGTGATCTGTCTCTGCTCAGCAGGAACAGGTGGAATCTCTGTGTCCTAGAGCTCGCAAGTGAGATAATGTCTTCTAACAACACAGCCCTTCCTTGGAGAGATTTGCTTTATTAAAATATAGAAGTCCCACCCTTCAAACATCTGCAAAACCCATCAGGGTATAAGTGTTAGGCATGTAGTTAGACATTAGCAGGCTGAGAGACACAGCAGGGTCCAGAATAGTGTGCTTTGCCAGTTATAGTTAAGTAAAGAAACAAAGACCTCAAGTTATAATATATTTATAAATCATGTGTTAGGTCTCAGGCCCTCTCTGTCTAGAACAAGGTGTACAGCATTCCTGGTTGTCGTAACCTTAGGCCTAATGATATTAGCAAATAAAATGGTCTCTAAAGACTCTCCAACTTTGAGCTGGGCCCTGGTCTAGGATAAGAACTTACCTTTTACAAAATTTCTTTTGTAAGTTTCTTGCATGATTAAACCCCCTGAGAAAACAACATACATTTGGAAAGGACAGAAGGACATTTTCCCAGCCCAAAGTAACTTCTAAGTAAATGTCAATAAGTATCATAATTACCCTAGTTCCCTGAACCTGAGGAGTAACTTTGGGGGTGCATGAAAAGGTATCCAAATTTGCCCTTGGTGCAGATGCTACTGGGGCTCACTTGCCTTCTTACTTGAAAGCATAACTTCATATACCTACTTTGCAGTGCATCCTCATGACACCTCCGTGCAGCTGCCTATGTTTCATGACTGAAATCTTTTGCCAAGGGCACAAAAGGACTAACCCAGCTTTCCAGTGACATGAAGGCAATCTGACAGACAGTAGCAGAAAACCACCAAAACCCCAGTTCATGCAAACAGTAAGCCCTCCATATCTGGGGCTCTCCATAAGTGAATTTAACAAACCATGAAACAAAATTTGCATCTATACTGAACACACACACTCTTTTATTGGTATTCCTTAAACAATAGAGCACAACAACCATTTCCATAGCATTTCCACTCTAATAAGTATTCTCAGTAATACAGAGATGATTTCATGTATGCAGGCAGGGCCTGTGGGCACAGCTCAGTGGTAGCTCATATACTTAGTATGATACCCTGGTTTTAATCCCCAGCACTACAAAAAAAGAAGAAGAAACAGAAGAAAAAAGTACACAGGATGATGTGCATGGGGCCTATGCAAATGCTATGCCATCTTACATAAGACTTTGGTGTCATCGAGGGTCCTGGCCTCAATCCCCCAAGGACTCAGGAGGATGATTAAAATGAGAATAATTCAGGGCTGTGGATATAGCCTGATGGTCGAGCACTTGCTTAAATATAAAAAAATCAACTCTCGTTTTCTAAAACATGCAAAACTTCTGATGGGGTCTAAGGGAAGATGGTGCAGCTGGGTCTCAGAAAGACTCATAAACAAACTAGCACCAAAGCCAGAGGGGCACCATGGAGTGGAGCAGCTCCTGCCTTTCCGTCCCTCTCCTGTCCCCAACCTCAGGTCCATGGACTCTTCTCGGTTTTTCTCTTTCTCAGCTGAATGGTTTCTGCAGCCCTAAATGCAAGCAAGAACTTGATGGGTCCAGCTTCAGTCTGATATCCCTTGGTCTAATGAAGTGGGGTGGTCATCCGTGCTGGTACCACCTGACCCCAAACTCCCACCATAGTTCCCAGGGCCAGCGATGGTGTCCTTCCAGGATGTTCTATAAGAGCCAACCTGACTGTTGTCGTCACTCTCCCTTCTTCAACTGTCGGTGTTCCCCTGCCTTCGTCCATTTCCCTTTCTAGTCTTGCACTGTCACTTAGCAGGTTGCGTTGACCCAGCATGTCCTTAGGTCATATGCAGTTTCATATGACTTGCACTGGAGCAGAGAAAACAAACACTGAGGAGGTGGCAGACAGATTATCTCTGATTGTGACTCTCCTCATCTTTGTTCCAAGTTATATTCAGGCTGGTCCATTTCAGATGGAAGGGAGAGGAAAAGAAGAGAAGGAAATGTGTAATACACTCTCCCCTTCTCTAACTATGGACAATGATTAATATTTAAAAACAGCAGTGAGTAACAGTCATACACCCAGTGTTCCCATGCGTTCCAGATATTTGAGGTTTCCTTGTGGGAGAACTATTCTCTCTCCTATGGGGAGGAGGTGGAAATCCTCTGATAAGCACATCTACTGGACAGAGCCAAGCTCTGCTCCAACTCCCACCCACTCACAGCAGCAAGGCACCTATCTCTCTGTTCCTGAAGACAGAGAGACCTTTGTGCAGAGAACTTGCTGCCCGACCCTCACAGCAATGGAGGCGACTGTTGGCCTCAGGAGGGTTGGCATCTCCATCAAGAACGGTGCTGAGAAAAGCCTGTGCGTCTACAAGAAGGCTTTTTGGTGGTGTGTACACATGTGATTTGTTTTGATTGTTGGAGGGAGGTTGCATTTCTTTTTGCTTTTACTAATTTATTCACAGAATATTTCAAATATACTGAAAATAATAAAATAGACACACCCTAGCTATATACTTACTGTCATTAATCAGTGCTGGTGATTAAACAGATGTGAATATTTGGACAATTTTGCGCAGCATTCCTCTGCAAGGATACAGTCGTTTTCTTTAAAAGGTCCCAAGTACAAGTGTCCCTCATGCTTTCCGTGCCTCCCACACAGAGGCTGGCTGCACCAGTCTGTATTTTTGCTGTATGTGTGGCATTCATAAATAATATATGCTATTGCTTTGTGTCTTAGCTATGCACAGATGGCATTCTGTACATCTCCTTTTGAAAGCAGCCTTTTCTGCTGCACATTATATGTTTCAGATTGGGTGACACTGTGCCCCACAGATACAGTGCATTACTCTTACTATCGCCTGGTATTCTGTTGTTTGTAGGAAGACCATTTTATCCGTTTTCCTTCCGAGAAACACTGGATATAGTTTTCATGGTTTTCCCATTGCAAAAATTGCTCTGATGTGTCTTTATACAAATCTTCTCAGGCGCGGTTGGGAGTTTCAGAAGGGTACACAGCTATCTGTGAAACGGCTGTATGGCCGCTGAATTTCTAAGCCATTTCCAGCAAGCAACAAGAACTCTGCTGTCACTTCCTCAACCATGAAGTGGGACCCTGGTTTATGACTTGGTAAGTCCCTCACAGAGAAAAGGGCTATTTGAATTTTTACAGTAATTCTGCAAAGTGCATCTAATACCCTATAAGAAAAAGATGAAATGAAACAAAACAAGAATGTGCCTAGTGGATTCAGAGCTAAAGGAGAGATCTAATTGAAACTGTGAGATTCTAGAATGTTCTTTAGAGGTGATGGACCTAGATAGCAAAGGTCGCTCCCTGCTCTGTGCCTCTGAGCACCTCACCTCCCAACGGTCATCCAGACTGGAACCTTTCCCTCCTCCCCCGCCCCAAGCTCTTTGGAGCCATCTCTGTGGCTGGCCTAGCACCTTCCTGACAGTCCGGTAGCACCTCAGGCTGGTGATAGGACTGGCAGGAGCAGGGCAGGAAAAGCACTTAAATTTGAGGCTTATAGATTTTGTTTTCCTTCTTTATTTATTTCCTTCCTAACTTCCTTCCCTCCCTCTGCCCCTCCTCCCTCCCCCGAGGTAACTGTAGTTTACTTGCTTCATTTGGGAGTACAAAATTTAGATCCTACATGAGGACACACATAGCCCTTCAGCTGACACCTTGGCTTACCAGCGACCCTGGAAGTTCAGCCAGGACCTCACAACAAAACACTTAAGCTGGGGCAGAAGGCAAGGCTTTTCTAGGGAAATTCCAGGTCTTTTTAGCCAGCAACATGGGAGACCAGAGGAGCACGCTGTGCTCTGTAAAACTGTGCTGCTGCAGGTTTATACCTGGTCCTGAGTTCGCCCCAGTTGTTCCCTGTAGCTCAGCAGTGGTCATCCATGCCCTGTGATGAAGCCGTCCTCTGGAGACTCAGCCCCAGGTCTTCTGCAAGGACTCGATTCCCCCAAGAAAACTAACAAATGGCTGCGCCAAGGCTGATGAGCACCCAAGGGATAGAGTAGGGGATGCTGGATGGTTGAAAGGACTTTTCTTGCATGCAGAAGGTCCCTGCTGTGAGGCCCAAAAATTGAAGAGGGTGACTGGAAGCTGTAACTTGGTGAAAAGCAAGTTCAGAGAATTCTGTGAAAAGCAGAGGTTGGAGGTGCAAAGCCTGTGAGTGCCAGCATGAGTGGCTGCTGGGCTGGTGGCCACACTTCTCTGAGTCTCCCTGCCCTTACCTATGAGCTGGGTGACCTCTCTCATACAGGGTGGCAAGCACCATGCCCTAGGCCAAGAAGGCCCTGGATATGCTCTCCCCCACTGGACACTCAGCTGTGGACTCAGATGTGTGGTTGCAACAAAGTGGCCATGGTCCCCAAGCGGGTTTGCTACGTGGTCGCCTTTGGACATTGCTCATCTCATACTGCCAAGCCCCCTCAGCCGCCTTCAAGCTGGGAGCCGTGAAGTCGTGTAGCAGCTAATGAAGAAGGTTGTGGAGTCAGGCGCCTGGGTTCAAGTCCCAGCTTAACCACTTGCTAGATGCAGGAGCTTAGGCAGATTCTTCCTTTGTAAGGTGGGAATCAGAATAGCACTACCAGCCTCACCGGGCTGAGAATTCCACGCGTTGGGTCCTGTGCCTGGTACAGAGCGAACATTCAGTGCTAATGCTGATATTCTGATAGATCAGACAACCACTGTTGTAACGATCAGCCCATTCACTTCCCAGGGACCAAGTGTGTGTGGCCGAGGCCTTGGTGACACAAAAGTGGGTGCGTCAGCCCCTTTCGCAAAGATAGAAACGGTCAGCGAGCAGATGGGCTATGGCATGTCAGGCTGTGATGGTGTGAGAGGAGAGAGAGAAGGGAATGGGCAGGAGGCTCTGAGGTGAGAGCTTGGAATCAGCAAGGATGAAGAGAGAAACGAGGACTGCAGAAAGAATAACCAGGACGTAGGGAAGCTTGAAGAAACACTCATTTAGGTAAGACATGTCTGGGCACCCCGTCGTAGGCACTGAGAAGACTGCTCTGAAGGAGACGCTGACCCGCCATCATCAGGTGAGCTGGCACTTACACCCATCACAGGCGTCCCGCCTTCTCCACATGCAGTGTGCACTTAGCAGGTATATCCGCTATCGTGCCCTCCATTTTAGTTTTCACTGGGGCAGGCAGCTCTGCCTTGACCTTCCAGGAAAGGCAGGAAGGAGCAGAGCTGATGCCAGGTGTCTGGTGACCTCCACTCTGCCAAGCCGCCCTCTAGGAGCCTGCAGTCACTCTGGTGACCCATCCAGGAGCTGTAAGTGGGCTATCCCGGCTGGAGCAGGCGTCCACCGCAGCGGACAGACCAAGGCCAGGCTGCGAAGGCCGAGGGGCTGGGATCTCACCCTGCAGGACTGGCCGCTGGGAGGAGCTGCCTTGAAGACAGCAAAGTGCCACTCACAAAGACAGTTGCAAGACCCGGGCCTGAGAGGACAGCGGCCTGTGAAGCCCCGGGGAGCCGGGGGCTGCAGGGAAGGAGATGGCTTTCTCCCGAGGGCGTCTCGAGGCAGAACCAGAGCCGGCCTAGATGACTGGGGCACTAGACCGCCCGGGTACCAGCGCTGCCGCATCCCCGCCGCGCGCCCTCAGGCCCCAGCGGCTCTGCAGAGGCAGCGCAGCCTGGCATCCGCCAATCCAGCCCACGGCGCAGCTCTGGGCAGTCCGGGTGGGTGAGAGGCGGGGAGCGCCCAGCTCAGCCTCTCCTGGGTGGGTGCGGGGCAGGGTCCTGCACTAGTTTTCGACAGCGAGGGGTCGGGGCTGACTTGTGTCCTGCATAGTCCAGGTGGGCGCTGGGAGAGGCTGGTGGGTCCCGGCACTAGAGTAGCGCTCTGACCCACCCTAGGAGTGGCCGGGCTCGAACCCGGCACCAGTCTGGGCTGAACCGAGATGGATCCCGGGAGCTGTTAGCGCAGGAGACCCAGGTTCTTTCGCGCTCGGCAGAGCAGGGTAGCGTGCCAGGCGGCAAGCAGAGCTTAGCCCAGGTACAAGAACCCAGGGTGCGGAGGCAATCGGCGCGGGTCGCACGGTGTCTGGAGGGGGCAGGGGGCGCCAGCGTCCGGGAAGAACTGCGTCCGGACCCGCTCTGAGTCCTGCCCGGTCGCCGGGCGGGAGGGTCCAGGGCGGGCCGCGGGGCGGGGCGGGGCTGGGAGGGGTGGTCTGCGCGCCTGGGACTGGCTCCGGACTCACACAGGCGGCGACTGGCGCGGAGCGGAGATGCAGCGGCTCGGACGCACCCTGCTGTGCCTGCTCCTGGCGGTCGCGGTCCCCACGGCCCCCGCGCCGGCTCCGACAGAGACGTCGGCTCTCGCGGAGCCAGGCCCGGGTCTCAGCTACCCTCAGGAGGAGGCCACCCTCAACGAGATGTTCCGCGAGGTTGAGGAGCTGATGGAGGACACGCAGTACAAGCTGCGCAGCGCGGTGGAGGAGGTGGGTGCCCGGGCTCGGGAAGTCTGCGGCTGGGGAAGCGGGCCTGTGCTCCGAGCTCGCCAGGGCGCCGGGAAGGGCCAGGGCAAGCACCAAGTGACCTGAGGGAGGCGCGGGGTGAGTTGGTCCCTGTCTCTCGCTTGTTCGTTCTGTTCTGCCGGCAAGCCAGAAGGTTTGGACCAAGACTGTCCCGCAGAGTCTTGGCTGGACTTTGCCCCGCCCCCGGAGCCAGGGTCTCTGTCTGCCTGCAGGCTGTCTGCCACCCGCTTGCAATTGTCTTAGAGTGCGGGTTGGCCTTCCCGTGATGGAATCGAAGCTTGCAAGACCCCTGGCGTTCCGGAGCTGTAGTTTTTGCAGAGAAACTCAGGTACTTCCAGGCAGCTCCAAGTTCTAGCCTATGTGTGTTGAGCTTTGAGTTTGTAGCATCTCTCCAAAAGTAGTTAAGGCATCGCACGCCTGTAAGCCCAGCATTCGGGAGGCTGAGGCTGGAGGATCACTGTGAATTCAAGGCCAGCCTGGGCTACAAAGTAAGTTCAAGACCAGTCTAAACTATGCAGTGAGACCTTGTCTCAAAAGAAAAAAACAAAAACAAGTAACCAATTAGGATGGCATGGGGGACAGAGAGAGCCCTGAGCTCTGCTGGCAGTCTGACTGGACTGTCTTGACTCCTTTAATGCACTGTGGGGCGAAAATGGAAGACGGAGATCCTAAATCCCAGCTGCTTAAGTCAGAAGGTGGTGGGTGAGAATGTGAGAGGTGACCCAGTAGCAGGTGGCCCTGAGCGAATCATCTAACATCCAGAAAGAACTTGTCTCCTGTAAGGATGAAATGCCTCAGTGTAAGTGTGGGCACCCTTTGAGTAATAGCGTGCACGGCACCACAGCTAATAGTATTAGATACCAGATACCATTGGCTGGCTTCTTCTTCCCATTACTTTCCTGGGCCAAACACTGGATGATGTTCTGCTCTGTCCTCCACGGTGGGCCCCAAGGATGGAGAAGGCTGCCTGGGTCCTCCTGGTCCAGTGTTGGGAGCTGTCCCTGGTGCCTGGGGTGGGCAGGCACAGTCCCTCTTGGGCCCAGTTGTAGCCTGTCTTTGGAGAGGAGCCAGCCATCTCAGTGAAGGAGTCAGTGAGAAACCATATGTCCAAGCTTGTGAATCAGGCTCCTCCGCATTCCAGCTGTCTCCAGCTTGGTAGCAAAGTCTTAAATGCAGCTTTTATCTCCTGGGAGAGGTCATTCCCCCCACCACCAACCTTGTGTAGTTTGGAGTTTGCACTGAAGGGACATTGGGTTAGCAGGCAGTGACATGGATGGCTGCACCTAAACATCCACTGGTCGGGCCAGGATCCCAACACCTACGGTTTCTGTTTGCTGACCAGTCATGACACAGAACAATGCAAGAGTGAGACACATCAGGTAGGCCTCAGTGGCTTTTGACTCTGCATCTTCAAGTTAAATTGAGTTTGTGACCCTTCCAGTTTCAGGGCCAGCCACTTGATCTCTTTATTGGGATTATGGAAGTTTCTTTCTGCATGTGAACGCCCATTAGGACTGAGTAGATCATCATATTTTCATTCAGTAGGAAATGACCATTGCCATTTGGAAAGTTTGTGGTGTGGTCTCTGGGATTAGCTCCTGACTAATGGTGGCCGTCTTTGTCAGTCTCTTCATTGATCAGAGCAGTGTGGGCCCCAGTGTGGGACCTTAGTGGTCGTGTCTTCTGCATGGGAATAGCCAAAGTGGGTTTTGCCAGAGCTCTGTCCTTTCTCCCTCCAGACATGGCTCAGCTTGCGTCGTTCCATACATCGTCAGGTTAGTTTGCCCTCAGAGGAGACACTGATTGTCACATCTCCCCCAGGTAGCAGTCATTTCCCAAAGAACATCCTCACAGACTGAGGACAGAGTGAAGAAAGTTGAACACTTTCATGCCAGGAGAGTGGGCAGGGAGGCTAATCTTCCTCCCTCCTGTCCCCACTCTCCCACTTACTAGTGGTGGGGTCCAGGGTCTGAAAGGGGGAAATATCTATCCACACAAGGAGTAAAGGCACAGTAAAAAGAGGATTCAAGTAAGTCAAGTTATCTGACCATCTAAAATGGAAATAAGTAAAATAGATCCAATGCAAGCATCTTTCTCATGAAGTCAGGCTTATTATGGGCAATTGTTGTTTCTCAGGAAATAAGAGCTACTGTTATCATCACATTAACAGTAGCATTGTGACTAATAGCTAAGCACTACTAGCATGGGATACACTCAGTAGAACCTATCTTCAAACTATCTTTTTAGATATCCCAAAATATTAAAACCTAACGTTAAAACATTTAAAATGTATTTTAAGAATATCTTAAAAAGTAGAATACAGGGCTGGGGATATAGCTCAGTGGAATAAGCGCTTGCCTAGCAAGCGCAGGGTCCTTAGTTCGATCCCCAGTACCGCAAAAAAAAAAAAAAAAAAAAAAAAAAAAAAAAAAAAAAAAAAAAAAAAAAAAAAAAAAAAAGTAGAATACAATACAATATTAGCAGATTAGGGCCATTATTATTTTTTAAAAGGAGCTTCCAGAATGCCTTTTTTAACTTTCATAAACACAAAAATAGTTGTTAGTTGTCTTAGAGGAGGAATAAAAAAGGCCTGGGCCAGATGCTTTGACTGTTTACATAGTTGTATCATGAGTCTGCCTTCGAGTAACTTCCTGGTATTTTATATATTCCAGCTGCTTCGATCTTTTGCTGTCTCTTAAGAGAAAAAAGACAAAGTAGCTCTACTTGTAAGATTATTATTGGGAGAAGCACATTTTTAAATGGCTTCAATCTGGGGCATTCCTATCTTCCCGTCTTATTATTCTGAGTGTTACTAGTACATGTATTTGGAGGATAAAGCCACTCCGTATGTGCCACCCACATTGCCACATGTGGAACTGATACATTGTAGTGTGTTCTTGTTGCCCAACCCGGTCCCAGGAAGAACCCCGACTGCTGAGCCTGAGTTTATCTGTCCTGTGCTCCTGCTGTGCCCTTTTGACAGACACAGAGTCAATCCGCTCTAAATGCCATTTTTAGCAGCACGCACATTCCTCCTCCATGAAACAACTGTTGCTTCAGGCTAAAGTTTCTCCTGCTGGTGGCAGGAATAGTTGTGGCTGAAATTTCCATTGTAAACTATACTTGGAGTTCACTGTGCCATTAAGGAACTGTTCGCTCCCTCTGTGGAAACGACCACTGGCTGAGGCAGGGAATGCTTTTACAGAAAGGCTGTCAGCTCAGCCCGCAGCAAGCCTGTCCATTGTTTGGAAGCCATACTGTATGGTTCAGAGTCCAGTGGGAATTTCTCTTCTGGATGCATCCTCTGGCGTCTTCATTCTCCTCTTTTCTAGCTCTCTGTCTTGCATTGCTAAACATGCCTGGGTCTCTTGCTTTAAAAAGAAAGACCATTTTTTTGCCCACCCTAGCTCCCATCCTGCCTGCCTTATATTTTTTCTCCTTTCTAATGTTATACCTTCATAACAATGTCATGAAGGCAGTGACATATTACATATTGGGCATGAGGCAGGTACTGTACCAATACCTAGAGTTCATAATCCTTGATTCTTTCATCCTTTTAGCAATATAGGATTGTTGCTCATTTTACAGACTGGCAAGTTGGGGTTCAGAGGGATTTGGTATCTTACCCAAGGTCACATGGCCACTTTCTGGTGGAGCCTGGACTTGAACCCACTTTGACTCCAGAACTCTGGAACTTCTTGCCATGCTGCCCTCTGTTGATGCTAGAGGCGACTGCTTGCATAGTCCAGTGACCATCTCTTAAGGACTTGGTCCTTCTCTTTTGGAGGCTTTGTCACCTAGAAGACTCCTTTCCAGATATGGTTCCTTTCCAGGCATGAGTCTAGCTAGTGCCCTGACTCTGCCGTTTTCCTTCCTTACTCACTATATTCTTTCCCAACTACTCTAGTACTTGCTGAAGCTCCCCATAGCCTGGCACCAGGTGGAGCAGAGGGAATCCTCGAAATCATTGAAGACATTTATTGATATCAACCAAGGTAATCATCTCCAGAAATGATAATTTTGCAAGACAGAGAAGGAATCCAGGTGTGTTTACTTTGAAAGTTTTGGGCATGACCCAGACCATACCTGTTTGAGAAGCAGCCAGCGTGGTCTGTACTAGAGGTCCCTTGTGCATCTGCCTGTTGATACCACTGTGCTTCATATGCTGGCCATTACTTCTCCTGTGCCCAGCAGGGACCCTCTGCTCTAGCCCATGGCCCACACCATCCTGGTCTGGGCCCATACTCTGCCGCTTGTCTTACTTGCATCATTCTATACTCCTCTCGGTCACCATCTCCGTCACCTCTGTGACCAGCCCAGTCCAGCCACCTCCTCCTCCTGGAAGCCTGGCTTCTCCTATGTTGTTTGCAGAATGGTCACACAGCACGGCTCATCATTGTCCTCAGATGGGTTGTCTTCTATTAAAAAGCATAAGCTACTTGTGTAAAGTCCTATATTGAGAAAGACCCAGAATTTAGAGTCAACCAGACTTGGACTCTGATTAAAACCAAGCTTGCCACTTACTAACCAATGTGATGATCTCTCTCAACTGTGTTTCCTTTCATCTGCAACATGGGAAGAAATAGCACCTTTTCATCGTCAGGTTGCTATGAATTTTCAACCTGGTGCCATGCTCAGAGTAGCCAATGCCTCAGTCGAGGGGCTGTGATTATGATGATTGCTGTAATGAAGCTGGTGACTGAATGTCAGATATCTCAGCACCACCTTGTGTTACTCCAGCGCTGTGTTCACAGTAGGACTGACCAAGCTTGTCTAATGAGTTGGACCTTTGTTTCATGCAGACTTCTTTGCATGTCTAGCTCAGTGTGTGTGTGTGCTGCATTGAGATGCAAGGGTTCTTTGCCCCATCCACCCTAGGCTGGCGAATGTGGTCTGGGGAGGTAGGAAAAAGAGGCTCATCTAGTACTGAAGGGGATAGAGGGCAGTGCTTTTTTTGTTCAGTAGGAAGGTACTTTCTGAGGTAGCTCAGAGTTTTGGAAAGCAGTATCAGAAAACTATCAACCAGCAACCAGAACTTCTCATTGTGTCTCTGATTTGAAATTCCCAGAAAGAGTATCTGATTGGCTCAAGCAGTCCATGACATGGTCTTGAATGGATCACACTGTCAACTGCTCACTTGTCCGGGCTAAGGATGGGTGTGGTAAGGCTGGAAAGCGAACTTGGGCTCAGGCATGTGTTGACTGCTATATCTGATACAAATATCATGGAAGCTCATGAGACTGGAGGATTTGAGAACATGACCTCAGAAATATGATACCAGAGAAGAGCCAGAAGGAGTGAGGATTTCCAGAAACTTGTTCACTTAATCTCCCCAGAGGTCCCTGTGCCAGAGCACCATACATGGGTACCTAAGAGATGGGGTAGAAAGAGACCTAGATGTGGCTTCAGGGGATTTGGGAGGATCCTAGAAAACACTAACAGGGAGAGACACAGAGAGAGAGTGAAGTGGAAAGGAAGAAAAACATGAGCAGGTTAGTGTTGTGGGCATTTGGGGATCAACCCCACTGAGAGAATCTCAATTCTGTTTGCCACAAGAGGAATCTCTGGAATGTTTACCCCATACCACCTCCCTCATTGCTCCCATTTGCGGTCTATGCAGACTGAGCACACTTCTGAGCCCGGAGACAGAGGTTGGCCTATGTGAGAGTTGAGTGCAGGTGACCTCCTGACTGGGCCACCAGGATATGGCCAAGGCGCCAAGAGCATTTACATGGGGCCCAGGACCATTTCATGAAAACATGTTCCAACTCCACCTTTTGCTGGGACTCTTGGGAATTCATCTAGCCTCCCTGTGCCTTGGTTTCCCCATTTGGAAGATAGAGACATTAATACCTCTTCGGGAAGATGTAAGATTTTAAGGTGATAGTACCTGTAAAACATTTGGTATGATGCCTGATCCTAGTGGATTCTCAATCCTTGTCACCATGCTTTGTAATTACAAAAGAGAGAAGGTTCTTTTTTTCCTATGACACCCTCATTTGACACCAGTTTGGCTCATTATTTTCATTGGTTTAATAGATGGAGGCAGAAGAAGCTGCTGCTAAAACATCGGAAATGAACTTGGCAAGCTTCCCTGCCATCTATCACAATGAGACCAACACAGATACCAAGGTGGAAAATAATACCATCCACGTGCACCGAGAGATTCACAGGGTAAGGACAGTCGTGGCCACACTTCTTCCTTTCTCCAGCATGGCTGAAGTCTGTTTAGCATATTTGATAAGTAAGCCAAAAATGCAAACTAAGCTGGTAAGACATAGCTTAAAAAGGAGAGGAAGTAAGAGTACTGTTTATAGGGGAGAAATGTGTATCAGAAAGTTAAATTGCTTTTGCATTTAAACAATAGCTTTTAACTCTAGGCTTCCTGCCAGTCTAGGAGGAATTTGTCTCTTGGGTTTTTACGTATGTCTCAGTGGCAAGATGAAACAGAGACCAGCTATGATGCATAGATGGATCCTCACTGCTTCCTTTGGAGGAACTCAGAGGTGATGCATCTGAAGCCCAGAACAGAAACCCTTTGTTGCCATGAGATGAAATATTTGTTCATCTGCTGCTTGTCCACCCAGAATTCTATAGCTGATTTTTTTCCCCAACCTACCATCTGTTGAGTGTCTGTTTGTCTAGTATCTTACATGAGGAGCAAGCAGATTCTTTCCTGGCCTGGTCTGCTGAGCACAATTTTGCCAAGCTAGAGAAACATAGTAGTAGCCTGGTGTGTGGTATCTCCAGCATAGTTTTGGCAGGACTCAGAGAACAAACTATGTCAGTCTGCATTTTCTTGAAGAGGGTGTGCCATATAGACATTCAGGGTCCCTGCTGGAGGATATATACTGGACATTCTGTTGTGATTATCAAAGAACTTGACCTCTAATTTCATGTGAACTCCTATGGGCAAGATGGCTTTCTTGAAAGAGCCTTGTGTTTGTTCAAGCACCAGGTAATTACTTGGTTGAAACAATTTGTGATTGTGTGCCCAAAGTGTAAGAGGGTTAACTCTTGTGGGCCAGTGCTTTAATTATAAAGTAACTTTTGTGTGACTCTTTTCCCTTTGTGGTGATGGGCCCAGCTAGCTGGATCAGCTGAACAGGAGCCCTAGCCATTGCTCATCCAAAGACTGGAGAATGAATCTGAAAGTGATTATTGTATTCTTCTGAAATCCAATATTAACCATCATTTCTGATAGCAATTAGCCAACTGGTTCAGCTGCATCTGGAAGTTGCTCCTTGTAGATGTCAGAATACCTGTGAGTGTGCCCTACCAGTAACTTGTGTAACTTTGAAAAATTATTTAAAATTCCTGGTCCTCACTAACAGCATTATATAATATGAATATCGACATTTATGTTATACAATCTTTGTTTTTTGGGGGGTTTTTTTGGTACTGGAAATTGAACTCAGGGCCTTGTGCTTGCCAGGCAGGCACTTAGGCCACTGAGCTATATCCCCAGCCCATTATGTTATGCAATCTTAAGAGTTAAATGACCTAAGGTTGGTGAAAGCTCACTATAAACTATAAAAAGCTATGCAAATGTGAATTGGTCTTATTCTTACTGTTGTTATAGCAAAGTTATATTACCAGCACAGTGAAGTAGTTCTTAAGTGGGTTCCATGAGTCACCCATTCTGTGCAGTGCTTCATGAAAGAGGACCTCAGTAGTGGGGAAATTTATTTGGAAACCAGTGTATATGTTTTCCTCCAAGAGATGGAAAAAATTCAAGAGGGCATAATAAGGCTCTGAGAAGTTCTGCAACTCATTCACACAAAAGGTAGATTTTTAAAAAAAGATATAGCATAGGTTAATCCTGAAAAAGTTGCCATGAAAGGTAGACATCATCCCTTTTCTGGGAAGAGGAATTATTTGAGCAAACATTTAAAAGCATGATGATGAACATGTGGTCCTTACCTCTTCAGAACTGGAATTTGATCCTTGACCACAAAGTAGGTTCTCTGTACTTTGTTTTGGCTGTAGACTCTTGTGATATTACAGGGACTATAAAGATCAAGTAGAAATGAGAAGACTAAATCAGAGAAAAGAAAAGAAATTACTTGTTCCAGGTGATGGCGGTTGTTGGCGACAGAGCCAGGTTTCAAAGAACATAGACCTTCTAGCTCCTGCGCCAGGCCAGCCATTTGTCCTGGGCTTGAATTGGGCAGGAGTGGCCTGAATTTTCTGTTGGGCTTGGATGTGAGGTGCCTGCACCTGGGTACAGACCGAGAGGCAGACAACAGACAGAAGAATATGGGCAGGTCTCCTGTTGTATGTAAGCACTTTCTTGATGGAATGAAGTCATTCCTCAGAATCAGGAGTAGGGGTGATAGGGCAAAACCTCGCTTCCCATGCAAGATGTTCAGGTAGACTCACAGACCTGAAACCTATCAAAAAGTTGACATGCTAAGAAAAAAAATCAGGAAAACCATCCTCTTTATGGTAGAGCAAAACAAACAAACAAACAAACAAACAAACAAACAAAACCTATGAACCAACCCACCCAAGAAGGTAAAAGACTTCTATAACAAAAAGTATAGAATTCTGAAGAAAAAAGCTGAAGAGGACATTAGGAAATGGAAAGTCATCTCCTCTACCTGGATGCACAGAATCGATATTGTCAAAATGACCATATTATCAAAAATGACATACAGATTTAATGTAACTCCTATCAAAATACCAACAATAGAACTGGAACTAGAAAAAAATAATGCTAAGGTTTATATAGAACCAGAAGAGACCCAGAATAGTCAGAGCAATCCTGAGAAAACACTGCCAAGCAGGAGGCATCACACCCTATGTATGAAGCTATAGTAATAAAAAACAGCACGGAACCAGCACAAAAATAGATAGGTAGACCAAGGGAGTATAATGGAAGACAGAGAACCCCATAACCTTTAGCCATCTGCTTTTTGACAAAGAAGCTAAAAATATACACTGAAAAGAGATAGCTCCTTCAACCAATGGAGCTAAAAACATTGGTTATCCACATGCATGAGAATGAAATGAGACCCATCTCTCTCAGCCTGTCCTAGAATCAAATCAAAATGGGTCAGTGACCTAGTTGTATAAACAATAACACTGAATCTACTGGAAGATGAAATAGGGAAAACACTTGAAGACAAAGGCGTAGGCACGGATTTCCTGAACACAGCTCCATAGTGTAAGAAATAATACCAAGAATCAGCATATGGGATTGTGTTAAACTAGAATCTTCTGATCTGATCTGTAGTCAGACATGTTATCCGTTGTGCCACTGACCCGTAATTGTGTTAAACTAAAAAGCTTCTGCTCAGCAAAGGAACCAAGAATGTAAAATGACAACCTACAAAAGGGGAAAAAACTTTTGCCAGCTACTCTTCTGATAGAGAACTAATATATAATATATATGAATATATAAAGAACTAAACAATTCAGACCCCTCCAACAAATGATCCATTCCAAACAATGGGCAAATGAAATGAATAAACATTTCTCAAAAGACAAAATACAAATGGTTAGTAAGTACATGAAAAAATGTTCAGCATCTTTAGCCATTAGGGACGTGCAAATCTAAATGACACTGAGATTCTATCTTACTCCAATAAGAATGGCTATCATCCAGGACTCAAAAAGCAGTAAATGCTGGCATCGTTGTAGGGGTAAATGAACCCTTCTACATGGTTGGTGGAAATTTAAATTAGTATAATCACTATAGAAATCAGTTTGGGAATTTCTCAAAAATACACTAAAAATAGAAATTGTAGTTGACCCAGCTACACCTCTCCTAGGTTTTTTCCCAGAAGAGTTAAATCCATCATATTACAATGATGCTTATCATACCCATGTTTATAGCAACTTAAGTCACACTACCTAAATGTTGGAAACTGCCTAGATGCCCACCGGCAGATGAATGAAGAAAATGTGGCATAGATACACAGTGAAGTATGATTCAGCCATAAAGGATGAATTTGAGTCACTTTGTAGGAAAATGGATGGATCTTAAAGCCATAATATTAAGTGAAATAAATCAGATGCACAAGGTTAAGTATTGCATGGCTTCTCTCATTTGAGGAAGCCAAAATATGAATAAACGTAAGAGTAAAATAAAGGAGAGATGGTAGGAAACTTTTTAGAGATGGGGAAGGGGAGTGAGGGAAGCGGGAGGGTGGTGGGATTTAAAATATATATATATATATATATATATATATATATATATATATTTCCCCCAACAGTGTAATTATTATGTATCAAAAACATATACCAAAACTAAACGTTGGGCTGGGGATATAGCTCAGTGGAATAAGCGCTTGCCTAGCAAGCGCAGGGTCCTGAGTTCGATCCCCAGTACTGCAAAAAAAAAAAAAAAAAACCAAAACAAAACAAAACTAAACGTTGACATCAAGTTTCAAATGAGGAGCCCCGGGAAAGATGCAGATAGGTACCACTGCTGAGTACCAGCTAAGCATCAGGCACCGTACTGTTGCCCATGGCCACCACCTCAAGTTCTCCTAGCAACCCAAGGGGGCAGACTCTTCCTGTGTCTTGGCTCAGAGCCAAGGAACACTGTCCATCCCATAGCTGCTGGTGGACTCTGAAGCAGGCGTGGGCATCCTGGCTACTTTCCTGGATGTTCTTATTTCAGAAAAGGAAAGAAAAAACATCTTGTAGGATTTCCCAAGCCACTTTCATTTCACTTTCTCTGTGCCTGTTCTACTGCAGATAACCAACAACCAGACTGGACAGACGGTGTTTTCAGAGATGGTTATTATGTCTGCAGGAGATGATGAAAGCCGAAGGAAGCACGTAAGTTGCCATCTCCTGTGCCTTTGTGTAGCCTGCCCTGGCAGGCCACATTGTGGACCATGGGGAGAGGAGCTCATTCTGCCCTGCCTCTGCCTCGTTTCTGCCAGGATTCCCCAGTTCCTACTTTCTAACCAGACTCACAGACTGGTAGCACCCTGTGCATGGCATCAGGAACAACAGAGAACTTAAATCCAGTTGTCATTTGCGTCTCAGCTGTGAAAGGAAAGCCTGCAGTTACCATGCATACTAACTGGGGACCCTGGTAAAGGGCCCCAAGCATCAGACAGTAAAACCCCGGAATCACATTTTGTATAATCCCAGCCCTGGCCAGGCAGCTTGAAGGCAAGATGTGTTAAGTGGCCTGAAGGGACAAAGGCTGTCCATTGTTCCAGGCTTTGGGCTTTGCGCCCTCTGTGACTTCTCCCCCTGGATTGTCCCTTGCTTAGTCCAAGGGCGGAATGGATTTTGTCAAATTCTAAAGGCCTAAAGTTAAAAAGGGTAAGAAGGACACTCTTTTGGAGATGACCCAGAGAGAGTCACTGGTCTGCTTTCCAGGCCAGAGCAGGCTCAGTGGCACTCTGTCTTCTCAAAGGGCTGGCTTGCTGTGCCGTGGACATGGTCAGCAGTAACAGCATTCTTCCTTCATGGTGACTTCCAGGACCCAGCTTCTCTGTCTCTGGATGCCTTACACAAACCCCTGGCCTTCCACGTGCATCACATTTGTGCCTTCCTCCTTTGGCCTTTTTGCTAGAAGAAAACTAGTGTACTACTATTCACTAAGAAGGTGCTGTTGTCTTGGTCAGAAGTTGGAAACGTTTTTGCTTGTTTTGGCATGGTGCTTAAATGTTGGGAGCTAGCGGACATGTACTGCAGGCTGGTGGTCTTGTGGGTTGTGTGAGCATGGACCATTCAGGGGGGTCTCAGGGGTGTCGGAACAATGCAGTGAACTGGAAAGGGCCCTGGCTCTGGAGAATGGAAGCAATTTATTACCTACAGGCAGGGGCCATCTTGGTTTCTTCATCTTCATGCAAAGGAACTATGAAGTAACAATGTCACTGCTTCCTAGCCATGGAAGAACAGAGGCCTATGAGACAAAGAAGGGGTTGAGGTGAGAAACTGGAAACTGGCCGGCCAAGGATGCAGTCCTGATAGACACTGGAGTGTTTCCAGAGGGAAAGCCTGCAGAGTACCCCTGAGGGAAGTCTGTGTGGGGCCTGATGAGGGACAGATCTGGCACCTGCCACGTGATCTTATGTTCACTGGGTAGTGGGGGCCATCCCTCTATATAACACCCTAGGAAAGGAGGAGGCTGGATGGGATGGGTAGATACAGGAGGCTCGGAGGCAGACACTCGAAGTTTTCCATGATTTCTGCTCAGGCCCTGAGGATATCAGGTCAGTGTGCTTCCCTGTGGGAGTAGATGTCCATTTGATTGACTGGAAGGCAGATCTGGAAAGCTGATGGCAGACCAGCCAGTGTCTGGCAAATGCCTCAGGCTTTAGGGAACAGACTGGAGACGTGTCAAGCTTCCTGTGAGGGGATGAGAGGGTGTTAGTACTTCAGTGCAGAGTCTTACTCTTTGTGGAGGGGCCAGTCTAGAATCAGGGAACAAGACCTAGTTTCCAGTGTGCCCAGCAATCTCCATTCAACCTCGTTGCCCTGACACAATTGACCCAGGGCTGAAGAGCTGTCTTCACCGAGACATTGTTGTCTATCTCTGAGCAGGACTCTTATGAAAACCAGATTGCTTTTAGAGAAATGCAGAGGATCATGCACTGTCATTACAGACTCATTGCTTGGTTTTGCAATTAAATGATGTTTACACTTGGATCCGAACTGTACTACATGCTACAGAAACCATCTCTTAAGGATAAAGGCAGATTTATCATTCCAGAGGACAAAATTGCGTGCTGTTCAAACCTTTAGTTACCATGAACAGGGGCTCAATGTTCAGGATTTAAAATTCCCAGATGAATTTGATTAAAAATAATCACCAAGCACCTCATGTTTTTCTTTCTTTAAATGCCAGGATGTGTGCTAACACGTATGGTAACTTGATCAGGCTCTCGGAAAGTTACAGGCAGTAACTCTAGATGCCTGTCTAGGAGTTTGCAGACTCTGCAAAGCCCTGTCTGTTTCTACACTCAAGTGTAAGGGGGAGAGGACAGGCTGGCTCGTTATTACACCTGAGTGCGTCAGCAACGGTGATGTGGGTGGACGTCCTCGCAGGGGGCTTTTGTGCTAAGCCCTCATCCGACTGCTTCACGGGCCAGTGGGTAAGCTGGCCAGCGTTGTGCTGCTTTTGTGCAGGGAATTAGGAGAAAAGCGGCACGTTGAAAGCTAGAGTGGACAAGCCATTGTGCCTGGACATGCTTTTATTGATAGAAGAGCCTGGCCCAGTTAGACATGGCGCCATTTTGAAAAGATGCACCCTCTAGTTAAAGCACAGCCTGCAGCTGCAAGGCTCAGCATGCCTTCATCTGTAGCCTTTGTGGTTCCG
The DNA here is from genome assembly GCA_004027595.1 of Dinomys branickii. NCBI lineage: Eukaryota > Metazoa > Chordata > Mammalia > Rodentia > Dinomyidae > Dinomys > Dinomys branickii. The sequence continues at coordinate 120,951 of PVLD010000348.1, read as the reverse complement.
CTTTTTAAAATGAAAGAACAGAATGAGTTTGTTTGCTTTTCCTCCCAGACACAGCTAGTTTGAACTGCAGGTTCACTCATGTATCACCAGTTGCAAAATACCGGTCAGTTTCTGAGGCCACAGATAGACAAATTTCACTACCAGAAACACCTTACACAACCCCCTGGTTGTGTAGTAGAGTTGGGACCTATTAAATTCACAGAATGTCACAGGACCCCATGTTGTCTAAACCCTGGGGTTATTTTCTAGGGAGACTGAGTGCTTAGAAGACAAGGGTCCCAGTTAAGGTAGCCGACAAGGTGTGAGGGGGGCCTGGTTTCCAGCTAGGCCTCAGCCCTTACAAGCTCTGCCCTTGGTGACCCTGCCTCTTTATGCGTCATTTGAGGCTGATAATCTCCCTTTCACAAGACTGAGTGAGGATCCAGTGTGGTGAGGTTTACAAAAGCCTTTTGTCTGAAGCTCATTATTACTGGAAAGTAATTAAAACTAGGCTCTTAATTGGCCTGTCCCCTGCATCTTAGCAAATTACTACAAAAACAATGGACTGAGTCTAGAAGCAGAGGAGGGTGGGAGGCCTTTCCCCTGATGGTGTAGCCCTGGGCTAGTTTCCTTCTGCCTTTGGAATTTGGGTCCTCTGAGTTCTCAGGAGAATTTTGCTGTGGCTGCAGCTGCATTCTCTGAGCCAAAGGGCTGATTTATCCGGGTGCTGCCTCTCCTCTGAGTGTGCCCTGTGCACCTGGGGTGGGTGTTGGAGATCAAGGAAGGGCAAAACTCTTTGGCTGATAGGCAAGTGCTGCAAAGTCCTGGGCTGAGGGTTCAGGCCAGCAGTGTGGGTACCAATTCCTGTAGAAGAACATGAACACATTGTTCTAAAGGTGACAGCGTCTCGCGAGTGTCCAGTTCCATGCTCCTCCAGTCACACGAGGAATGCGGCTGTGTTTGTGTTTCTACACTCAGAGTTTGACTTGACTTTGTGATTTCTAGTCATGCATGAAGTTCTCATGCTTTATCCAGTAGAAAAATTTAGTGACTGGGAAAATTAAGTCATTGCATCATTCTTAGAGATGAGAAAATGATCCTCCAGAAAGTAGTTAATGTGGGCAAGTGGTTTTTATGGGGTAGGGATTTTTTTTGAGCTATAACCTGGGATATTAAGTTGTACTCTCCTCTACTGAGATACCCTTTGAAAAGGAGTTCATTAAATATAAAGGAGTCCACATCCAAAATCATACTATGGAGCTCATATATGAGTTTCATGTAAGTTGGTATGAAAGGTTGTCTTCGAAAAACTGCTAACTTATAAAAGCAAACCCAGAGCAGTATATATAATATGTACATTATAGAAAAATATACATAAAACAAAATATCTCATTTTTAGAAAAAGATACATTAAAAGTGTGATTTATGTGTGTGTGTGTGTGTGTGTGTGTGTGTGTGTTAATGGTATAAATCTCTGTAGGAATTTAAATTTGGTGAGGCTTTTCTTTTATAGTTTTCTATGCTTTAAAAATAATTTTTAAAAGACCTTGTAAGTTATTTATAATTTTGGCAGGACCAGTGATCTGTAGTTTTGGATTTTGCAAGCGTTTTCATTGTGTCCGTGTTAGAAATAAATTTGTTGAGTCAGAGGGTGAGGCCACATAGAGTTGGAAAGATCCTGCTGAATCTCCCTTTGGATGACTGCACGCACTTCCCTCTCCATAGCCACTTCTGTGCCTCCTGTCACCGCATCTGCCCTACAGTAGGCGTTACAATGACTGATCGCCTGGAAGGCAAGGAGAGAGGACAGCTCTGTGCTTCTGCATTGCTGATGATGAATAGGTCGAAGGAGATGGCTGTTTGAAAATTGTAAGATGTAGCAAATATAGAGGACTCCTCAAACTGATCCCAACCTTTTCTTTGTCTCAGAGAGCAGTCACTTTGCATTCCAGACTATTCCCAGGGCCAACTACTATCTGCTCCAGTGTAGGGCAGATAGGGAGGTGGGAAGACCCAGGAGACAGTGGGCTGACAGTTGAGTCACACAGGGGCTTAGATGATGGTGACTTGCATGCAAGTGCCTCTGGCCCTGAGAACTAAAAAAAAGCAGGCACTCGCCCCTTCCTTCCTTCTTTCCTTCCCACAGACACCCCAAACTGGCGTGTGCATGCCTTTGGCAGAAAGAGCACTTCAATGAGATAGAGAAGGGCTGGGCACAGGCAGATCTGTTCAAATGTTACTTATTACCTGTTGCTTATTAGCTGTGAGATTTTGGTTACATTTCTGTGTAGTCAGATTTGCCCCACTGTGACAAAATGCTCGTGAAAAATCCGCTTAAAGGAGAGGAGATTTATGGTGGATCATGGTCGCAGAGGTTTCAGTCCATGGTTGGCCCCATCGCTATGGGCCTGTGGTGAGGCAGAGCATCGTAGCAGCAGGAGCTTGTGGCAGAGCAAAGCTGCTGACCTCATGGTGGCCAGGAGAAAGAAAGGGTAAGAGAGAGAGAAGGACTGAGGATGAGATTTATTCTTCAAAGCCACACCTCCAGTGGCCTGCTTTTCTAACCAGACCCTACCTCCTGAAGTTCACTACCTCCCGGCAGTGCCATCAGATTATGAGTCCATCATGGTCCATCCACTGATGAGGCCAGAGCCCTCATAATCCATTCTCTTCCCACAGGCCCACCTGTGAACACTGCTGCATCGGGGGCCAATTTAAGGAGACACTCCAGACACAAACTATAATAGTTTCTTAGCTGCTCTATCCTTTCTTCCTATGAAAAATGAGATGAATAAAATTTCCTTCCATATGATATTGTTATGAGGATAGAGTGAAATAAAATAGTCAGGTCACAACCCCCATACGGTGCCTGCAACACGTGAATAAGGAAGCCAGTAAATGTCAGTTCCTTTTGTTATTTGATTACCCCTAACCTCCATGCCTCTTACAATTTCCAGTATCAATTACTCCTGCATTTATTTGCATGTTCTTTTGAGTACCTACTATGTTTTGGGCAGGTAACCATAAAAGATAGCTTCTAACATGAAAGGACACCCAGGCTAGTAGAGGGCCAAAAGGATAAACAGATTATCACGGTATGGATGCATAATTTCTAAGACAGAAGTTGGGCAGGGCATGGTAGGAGCATGGTGCAGGGGCCAGGTCGGGTAATCAGGGAAGACTTCGTTGGGAGACAGCTCTTCATCGGTCTTTCAGGCTTCTGCTCAATTTGTTCCAGTCTTCTACAGTATGTGTAGAGCCAACAGCCTTGGGAGGCAGAGAGATCCCTTTCTATCCATGGCAGAGGGCAGGTGGGCATCCAGTCCACTGGAAAATGTTTGGGTTCTCTAAGCCACAAATTCCTTGGGCATCACACAAACCTGCTGCATGTGTGGCATCTACTAGGGCCCCTCCACATGCATGTGTGGAACTTGAGGAGCTGGTGTAGATGGGAATCTCATGCTGCTTCTGTGCTGTTGGAATGAAGTCTTTTGTCTGACCCAGGAGTCTCCTGTTTCCTCTAGTGCTGCAAACCTGGCAGACTCACTTGTCTCTTTGCAAGCAGAAGAATCCCAGACACTTCATACTTCTTGATAGGCTTCTTGGAAGAGGTGGCGGTTAAACTGTATTTTCAGTGGTGTCTAGGAATTCTCAGTTGTTGCGGGGAAGAAGCATTCTTCATTCACAGTCAGGGAGGCATGTAGAAATAAGAGCATATTAGGATATTAACTAGCTTAGAGTGCCAGATCTGGATGTGTGCTTGGAGAGCAGCAGCTGAAGCTGGAGAGCACAGGACTTGGATCAGGCAGGGGGTTTGGAAAGCCCAGGCAAGAAGTTAGGGTACGTGCTGGGATAGGACCATGTCCTACATCTGCAGTGCTTTACTGTGCCTGTGCTGCATAGTGGAATGAACTGCCACGTCAGCCCCAGAGGAGAGAGCCAGGAAAATGTGGCCTGCATGGTACAGACATCACTGGGGACAGGGTTTTGCCTAATCTCTCTGGAGCATGAGGCTTAGTCCCCTTTGGGCTTTAAGCCTGTGCCCTGCAAAAAGCCTGGCTTCAGGCCTGGAAATCTGCAAACTTTTACTGAGAAATGGAGCACTCTCTTTTTACTCCATGCCAGTAGACAGGGTGCGTAAGTGACAGAGATTTGACTTGAAATCTCATTAGGCTGAAGGCATCAGCCACAGAAAAAGCAGATTTCTGTGGTTTCTGAGTAGCCCGAGCTTGGCAGGGGCTGCATGGCTCCTTCATGCAGGGTATGTGGCTATCACTGCCATCAGTATCTAGGGGTCCCTCCAGACCAGCCTGGAGAATGTCTGCCAAGGGGCCTTTGGCTCCTGGCTGTTAGAGCCTTGTGCCCTGCCCTTCCTTGCCCATGGCATCATTCTAAAAATTTTGTTTTCTTTTGCTTTTGAAATAAAGTCAAGGGCCCCAACATTCCCTAATATTCCCCTATTTAGGTATAGTAACTCAGGTTGCTGTTGTTTAGAATACAGTAACTGAGAAAGTTTCTGAAAGGTGACAGTGGTCAAGACAGACCTCACCAAAGATGAAACGGTATTTCACAGTGTCATGGAATTACAAATGGCAGAATTCACAGGGTCTGTCAAGATTCTGTAGGCCAGGAATGAATACATGGGGCACCTACACTGCCATCCCCCATCTCCAGTCCATGGCAGACATTACTAATCAATTCTAAATTACTTCCTTATGAACCCAGATGGAGGATCAGCTGTGGAGGCAGCACAGCACTGTAAGCAGCCACTGACATCAGCTGGAAAAGACCTGTACTTGAAGTCCATTTCCCATCCTTGTTCTAGGCCAAACTTCCCATTTTACAGATCAGAAAACAGACATAGGTGGCATACAATATGTCTCCAGATATGCAACAATCAGAGCTGGAATCTCAGCTTTTAATGGACTGTGGCCCTGGGTCTCCTGTTCTTGTAAGCAGGGCCATGGTGCCCCTGTGTTGTGTGAGTGCAGAGGATTAGTAGCAAGGGAAATGGGCTGCCTCCTGCTGTGGAAGCTGATGAAGAGTGATGAGCAGCAGGTTTTCTCAGGTCCCAGGGGAGAATTCAGAAGTTCATAACATAACAAGAGAATTTTCTAGAATATTTTGAGTTACACACTTTGTCTATCCCATATCGCCTTTGTCTCTCTGTGTCATGCTTGGCATAGAGCAGGCACCCAGAATGAACACATGTAGTAGACGAAAGCTGTGGGACCATGAGGAAGCACAAGCATGAGTATTAATCCTCAAAAGTGAGATCCGCTAACAAACTGCATGTATGTATGTGAGCTTTATTTATTTGAAACATGACTGTCTCCTGAATGACTGCTGACTTGCCTGCATTCATTCATCTGCGTTCCTGAATACCCACTGTGTTATTTTATTTTCTAATCTACACAATGCAGGTTGTGGATATATTTTGTGAGGTGAGGACACTGGAGTTAGAAGTTAAACATCCAAAGTCATGCTGAATGATTACATGGTAGCAGTGGAATAGGAACCCCGGCATAAATTTTGGCTACTTCAATGAGGAGATAGATTTCCAATAGAAAAAATCACTCGGGTGTGCAGTCATAATTTGGGGTGGTTTTGAAGCATGGTCACAATCTTTCTACCACCTGATCACAGTTTGTGTCACTTGTCCAAGTGTCACTGAACATTGCCACCTTTCGTGTCCAAAATAGAAAAGCAGAGTCACGCAAGGCACAGAAAGTCTGCTCCCTTCTGGTGACAGCACAGACCCTCGGGGTCCCAGGAGGGGATACCAGAGGACAGTGGTCAGGAAACTGGGAACTTCCCTTCCCTCTCTTCTGTTCTTGCTCTGGACTTGCTGCAGCTTCAGAGGAACATGCTGAGCTGCCCCAGAGCAGCACATGAAGTGGGGGGCATTTGTCCCTGTCTGAAGATGCATTTCAGTGATATGACATAGAAAGGCAGCCAAAAGGAAAATGGCCAGAACTTTCCACTGTCTCATAAATCCAGGCCTCCCCGTGGACAAAGTGGGTACAAGAGGCAGAGGGAATAGGGCGGAAGACATGGTTCCAGTGCCTAGCACATAGTAGGTCCTCAGAGTAAGAGTTCTGTCTTCTTCTTGTCACCCTCTGCAAAGCTAGGGGTGGCGTAGGGAGCTGCTCTGACTGAGGCAGCACAGATTGGTCTCGGGCCTTTGACTGGGTCTTCCTGTTGCAGGATGCCTGTTGTCCATGGGGAAGGAGATCCCCAGAGACATCCTCGGGAGAGACAAGACTCTGCAGGCAATGGGAAAAGCAAAGCTGAGGGGTGGGGCCTTGCGCAAGCGGAGCTGAGCCTGAGTCTAGTGGCCTTTGCCCAACTTAGCCCCAAGGGGTCTGGCCTGGGTACTAGCCCATCTCCGTCTTCGAGCCTCTGAGAAGGTGAGGCCTCCTGCTGCAGGCCAGCTGCCTTTACTTCTGCTCAAGGCATCTCCTATATCCCTTCTGCTCTTTGGCCTGTTCCACAGCTGCCCAGCTCAAGGATGCAGCTGTGCCATTTAGGGAGGATTACTGATGGTGTGTTGGGGGATCACCTAACACAGCCACTAGAATTTTGTTCCTCCATAGAGCAGCCCTCTGTGGCCTGTGGAGAACTCTGACCCCGAGCCACTTGGGTGGATGAGCAAGATGGGAAAGGTGATCTTGTCTTCGTTTTCTCCTTGGTCGGGGACTGAGTCTAGAGTATGAGTGTCCAGTATTTTGGCTCCTCCAGGCGATGTTGAGTGGAGGATTTGCCTTGGATGCTGTATTAGTCACCTTTCCATCGCTAGGACAAAATACCTGCCACACACAAGTCTAGGACAAAAGGTTCATTTGGACTCAGTGTTTCAGAGGTTTCCGTCTGTGCTTGGCTGGCTCCAAGGCGGGAACACCATGTTGGAGGGGCATGACTGATGGAAGCTGCTCACCTCAGGGCAGCCCAGAAGCAGAGCAAAAGGGAAAAGAGCCAGAGGGGAAGAGGGGAGGGGCCAGATGCAGCCCTCAAGGACACGCCCCACAGCTCACCCTGAGATCCAGAAGTATACTGTACCGAAGTTCTAGGCATCTCTGAAGCGGGTCAAGGTGACAAAATTAATCATCACAGCCATGTATGCAATATATAAGATAATTAATGTACATCAGTAAAAAAACTTCCTTTTAAACATATGCTATTATTGTTGTTACATAAGAGAGAGGCAGAGAGAGCAAGCGGCTACAGGCTGGATATGCCTGGAGAGGGAAAGGATCTGAGAAACTGGACATTAAAGATTTATTACTTTCTTCCCAAGGCAAGGGAAAAACAGTTTTAAGTGCCTGGGTTAGGCGCTGTCAGCTCCCTGACTCATAAAAAGAGCAAACAGGAAACTAACTGAGTAATGATGGAGAAATCCTACCCATTGCCATGGTGGAGACATGGGAAGGCAACCGCAGTGTGTGGGCAGCAAGAGCCGCTGGAACTCAGCTGGCGCCATGTAACTGCTGAGCGGCCTGAGTAGATGCCTTCATCACTGTCAGCCCTTCCCTGAGCGGATGAAGGAATTGCATGGCCGTGCATCTCCAGGCCAAGCTGGAGGTCAGTCATGCGACTCTCACTAAGTTTCACCCTGCTCGGTGCTGTGTTTAAAGGAAGGTGATCTCAGGAGGACCTGCATGCAGAGTGTTTGCAACAGAGAGACACTCAGCTATAGCTGCCCCAGGAGGCCCTGACTAGAGCATCATCTGCCTTGTGCCCTGAGCACCAGGCTCTGGTCTCCACTTGCTGATGAGAACATGCAGGCCCAAGACACCATTGCTGTGACATTAGTTCTGCTGCCTCCCAGAGCAGTGTTTGTCTGGGCAGATGCCAGCACTGGGTGACTCAGACTGTGGGTGTGAGTGCTGCACAGAGTGGCTGAACCTGCAGACTGGAGATGAAGTGGGTACAGCTGTGAGCCAGCCACTGTTTTCCACCCTGCTTCGGAACAGAAAGTGATGGAGAGCGCCCCGAGAGTCCCAGTGTGTGGGTGAGAGGCCAGGGTCAAGCAGTGCAGCCCTCAGAGCAGAGCCACACAGAGGTTGCAGGAAATACTCCTGATGTCACTTCCAGAGCTGAATCCTAGGAGGGCTAGCGTGATACCACAGACCAACCTTCCCTGGAAGCTCCATCATCCCCCTCAGAAAGGCTGGCCACAATTCCCTGGATGTGACACCTCCTGCATCTCCTTCTAGGAGGGCTTCCTCACCCCCCTAAGACACTGTGGTCGAGGAGCACTGTCATTCTTTGGACATGTGACAACCTTCTTAAATGTGGCTACTGAAATGTGGTTGCTCAGAATGTTTGTTCTAAGAGAGAAAGGACAAAGATCTTTACCATGAACTTTCAGCCTTGAGAAAGTCAAGGTTGGGCTTGACCAGGTGATGCTGTGTGTCTCAGAGACCAAGCAGGGCCACAGAAGCACCTCCAGCAGCTGTTATAGTGACCCAGTCCTTGTCAAGGCCCGAGACCCTATGGAACTCACTGGGGTTCACAGTAATTCAAGTCCCGCCTGGCCCCTGCCTGCAGATGGAAGTGACCCTGCCAAGGAAAGCAGCATTTTCACGTTTTATTTGGAGAGCAGCCGTGAAGGGCAAGGAGGTGAAAAGCTTATGAAGTCCATAAAGTGACTAAGCAGAGGAGTAAAAAGGTGGACCTTCACACTTTCAGTGACTGCCTGAGATTGCCAGGCGCACAAAACCTGCCATGGTCATGCTCTAGCTGCTTCTAGGTAGACTGCTTGCAGGGGAGCCACCCCACCCACAGGCTGTGGCAAGACATGCTGAGCCCAATCCCCGCCCTCAGAACACTGAGCAGGAGCTGGGCAAGCAGAGGGCGAGGTGAGACATGCTGCGTTCCTGTTCCCTGTCCACCTGAACTTGGTGGTGTAGAACAGGCATTTGTGATACTCCAGGATTCTGACAGGTACCACAGGGGACTTGTTTCTGATCCAGAGTGTCTAGGAGCTCACACCTGAGGCCAGAGGTAACACTCAGCTAAGGTGGGACTCTCCTAATGGCTCTTCATGTGGACTTCTGCTGTTGCTTCTGGGATCAGTGCCAGTACCATGTCCTCTCCATGAAGCCTGGGTTTTCTCACAATATGGTGGCTTGGTCAAGAGGGCAGATATCTAGTGAGTTAGAGAGCCAGGCAGAAGCTGGCTAGCCTCATGGCCTGGCCTTGAAGTCATGCAGGGTCACTTCCTCCACATGCAGTTCATTGGGAATGAGTCACATGTGCCCTGGAGCTCTCTTGTCCTTCTGAGATGGGATGGAAAGGGATGGGATGGGCTGGGATGGGGTGGGAAGAGAAGGGATGGGATGGTATGGGATGGGTCGGATAGGATGGGATGGGATGGGATGGGATGGGATGGGATGGGATGGGATGGGATGGGAAGGGATGGGATGGGATGGGATGGGATGATATATATGTTATTCTTCCCATCACCTCCTG